>VZRH01001839.1:38279-109151 GCA_013397555.1 Urocynchramus pylzowi
GCTTTTTTTTTTTTTTTTTTTCTTTTTTTTTTTTTTTTTTTTTTTTTTTTTTTTTTTGTTTTGTTTGGTTTGGTTTGGTTTGGTTTTGTTTGTGAGGGTTTTTCCAATTTTTTTTGGGGAGGGATTTTTTAGGGATTTTTTGTGTGAAACAAAAGAGAAATATATACTACACGTGGGGATGTGTAATTGTTGCCAATCAGGGTGGTATTAGAGGTTATCAATACCCTTAAGAATGCTGGACTACTGAGTCAGCTAAAAGCTATGTTGATCAAATGCTAGATGCAGTCTAGCAATAGAGGAATGATGCTCAACACAGATTCATTCATTCATATATGGTTGCATTTCCAGCATACAAATGAACTCTGAAATGTAACATCACTTGCAGTACTAAAGGTCTTTTTGTTACGTTAGATAGCTCTGTACAACACAGGAAAGGTAGTACTTCAGATCTCTGCTGGATTTCTTAAAATCAGAATTTCTTTGGACTTTCCCAGTTCGTAGGAACTCTCACACTTAGTCAGCAGTATGCCCTGGCAGCCAGGAATGCTATCTGTGTCCTGGGGTGCATCAAAACCGGGGAAGGGAGAGGATTGTCCCACTCTGCTCTGCACTGGGGCAGCCTCACCTTGACATCTGTGAGTAGTTTTGGGCTCCACAATATAGGGATATTAAACTGTTAAAGAGCATTCAAGTAAGGGCAATGAAGATGATGAAGGGCCCTGAGATGAAGCCATATGAGGAGGTCAGTTGAGCCACACTTGAGCCACACTTAAGCCACAGCTGAGGTCACTTGGTGTGTTCAGCCTGGAGGAGACTGAGAGGCGACCTCACTGCAGTTACAACTTCCTTGTGAGGAGAGGAGGAGGGGCAGGCACTGATCTCCTCTTAGTGGTGACAGTCACAGGACCTGAGGGAATGCTCTGAAGTTGTGTCAGGGGAGGTTTAGGCTGGATATCAGGAAAAGCGACTTCCCCCAGAGGGTGGCTGGGCACTGGAAGAGTCTCCCCAGGGAAGTGGTCACAACACGAAGCCCGAGTTCAAGAAGTTTTTGGGCAATAATCTCAGACACATGGTGTGATTCTTCAAGCTGTCCTGTTCAGGAACAGGAATTGGACTTTGATGATCCTGATGAGTCCCTTCTGACTCAGGATATTCTACTTTTTATGATTCCATGGAATGCACAGTGGAAACGTCTGTGAATGAAAAGCCATAGTTAGGACTGACACTGCTGAATGATTATTCTGCCTGTGTCACTTTCTTCCATTTAAAAAATATTTATTCGTATAGAAGCAATAAGGTTGTAAAAGACTTCTAAGATCAAATCCAACTATAGGTCAGAAATGTGTGTGTGTGCATCTATATGTGTATATATATATATATATATATATATACACTCTATATAAAAATATATTTATAGTATAAGTACTGATACATGTAGCTATAAATATCATGTTAGCTGCAACCATTCTGTTACAACCTTTTTCCTAGGTTTTGTATAAGAACCCTGTCTGGAGTCATCTGGAGGGGAAAGGAGATGGGTTTTTTTGTTTACACTTCTACCTTGGGTGGCTGACTACACATTAATTTCAAATGGCATTCCACCAAATTTAATTCAGAACCAAAGCATTGTGGAATGCTCCACTTGAGTAATAAATAAAGAGGAAGAACTACTTAAGTGTGCATGAAATCTTTTGTCAAGTGATTCAGAGCACTGTATTTGGGTAGCTGGCCCAGGTTTTGGTAACGAGGGGACTACCCTACTGTGAGAAGCTGCAGGAAACTGTGTCCATTTCCAGCAGACCCAATCTGTGTGGGCTCCAAGGTCAAGACCTTGACAATCAGAGATGGTAGTAATGCCTCTGTCATAGGATATTTAAGAAGGGGTAAAAATTAATTGTGCAGATGTAATTGGGATCAGAGAAGAGTGTGGTGAAAACATGTGAAAGTAAGAGCTCTGCAGATACAAAGGTCAGTGGAGAAGGAGGGGTAGGAGGTGCTCCAGGCACCAGATCAGAGATTCCCCTGCAGCCCATGTTCCAGGCTATGATGAGGCAGGATGTGCCCCTGCAGCCCATGGAGGCCCTTGGTGGAGCAAAGATTCATCTGCAGTCCATGGAGGAGACCCATACTGAAGCAAGTGGATGCCTTAGAGGAAGCTGTGAGCCCATGGGAAGCCTGTGCTGGAGCAGGGTCCTGGTAGGGATCTGTGTACCCATAGAGAGAAGGGCCCTCACTGTAGCAGGTTTCCTGCTAGGATTTGTGACTGCTTGTAGTACCCTCCCTGAAGCAGCCTGTCCTTGAAGGACTGCACCCATGGAAGAGGGGCCCATGTTGGAGCAGTTCATGGAGAACTGTCTCCTGTGGGAGAAACCCCGCACTGGAACAGGGGAAGTACTTCTCTCCCTGAGCAGTGGCAGAAACTTTAGTGGGATTAACTGACATAACCCTCACTATCTGTGTCCCTGCTCTGCTGGGGCAAGAGGTAGAGACTGTGAAGGAGGGAGGGATGAGGCGAAAGTGGTTTTAAGATTCATTTTACTTCTCATTATCCTGCCCTGATTTTGTTGGCAATAAATTTGGTTAATATTCCCAAGCTGAGTCTGTGTTGCCAATGATGGTAATCGGTATGTGATCTCCCCTGGTCCTTATCTCAATTCATGACCATTTTGCTATATTTTCTGTCTCTTATCCAGTTGTGGAAGGGAAAGATAGAGTGGCTTTAGCGGATACCTGGCATCCACCCATGTTGAAATCACCACAATATCAACAGTTGTGCAAACTGGAATAGTATGACACTGGAATGTGTCATATTAGAGATACATCTCTATTCTTTTAGTAACAACTTTGAGAACTGGTCACATGAGGTGTTTTGAAAAATAGAGTGTGGGTCAAATTCATCCAAAGCAATTTATTTTTCTTCAGAACAGACCAATTATATGTCTCTTAAGAAGTGTTTTATAATTATTTCAGCAATAATTAACACTTTCTGCATTTAAAAATTTACCATAGAGATATGAAACGGAAGTATGATTTCATCAAGTTGTTCTGAACTATTTTCTTTAACCAGTGAAATCTGGGAACCATTAATACTTAATATCTGGAATATAGAAAAAGGGAAAATTATAGAAACATTCATGTGGCTTGTGCTTTACCTAAGACGCCTTTGTCTCAATGGATAGACTCATTTGATTTGTGTGGGGCTCTTCCTTTAAAACCTCTTAAAAAAAAAACCAACAGTACTAGTGTCACCTTGGATTTCTTTTATCACACACACAAAATTTTCTTGTTAGAGTGATCAGTATCATTATTCTTGTCATCCAGGTTGAAAACAGAGACCCAGAGAAGTAAAAAATACTTGGGCATAATTAATCAGCAGAGGTGATAATGCAAGGCAGTGTGCATGCTCTACAGACTTGAGCTTGGCCACACCACCTTTCAGCATATTTCCTCAAGCTCTCCAATAATATTTAGCACCCTAAGTATACATTTGTTTCCCATTTGGTCAATCTTCCTTCTACCTGTGCTTTGGAGGATCGAGGCCATGAGGGACATGGCCATTGTTTACTCTTTTGGGTGGAAACTGACTACTGCTTTGATTTCTTATGGAGCAAAAATTAGTTCTGCTAGTCCAAGAAAATAGATGTGGCTAAAATAATTAATAATAAGTAATAAATATTTATAGCTATAATGAATTATGTGATGCATAATTGAGTGTGTACTGTAAAATACATAATACAACTTTGTATTGTAGCTATCTACAATACATAATTTCTATTATACAATTATAATTATACTTAATTATAGTCATTCTGGTAACAGCTCCCCCTCAGTCTATGTGCTTTGACTACTCTAGTTTATTATCCAGCCATTTAATCATTGCTGTGTACTCAATATCATTTTAATACATTTTAAAGACAATCAAATTTGTGACTTTGCATTTGAGAGTCACTTCTCAAGGACAAAAAGTTTCACCCCTCCTATCTTCTGTGGAGCTGTCCTGAAGGAGCAAAGTATCTACGGATTTGAAGGCCACCTGACAACTGATACTTTATCTCCCAGTGTTATTCTCTCCTAGTACCAATGGCACAGCCCCTACCATAAAATTCTCAGAGTGAGAAGTCCAAGGACCTTTGCAGCCTTTCCAAATTTAAGTAATTTCCAGGAAAGACTTGCTGGCATGTAAGTTTCCTAACATAAATAGTTTTAAACTGATTCAACAGGTTTAAACTGAGATTAAAGCGTGCAATATCCAAGTTCCAAGAAACTATGAGAAAATGCACACTGTTTTGCTTGATTTTCTGTAAATCTCCTAAGTCCCTGAGATGTTCTGTTTTCGAATTTATAATGATTTTTAAAAAACCTTAAATAGGTGGATGTGTCTGCCTTTAAACAGTTGCCATATAGTGTTATTTGTTTACACACAGCAACTCAGAATTTTTCAGACTCTTGTGCTTAGTGTGGAGAAGACAAAATAGTCAAGCAAAACCAGCAAGCTCAGGCAAGAGTCATCAGTCTCAGCACTCTGATATTTGAAGGCTCTCTTGGCACTTAGAAAAAACATGCTGAAGTCAAATACTGCTTTTATGAATAGAATTTCAACTTCCTCAGACCAACATAGATGATTTTTTGCTGTGCTTTCCAATTTTAGCAGATAAGAGCCTTTCTGATTGACAGGACTTCATACACTGGAGGACCTAATAGGGCTGTTGCTTAGCTAGTGATAAATTAAGTGGTTATTGATCATTATTTTTGTGTCGTTTCTTATAGAGTGCAGATGAACATCAGTATATATGAAAACTAGTTATCCTTTTCCTTCAATAATATTTACAGCACACTGAGTTGCCTCCAGTGTTGCTTTAAAATGGTCTTCTCTCTGACAAAATTTGCTCTACACCTGGCTAAAAATGGAAACACAAAAACAGGGAGAGAAGAATTGTAATCATTAACATTTCATCTTTGGAAGTATGTCCATTCCTTATTTTTTAAGAATTTTTTGTTGCATTTTTATCCAAGAATTAGCTTTCTCATTATACCTGTGTAATCCTGAGAAGAGCTAAACTAGCTTCAAATTACTTGCTTTCTGACATTTTATTTACACTGATATTGATGGGATTTACGTATGTTTATTACTATTCAGAAGCAATTTCTTCATCCCTGTGATGAAACAATGCTCTGCTGACTTCTGCATTTTCTATGCTGCTAGCTATTTCTGTGTGAAATACCCCATTGCAAGTGAATTTGTTGTGGGTTTTTCTCACAGCAGCCTGGGTCTGATATTTATGAGTTTCTTTCTGTTTTTCTGTTCCCAGTTTTCTATGGTACTGGGTCATGATGTAGAAATTGAGTATCAGTTTCCCTGGAAACAATAAGCATATGAGATATTACATAACTCCAGAAGATGGGGGCTGTAGAAGAGGTGGCTTCTATCCTTTGTAGACTTCTAAATGGAAACTGGGGATGGAGTTACCATGCTAGATACCAGTACAACTCGAGGACATACAAACTGGTATGACAGACACTGTGACTTGGTCATATGAACCACTTCCAGACAAATGGACTCCCACGCCCTTCATCACCCTGGCAGTGTTTTGGTTTCAGTGAACAGAGTAAAAACTGCCACATCTCTTCTCTTTAAAGAGAAATTTGGGGTTGAAGGAATATCCTGCTTTTTGTTGTGTTTTGTGATTTTTTTTTTTAATAGACAATAAAAATATTTGTTCTGACATCCCAGTAGGACAGAAACTTCAGTTTAGTCCTTTTTTGAATGCTTGTTTGTTCCTTCCTTCTCTTCATGCATCTTAGAAATTAAATGTTTCATCATTTAAGCAAATAAAAGAAAGACAGTATTTTCCTGTATACAGAATAATAGGAGTTTATCTTGTGCAGTTGGACAGTATCTGTAATATCAAAAATAAATGGTGGGGTCAAGAAGACTCCCCTGGGAATCAAACATTCAGAGGCTTCATGAAGCAGTTTGCAAGCATTCTGCATCTGAGAAATTGTACTATATCTCATTACCCCAGGGATGGTGGATAGAGTCCCTAGCACAGTAAGGATCGTTCTGCTTCTGCACTAATTTAAGTAAAGCCTTGAGAAGAATGAATTGGAAGTGCAGAATGTTTTTTACATTTTTCACAGCATGGAGAAGTGCAGGTTATCAAAAGGCAGTACTGACAATGACTTTGAACAAAGCTGCATGACAGAAGGGATAAAGAGGCTCTGTCAGGGACTCCCAACCCCACTCATTTCATCTGAAGACAGGGTAACATTGGAACTAAATCTGACAAATCAGCTGCCAATTGACAAACAATTTTTTTTTCTACAATGCTTTCTAGAAGAGATATGGTATACGAGAAGATAAGCTTTTCTATGAACGACATACTGCTGCAGCAATTGTATATTGCATGATTTCTAAGCTTACTTCAATTTATTAGATGTTCTCAACTAACCTGGGAGTCATTTTGACCACCTTACATTTTCTACCCCAAAATCTCTCAGAATATCACTTTAATCCCATTTTTGTAACACTGCTGAATTTGGTTTTGCCCTCTCAGATAGCTTTAAGTTTCTTTGTAAGTACACGAATCATTCTTGTGATTCAGTGCATAGAGAGCAAATAACAATGTGACTCAGATCTGAATTGTCTAGGTTCATCTCAAATATATTCTGAATGTGCCCCTAGCTCTTCAGTTCTCTCTCTGCTACCAATGACAGTGAAATCTTGCCTGCATTAATCTCATAGCAGCAATCCCTGCAGTGACACTTAAGGGAGAGTCCAACAGAACCAGATTCCTAGTCATGACTTCAGTGCCTGAAATAGTAATTGGGCATCCATAATTGTTTGTTTCCTGTTATATAAGAAGAATGCAAACCAAATATAACTTCTTGAGAAACCATGTAGTGAATTGAGACTGGGAAAAAGTAATTGTTCCTATATGATAAGTTATACCTGAATATATTAGAGGGTTTTATACTTTTATACTTTTTTTTTTATGTATGTACAAATACATGTATCCCATATAAACTTATGATAGAAATATATGTTCAGATTTGTTTGAGCTTCCATTGTTGTCATTATTGAAAAGCAATTTGTTATGAAAACTGATTGATGCTATTCCAGAATTGCATCATTCCTTTGAGTTGCTAAAGTTGGGTGTGCAAATCACCCTCAGTGTTGGTGATGAAGAAATTTTAATTCTGGCACCCTTCTCCTGAAGTGTGTTGTCTGAAGTACCTTTGGCTTAGACTCTGTAATCGAATCATTAGAAGACCCTCTGTCTCAAATTGAATCACATGAACAAAAGGGAAGGCCTTAAAACGAAGGCTAAGATGTTGTATGAAGGAAATTGAAACTTGGATATGAGATGAGGTAAAAAACTTAACGAGACAGATGAGTGGTGACTTGATTTATTCTGACATAAACAATCATGTTGTACTCCTTTGTTCTGGAATGATTTTGCTATTTTTTCTGGTTTTGCTGCTGTGTCAGAGTAGGCAGTACAGACAAACTCTTACCTATTCTTTCAGAAACGGTACACCACCGTATTTGAAAGTACAGAAGCATCTGTTTAGGCCAGACATTTGCAAGGTTCATCATGATGACAAGTTTCATCAACTTGTGGTGATCTTCCAGACAGAAGAAGGACAAGGCATAAATTTTTGTTTACAGATTTTTTTTTTTTTAGAAAAATATAATGTAAAAATATTGGGCCTTAGCTAGATAAATATGTTCTTAAAACCTAACATTGATTCGTAGATGTTCTACACGGTTATGCCAAGCTTCTTTTAAATCTCTATTTCAAAAAAACATACTTTTTTTTTTCATTTAAAAGTTTAATTGTTTTTGCCAATTTTACTAGAGGGTGAATGATTTGAATGCCATTTTCTCACCAATTGTTGCCATTACTCACAGCAAACTAGTTTTTTGGTATTTTTAATATTTAGTTTTCTTTAGCCAAGATGGTTTCCACTTTCCTTGACAATGGCAATAAGTGAAAGAGCTGCATAAAAATTACTTGGGCCTATAAGCCTCATTTAGAATAATGGCACAATTTAAGTGGCAGTTGCAAGATGTTTGAATGTAGGATACAAATCTTCTTTCAAAATCCGTTTGATATTTTGACAGTTGAATTTAAATGAGATAGGGAATGTGTACACAGTTATATACTCCCTTGTTTGCCTTATCACTTCACCATGGTGGGAGGAAGAAAGAAATTTTAAAAAATAAAATAGCAAAACTTCTGATTTTAAACTTCTTATATTTTAAAATACCAAAGTTTTTGCAGCAGGAGTGAAGGAAATTAACTAGCGGGTTATTTCTCACTTGTTCATGCATTTTCTTGGTGTCAATAACTGAAGTGCCGTACTAGTAACTTCTATTTCATGGTGAAAGGTTTTTCTTTCTGGTTTAAGTTGTGCGCTTGAAGGTTCAGCTACAGAAAAAAAGAGCAATTATGTGAAAAAAACTAACATGAAACCATCACTTTCATATTTCTCATACCTTTTCTTTTGCATGGCATTTAGTTAATTGCTCAGTTAGATAGCCATGAATAGGTGGATCACATGGATATCTAGTGTTCTGATTTCTCCAGAGTTATTATCAGAATTATATCTGTGTCAAGAGCAGACTAGCTGAAGGAAATATATTCTTCTGGGGAGCTGAATTAAAGCTAATTTGTTTCTTTTTTATTACGGCTTTTGGAAGTGTAAGAATAACAGAAAGAATGGCCTATTTTTCCCATCCATTAAAGTAACAAAAGAAATGTGTCCATCAGCAGTTCCACTGGTTCAGGTTTCCACCTGTGACTCAAGTGTGCAGCTTCTGCTTTCTGACTTTATTTTTGGTTATCATAAGCAGATTCTTTACATGAATTGAAACAAATCATCTGTTTTCAAGATCCTTGAGCAGTTCAAGTCTAAAACATAGTTCTGGAATTTTTCTAGCTGCTGTCTAAGTCTTGAGGGATTTATAATATCCCTGGGTAAAACAAAAATAAATTGAACCACTAATCTCAGTCTTATTTCTGTTCAGGTCTTTAAACAAATGTTCTTTCCTAGCTTCTTCAGATGACCCACCTGGAAAAGACAGGGAATCTCATCTACAGAGGTTTTTTTTAGTTTCTAAAGGTAGGAATTAGTCCTCTCTATTTCTTTCTCCTTTTTCCTTTGGCTCTTAAAGATCAGCCAAACCATGACACACAACCCCACAATCCCTGATCTTCTTAAAATACAACTTGTGGTACAAAACAATGAGCCTAGTCATTTTCTTTAGGAGAAACATGAGGAGGAAACATTGATAGGCTTCTCTCCAGCACATCAGCAGAGATAGTGAGCACTTGAAAAGACCCCTGGGTGAACACAGACAAAGCACCTTCATGACTAAACTCAGCACATTAGCCAGAGAAATGTATGACTGTCTCCGTCTCATGGAAGTTCTAAAACTCCTGCTCTTGTCAGTACCTGAAAACAAATGTATAGGTTTGCCTAAGTTCATTGGGGGCTGTGTACAGAGAATTACACAACAGCGTGGGTAGCTTTCTGAATCTGGAGCATGTCTTACTCTCTTGCTGTAGGCAAAATATGTTTTGCAGAGAAGTTATTCTAAGCACTCAAAGGAAGAGGTCGCTTCCCCTCTAGCCTCCTATTTATTTAATTTTTCCTCCTGTCTGTGATTGACCATGGGGCAGACTGCTGTGCCTGTCCCAATGAGAAGTTATTGTCTCCAGGAGGCAGAGTACTGAATGACTCGGCAGGCAATACTTTCTGTTCCGCCAAAAGTTTCTCTTTACAGTGCATGGAGTGTGTCATTCTCCCCAAGCAAGAAAAGCAGTAATTTACATTTTTATCAACCTCTCAAAGAGCCTTAACTCTGAAGCTATCACAGCAATATCCCGGGCAGTATATCAGTAAAGACTCCGGCATCTCTTTAACAATAAAACTGTGTCTGTCTCTAGTTCTGACCTTCATTTCACACATAAAAGTTGGGTTTTTGAAGCACTAATTATATGTATCTGTCTATCTTTCTGTATCTATGCAAACTTGATTCTAATGACACAGACATCATTAAATAAAGATTAATTTCTATTACATACATGACTAATTGGTGGGGATAAAAACTGTTTCACCTTTAATCATGACCAATCCATCTGCACCATGTTTCAACATGATGGCAAGAGAGTTTCAAATTGAGTTCTGCACTTTTATTCTTCTTTTCTCTTATATGACTTTTAAATGCACATAATGGCATTAGAGAACACATTTTTTTCAAAGCACTGAAATTACCTCTTTCAAATTCACTTGTCTACACAGAAGGCTAACATGGCTACAGAAAGGATGATTGCAAAATGAAAGAATCTTGCAGCCCTTAATAATCTTCTCTGTTTCTTAAACAGGGCTAGTTTAATAATTGCATTTTTGCATTAAACTATTTTAAGAATTGCATGTAATTGCATTGCAGTCTGCAGTGAAGACTTTCAAACAAGCCTCTAAGAATTTAAGTAGAAAATTTATCAGTCCAAAGTGAATACGTAATTTTCATGCTGGATATCAAGACTTTGGTTTACAAACCAGATTAGTCTCAAGGACACTAATGTTCACTTTTTGAACACCTGTGAACATTTAAGAAGATATACCTCCCTTGAAACATTTTATCCCTCAGGTTTTTAAACATCACAAAGTTAGTGAGCAAAAAGGAGGTTTCTTTACTTGGCTTCTACTACTTTCCTCACTCAGCTATGTCCTGAGGAAAGATAGGAAGGCTAACACCACTTCTTTTTGTCTCTTAAGCACACCATAGTTATTAGGAAGACAGTTTTATGCTAACTTTTGGTATGTTAGACCTTGCCAGCCTTTTCAGGCTGAAGCTTCTTGTCACTTTAAAAAATGTTTGGGTCTGTTTTGATGTCGTTTTGAGGGATTTCTACTCTCACACTGCATTGAAAACAGTTTTTCTGGGGAAAAGCAGAATGCAAAGAAATTCTCTTATACATTTGACTCTTAAGCTATAGGATTTAATTTGTTTTGCTTTCACTCAAATGTGTACATATATGTTAATGAAAGTAATAGGGATTTGTCTTTTATCTTACCTGTTTTATTCTTGTTTTAATACAAGAAAATGTTATTTTCTTAATGTGGCCTATTTTTTTAATTGCATTATCTCTTATCCTGATGTGATGACAAAATTCTACTACGCTCTAATTTTTTTCTTCCTCCTGGCAATAGAACCCTAGTCAATAGTCTCCAGAAATAATGGCAATAATTGTTAGGAAACTAAATAATTTTTTGCTATTATTTGAATACCATTTAATTCAGAGTCCTGCTATGGACTGAATGTTATTTTCAAAATCAAATAGTATAAATGGGAATGAGCTTGAATTCATTTTAAGGACAAGATACTTGTTAACAAATGAGATAAATCTGAGGGAGGAAAGAGGGGATGTCAAATGCCATATCATGGGTAATAGAATAAAAGAGAATCATTTTAGTTGGATGGAATCTACAGTGATCCTCTAGTCCAAATGTCTGGACAATTCTGGGATGAAGAAAATATTAAAACTGACAGGCTTGGTTGTTGTAGTTTAACCCCAGCCAGCAACTAACCACCCCAAACACACCCACTCACTCTCCCTCCATGGGATGGGGGAGAGAATCATAAGAGTAAAAATAAGAAAACTCATGGGTTGACATAAAAAAGGTTAAATAAGTAAAGTATAACCAACACTTGCAAGCAAAGCAAAACAAGGAATTCATGCACCACATCCCATGGGCAGGCAGGTGTTCAGTCATCTCCAGGAGCATGGAGCACTCTGGATGTCTCCCCCACTTATATGCTGAGCATGACATCATAGGATGTAGGATACCGATACCCCTTGGGTCAGCTGGGGTCAGCTCTCCCAATTTTTGTCCCCTCCCAGCTCTCTGCACACCCCCAGCCTCCTTGCTGGTGGGGTGGCTGAGGAGCTGCAAAGGCCTTGGCTCTGTGTAAGACCTGCTCAGCAATAACAAAGACAACCCTGTGTTATCGACACTGTTTTCAGCATGAATCCAAAGCACTGCCCCATAATTCCCGCTATGGGGAAAATTAACACTATTTCAGCTAAAGCAAGAACAATAGAGAACAAAACACCTCTCTAGTAAGCCTGTTCCAGGGTTTGATCTTAGCAAAAAAAATTGTTTCCTATTTCAAGTCTGAACCTCCCCTGATGCACCTTTGAACCATTTCCACATGTCTGCTAACACTGAATCCTAGAGAGAACATTTCAGCACCTTCCTCTCCACTCCCCTTCCTCAGGAATCTGTAGAGAGCATTGAGCTCAGCCTCACCCTCCTTTTTTGTAAATGGGGCCAGTCCAGGGTCCTCAGCCACTCCTTACAGGACACTAGCCAGCCCTTTCATCAGCTGTTGGCCTCCTCTGGACACAATCAAGGACCAGCACGTCCTTCTCAAATGGAGTGGCCAAGCACAGCTCAGGTCACACCAGTGCTGGATACAGCAGGATAATCTTCTCTCTGACTGTATGGCTGTGCTGTGTTTGATGTCCCTGGGATGAAGTTTGCCCTTCTGGCTGCTTGGGCACACTTCTGGCTCACAGTGAGCCTGCTGCCAACCAGCAACCCCAGATCCTGCTCTGCAGGGCTGATCTGCAGGCACTCCCCTCCCAATTTGTGCTTGTATACAGAACAACTGGGCATTAGCCATCCCACTTTCCTGATTGTACTTCACTCAGCATATTACTCCTTCCACCCCCTCATTTGTTTTTTTTCTTTTCACACACAACTCTGAAGCACAGTACTTCCATCTTCACATGAAACTTTTACCGTCTTACTTTTCTTCATCTAGTCAGCTGTTTTGTCAAAAAATCTTCTATTCTCTAAAACCTTTCTGGCAAGCCCCATCTTTTATCAACAACAACCTATCATGGCTGTTAATTAAGGACATGCCACAGTCCTTTAATCTACTTCTCACTAAATAATAATAATAATAATAATAATAATAATAATAATAATAATAATAATAATAATATAACATCTTGGAAATACAGCTGTTATTNTAATAATAATAATAATAATAATAATAATAATAATAATATAACATCTTGGAAATACAGCTGTTATTTTTGTTTCAATGGATGTTCATCCATCCACTTTGTTCCTGTTTTGTGTATCTTCTATCTCTTAACAAGGCAGATGTAACCTGTAAGGATGCTTTTACCCCATAAATATTTATAAACAGTGCCAAAAAATAGCTTAAGCCTGAAGTTAAAGCAAGAAGATAAAATTAAATTTAGTCCACTGCAAGGTTATTTACTTTTGCTGCTCCATTTGCTTTCAATGTTTTCTTATCTCCTATTTCATTCTCTGCATCCTGAAATTTTGGTCCACTGTGCCTTGTTCTAGTCCTTTTCTCTGTCATTTCCCTTCATTTTTCTGCTCCCTTTCTTCAACCCTGCCCAATTAAAAAACTATAGTTTTTCCCAGTTTTTCTCTTGTTTTCTGAATGCAGTCTTCCTTCTGCATATTTTGCCTTTATTTCCCCTTTCCTGCAAGTTATTCCATTTCTCTTCCCACTTGTTTTGTTTCAGTTTGGGGTTCTTTTTTTGTTTCTTCATTAGTTAGTCTTTTGGTTGTTTGTTTGTTGGTTTTTTGGTTGTTTTGTTGTTTTGTTTTGGTTTGGTTTTTTTTTTGCAAAACCAATCTAGGTCATTCTTATTTACACAACATTATCTCTTTGTGTCACCTCTTTTTCCCACCTCTGCTTTTCCTGCATTACATAAATGTGGGAACAGTGGAAAGGATTTATGCTGGCACTCTCAAAAGAAGAGGAGGAGTTTGGGCATCATGTTAAACCTTGGCTGAGGATGGCATGTGGATTGCAGTACTTAGATCTATCCAAATTGCAATTTTCCCTTGCAGCTTTGTGTGTAACCTTATCTGTATGTTATTTTTAGTTGGCCAAATAACATGAGTTCAGCACTGGAAAGTGAGTTGAGCCATGCCTGTGTCCCACCTTCCAGTACCCAAGCATTGCTCTTTGGTGGCAAGGAGCAGAAGGGAAGGAAGATGGACTGTTATTGACTCTGTCCACTGTTTGCCAGGATCAGGACATTCTGGAGAGCCCCTTAGGGATGGAAAAACCCTGTCTGTGCTGTTCTTTATGTCTCCACATCCACAGCGTGAATAGAGTACGGCCTGTCAGGGTAATCAACAGGGGAAGATGCTGGTATGAATTCATGCCACTTACAGTGACTTGTTCACTCGAGTCTCAATTGTGTGTGAACAGCTCTCAGAAGCTCTCATTTAAGCCACAAAAATGTCAAAATATTTTACTGTGAAAAATAGACGTGAGTTACCAGGGCTGACTGTTTCTGAGTTCACGCCTCTTAGCGAACAACTTCTGAAATGAGTTTTCCCCCCTCCTCTCAGCTAGCAGTAAGCGATTCATATGTTTTGAGGTGTGAAGGGCTTTTTTAATTTATTTTTTAAAGCTCTACTTTAAAATAAATTGCTTCTCATACAGAGGGATTGATTATTTTCCTAGTGCAGTGAATGATAAAACTACCATGGACTATGAAAAGGCAGCATAGTTGTCTCTATTTCAGCTGTGTAACATGCCTGGAATCCATCCGTTCTACTACTGGAAAATGAAAGATTTGAAAACATTTACTCATCCAGGACAAATTGCAAGTGGGAATGAAGAAAAAGTATTGTGATTAGAACAAAATCATCTAGTACCATATGCCTTCCCCACAGAGAAACCAGTTTAGACACCCATCAGATGAAAGAACTCAGCTAAGATTTCTCCCTGGAAATAGTCTACTTACATAGTAGATAGATAAAATAATGTTTATAATTTATTAATAGTTCTTCTGTGCCTTAATTTCATTTAATTGATTAAAGACTTCTAGGAAATTTAAATAGAAATTCCAGCTTCTGATTAATTCTCAGCTTATCACAATAGATGAAAAACTAAAAAAATATATTATTCTTATTTTTCTTGTGCTTAATCTTATTCTTAATTTTTTTTCTTATGCACAATTAATTTTTTTTTTTTTTGGTCCTATTGAACTCTGTGTCCAAGGCTGTGATCACTCGCTGAAGTATTTGCAGATTGTTAGGAGACATAAATGCTGAAGTTTTTTCAGAATCATGTCATCAAGGCATCTTGTATTTTAGATGTTGAACAATGTAAGAAGTACTGTCCATGTTTTAAGTTAACAGTGCTCATCTTGAAGTACTTTGTAATGCAAATGTTAAAAGCAGTTTTGAGTATCTGCTGCAGGTATGCAATGGCTGAAAGCAAAGTACTTGTTCAGAAAAACCTGTGTGTTTTTATATTCCACACTGGAATCATCAAATTACTCCTCTTTAATTAATTTTTTTAGAATAATAACTGACCCATCTGAGAACAATAGCAGTTATTAAAGACAGAAGTAAATACATTTTTAACAACAGTACTTGTTTCTCATATTACGCTCATTGTGAGCTGAAAAATACCTAAAATAGCCTGACTTTAAAGTCTACCTGGAGGTATAAAACTCTGTCTTACATTTGATGATGTTATTTTGCGTCATGACCATTAACTGCTTCCTTTTGTTTGCTCCTGTATTAAAACTAGAATTAGCCTAGAAACATCTGTGAACCTCATATCTTCCTTCAAACACCTCTATAATTCTCATGACAGTTTCTAAGTAAGGGAATACACACCATACTTGTAACAACCTTCTAATTCTCTGATGAGTTCTTTAGAGCTGTCTTTTTTAGCACCGTCACCTGCCAAAGCCTTTGCTGTCTTCTGTAATTTTTTTTAGTACACCCCTTGCAAGAGTGTATATAAAATGAAGGAGGCTATAGCAGCTATGCTCTCTGGTTTTGGATTGATGTACAGCAAAAAAGTTTGAAATCTTCAGTTTCAAATTAAGTTCAGCAGAGGGTTGTATCTCAAAAACTAGCAATTTCCAATTAATTTTGTGACAAGCCTACAAGAAGAGAAGGATCCTAATAAAGCCTTCAGTAAAACAGTCTTCAGATAATACACCTTTTTCTAGTCATCAAACAATGTACATGGGAACTTAATTATTGAAAGAATACACTGTTGGTTAAATTGCAAGTCTTTGTTAATTCTGAAGGTTGAGGAATTCTTGGGTGTATTTCAGTGTGTCTCAACACCATAAGACCCTGGTTCATCTCTCTAATATATAGGTAGTGTACTACTGTTCATGGCCCTGTCCTACAAGTTTTTGTACCAAATATCTTCACTTTCACATATTTAGTATATGGAATCCCTTAGGCACAGTATTTCATCTTGTTTGAAAGGTCTTGTGCGGTAGAATTGAGACCAGCTCTGGATATTGTTAAAATTTCAAAGTAACCTTTTTTCACTCATAATTTGCCAAAATGAAAATTCTTATTTTCATCACACTTCATTAAAAATAAAATTCTGTTATTTAACTCAGGAGGAAAATGCTGTTAGGGAAAGCTTACCTGACTTACAACATAAAAAGGGAGGATAGTTCAAGAGTATTTATAATCCCATAAGCAATTCATTTTGACCAAAAACAAACTTCACTGCTCTTCTTTCTTTCCATAGGATGTCTGTCAATTGTGTTAAACTGAATTCATTTTTATCCTGTGACTTGAAAAAACATAGCTAGTACCAAACCATGTTGCTCGTGTGAAATGGAGAAAAGCACTCTTGTTTTTCAAGAAGCAATCATTACCCTACCAGTTGTATCTCATTGAATGTGAAAGAGCTTTTATTATTGTAATTATGTTCTGATTGAATTTTTCTGGCATCTATGATTATAGTAATGCAGCTTTTATTTTCTTTTAAACCATAGATTTCACAATGACATATACAATGGCTGGCACAAAAAAAAACCAGTAACCAAAAAAGTTGAGGTTTTTTTCACTCTCTCTCCTTGAAGGGAAAACTTTTGTTAATCAGCATAGTACATTGTCTTGAAATCTTGCATTGTGGTTTGGAAACTGAAGCCAATTTGGGAAAGTGGATTTCATAATGGAAATATGAAAGCCCTGTACCTTGGCTTGTTTTTCTTCCCTACTCTGCCAATCCAAAGTTAAAGGTCTTATAATTTATGTTTCATGGTTTGCAGTATAGTTAGTTAATGGTGCCCCTTTCCAGATTAAAAAAAAAAAAATAAAAACACCCTAAAAAAAAAAAAAACAACAACAACAAAAACCTAAAAAACCCCCCAAAAAGCCACTGTGGTCTAGTTCTGGGTAACTATGCTTCCCATAATCTTTGTAAGGAATCAAAATGATAATGGAAATTATATGAAGTAAAAATATGTGAAATGAAAAAAAATGTAATTGACAATAAAAATACAGAATGTAAAACAGAGTAGACTGGACTACATTAGCCTAGTTTAAACTAGACTGGACTAGTTTGATAGGAAGAACCTGCAATGGTAATTCAGTCCAACTGCCTGACCACTTCATGGGTGACCACAAGTTAAAACATGTTTTTCAGACTTTGCTCAAATACCTCTTAAACACTGACAGCCTTGGGGTATTGTCTACTTATTGAGGAAGCCTGTTGCAGCATCTGTCCATGCTCTCGGTAAAGAAGAGCTTCCTGATGTCAAGTCCAAACCTTCAAACCTGCTCTGACACAACTCTGAGCCATTCCTAGCCTGTTATTACTGGATCCAAGAGCAAAGAGCTCATCACTTCTCCCCCAGTTTCCCCTCCTCAGGAAGTTGTAGAGAGCCTTCTTTTCTCTAAACTAGGCAAACTAGAGCTGCATTTCACTGGACATAACTTCCAGCCCTGTCATCAGCTTTGTTGCCTTCCTCCTGGCATAACAAAAATGATCTTATTTTGTTGAAACTCTTTGCTCATCATGTGATCCTGTCTGCATCAAAGAAATATGAAAAACACTTTAATAGAAGAATTGACTTTATTTTTTTTAATGACTTATCAAAGTCTAGAGATATCTCTCTGCAAGGAGCATTTCTGCATGATTTTACTTGGTCCACAGGAGGTTTCTTCCATTGCTATGAAATACAGAATAGCATGTTTAGAGAATAATAATACAATGACATACAAAAATACAGTGGAAGGTATTAATGCAAATTCTTCAAGGAATGGAGTAAACAATAGAAGCATCTGGTCGAAACATCTGAATTTCATATGTAGTTGCTTTTTTACAACCACAGTAAAAAATACAGTTTTTCATGAAAATCTGTATTTACATCTCTGCCTATTTATTAAATCTTACCAGATTGTTAAATTTTTTGCTTCATATTTAAATATTGATGATTTTCTTTCCCAAAGTAATTTTTGAAGGTATAGTCCATAACACCATCAGAACAACTGCAGAACCATGATTTTTATATATTATCATTTCTACAGCATTTGAAGATTTACAGATATCTTCCAGGCAAAGATTTCAGAATAAAAACATTCCTGAGCTTGGGTGGACCTAGAGAACATCCTTCAGAAATTTACTGCTGCTTAAACATCTTGTGTACAGAGGTTCATAATGGAGTTATACATGAAGCTAAACTGTCTTGAAAACAAGAGAAAATGGTAGGAACAGAGATAATAGAGCATGCCTGTTTATTGATCTTTTCTGTGGGATTTCACCCTCAAATACAATTTCAGAGAGGACTTTTGCAGTTTTCACATTAGACATGCCCTTTCTGGCACACCCCTATGAAATTAGCCTGCAAAGCAGTCTAATTTCATAGGGGTGTGGTAGAAAGGATTATCACATCCTCAAATAGGATTATCACATCCTCAAATATCCCAAGATAACAATTTCTTGTAGCTAGACTGGAATAAATGAAACCTGATTTTACTCCTCCTGTTTATTTTCAAACATTAACCCTTCACATCTGCAGTGTTAAATCTTTTTCTTATGAACATTTTTTAAATGCAAGTTAAGGTTAATAACTTGTGCTATGGTTTTTGACATAGTGCAGCTGGCTTGAAAATATAAACCTGTGAAAGTTTCTCTGGCTTCATGAAGCACAGCAGCATCATGTGAAATTGTGAGTGTAACATTAAATTTGGGCTCATTTTATTAAAATTTTGATCAAGTGTCATCTACAAAAAATTTGGTTTATTTGATCTGAAAATATGTTTAAACTACAAAAAGACTATTGCTATAAAGGAGATAATTCTTCAGTGATTATTCCACATCTAGAGTATCCTAGATGACTCCTGCATGAAGCTGATATCAGCAGAACCACAACTCTTAAGAACAAGAGATATTTAGGAGTAAGGAAAAGATCAGCCACCTGATTTTGTAATAAACATACTTCCTACTAGGCAACGTAAACAATGGAATTATAGCAAACCTAGGAAGTTGTTTACCAAGAACCCAAAAATCATATCTGCCTGTGTTCACCAGTTGAATGATTTGAAGGATGGCATAGAGACACCAAACTCTAATGCTTCTTTGGACTCTGAAGTGAGTCAGGAAACAGTAGCTGAGAAGTTGATGCAGAATCTTGTTGTAATCCAACTAGTGAGAGAGGTCTCTGCCCAAATTAAGGTGCAAACAACACCATATGCTGAAGTCGGTGATACGGACCCTATTTATTAGTAAATGTGAAGTAGAGATGAAGAAACAAAAAAGGGGATGGGGAGAGAGGGAGAGGAAGAAGAGAGTGAAAGAAGGGGGAAGGAGAGAAAAATGAGGAGGAGGCAGAGAGGGGGGAAGAAACACATGGATCCAGGATCATCCCATTGATCCTTCTTCACCCTGGGGTTCTGGGTTGTGGGGGTCCCAGAGTTGTTCTTCTGGGGCATCACCTTTGTACAGTCCAAGTTCTGCATCCACAGGGTGATCAAAGATGTTGGACTGTAACTTGGAGTATCATATGTTTGAGCAGTGCCTTTCTTTCCCACAGTCTGTCACATTATTGCATTATAATGTGCATTATAATGCTTTAACTAAGGTGGGGTAACCAGATTTCACCTCACTAGGCCTGGAACTAGCACCTTCCTGTCACAAATTTTTCCCTTCTGGGCTTACCTCAAATTCCCACTGTGGTGGCTTGTCTTATGGCAAGTTCTGTGGCCTTGACAGACTTTTGAGACAGGCAGCTGTGCTCTTTTAAGTCCTAACAGACCTGAGTACTATAAGCAGTTCCTCCCTGCTGCTATCCTGTGTGTAACATATGAAAAACTGACAAAATTAACACATAAATCCAGTGTAGTCCTTACACCAATTCAATGTAAACAGAGAAAATATTGCATTTACTGTGAAATAAAGTAGGCATAGTGTGGTTTTAGGCACTTGCTTAAAAGTTTTTAGGTTTTAGGCATTTTGCTAGACACTTATGTTCTTAAAATCTTTGAAAGGAAATGTTAAGTTAAACACTCCTAAACACAACCTTTTTTTCACCTGAATAGAATGCATTTTGAGCTCCAAGTTCTCAAATTTAAATAAGAAGAACTTATTTCATATATTTACAGGGCATGATTAAAGAACACGGAACATTTAGCTATTATGGACAGTTCAATCATAAATCTGTTAGTACTGTTGTTTTAAGTACTGGTTTGTTTCCTGCCACATGAACCATAAAAATGAAAATATCTCTAAATAATGTATTTTGATGCATATTTTTTGGTACTTGAGGTGCTGAAGGTGAAGGCTGAAGGACTTGCAATATACAATTTTGTATTCTGTTCATGCCTTGCAATACTTGATCTCATATATGCATGAGGACAAATGCAGGTCTGCACACTGTGCTGAGCAGACAATAGAGCAGGAGGAAATTCATTGCTTCTGTGCATTGAAATCAGGCACAACTGGAGCATTTGGTTTGGTTGTGCTGAGGCACCCTGACCTAGAAAATACTTCATTATAATTCTTTAATACTTTAAATCAACTATCTTGTCTGTTGAAAATCAGTCCTGTGTAGAATTATGTCAGTGTACAAGCAGTGTACACTGTGTAGAATTATGTCAGTGTACAAGCAGGCATCACTGTAATATCATCAAGGTGTAGATAAAAGCAGCTTTTTATACCACACAAAAGGAGCTAGTCTGTCTACTTTTTTTCTTATTCCATTGTGACTCTCTTGACATTTGAGGCATTATTCCATATTTACACTAGTGAGACATGATCACAAGTGAGTGTCCATCAGGAGTTAAAGCCAAAGTGTGGAGGGAAAAGTGCTCCTTTGAAGGGAGCATATAAGCAATTCTACATTAAAATGTATTACTTTAAAAACAGTTAAGTGAGTACAGTTAGACAGGATGCTATTGTGCTTTAAATCTCTGGAGGAAAGGTGATTAGATGCAGCTGCTATTTTTTCTATAATAAATTTGAATAGAATATTTTACTTGCACATGCTGCAGAAGCTGAGCACAAATTGTCTCACTAAGCTCTATTATTCTGGGGAAGAGCAAGAATAACAAGTTGAGACACTGATGAACTCAGAGAAATATGAATAACATATTAACACTCAGGAAGTATCAATAGCATGACATTGGGGACAAACATCTTGAGGATACAAGAAATTGCAAGAATGGGTTGTCAAAAGCAGGTCTGAAGATGGGAGATTTTCAAGACCACTTCTCTGGGGAAGTCAGATGCATCTGCAGGGGGTAAGAAATCTTGTCAATAAAAAGCTAAGGGATTTTGTGTCTCAGATAATGCTATTCTCCATGTAAAAATGGGGGGAAGGCTAAGCAGGAGGAATGATTTCTATTTTTGCCAACAAAGAACATGGTATGGGAATATTTATGATACTTAGGTGGTTATATCTCAAGCTTGCTGCTCTCCCAACTTTATTTCCTGCTTAAAGCTCAGGAGAGTTCGATGCACGAGACAACTTCAGGGAGGGAGGGTAAAATACTACCAAGAAGTGTTCCCTAGCTGGCCTTATTATATCACAGCACAATATAGTAAATGCTGTTGCAAAGAGTTCCAGACACACACAAAAAAATAAATACAGTCTTTATTGAGAAGTGTTAAGAGTGCACAAAGAGGATTTTTTTTTTTCTTTCAAGAGATTCTTTTTGTCTGCATTTGGTGCAGTGTGCTGGATTAACAACACTTACACCAAAAGTCCTCTTTCCAGAGAACAAGCAGCCTGCTCCTTTTCTTGAATGATAGGCCCTTAAGCTTTTAGGGCTTAGCTCTATCTGTCAAGTTTCAGTCCTTTCTTCTGAAATTACCCAGCGGGATTCAGCTGGACTGAGCACACTAGCTTAAATCATATACCTTACAAAATTGCTGCAGTAATGATAGCTTTGTCACTTTCATCCCAACATCTGTAGCTTGCTCTGATTAAGGAGGAATTTGCAAAATTAAAGAACTGAATATGTATGTCAATGAGAATTTAAGATGCTGTATGCTGTAATTTGCCATTGACTGTAATCAATCAGAGAAAATTCACTTTTAATCTTGATCACTTTTGAAAGCTGAGCTATGCAGGGCAATCTAAGGTACTACTGAAGGAGAGCAGCAGGAAATTATACTGTACTTCACTGGCACAGCCAATTGATTTAAGGAATCCAGTAGAAGCCAATAAATTCATAACTCTGATATCATTAGCATGAATGCAGTCTGAAAATTTCTGGGATTATAAAAAGCCTATCAAACTGAATGTTAGTGTATCATCATAGATTAAAAAGTGCTTTGATAATTTTCAGCTTCTCTCCTCAACTCTGCCCTTATGAGACCCCACCTAGAATACTGCATCCATGCCTGGGATTTGCAGCCCAAGAGTGTGGACCTTTTGGAGCTGGTTCAGAGGAGAGCCATAAAGATGATCAGAGTACTGTAATGTCTCTTCTGTGAAGACAGCCTAAGAGGGCTGGAATTGCTCAATCTGGAGAAGAGAAGGTGTCAAGGAGACTTCATTGCATCCTTTCAGTACTTAAAGAGAGCTTATAAAAAAAGAGAGTGCTTTTTACAACAGCTTGTAGAGATGGGACAAAGGGTAGTGGTTTTAACCTAAAGGCGGATAGATTTATATTAGGTGTCAGGAAGAAATTCTTTACTCAGAGGACAGTGAGGCACTGATGTAGCTTGGCCAGAGAAGCAGTGGGTATGTCAGCCCTGTCAGTGTTAAGGCCAGGTTGGATGTGGCCCTAAGCTACTTGATCTAGTGAGTGGCATTCCTGCCTAGGGCAGAGTGGGTTGGAAATAGATTATCATTTGAAGTCCTTTACAATCCAAGCCCTTTTGTGACTATATACTTCTACTATTTAGATAAAAAATAATAGTTTCTATGCCCTAAATTATTGTTTCTGAGGCAAAAAGAAAGCTATGAAAGTATTTTATAGCTTTGGAATCTTCTTCTGAAGATTCAGAAATTTCCTAACTCAGAAACTTCTCCCTCCAGAGGGTGATTGAGCAAGAAGCTGCCCTGGAAAGTGGTCACAGCACCATATTCACAGCACAGAGCTCAAGGAGTATTTGGACAATGCTCTCAGGCATGTGGTGTGACTCCTGGGATGTCCTGTGAAAGATCAGGAGTAGAACTTATGGGCCCCTTCCAAATCAGGATACCCTATGATTTTATGATTCTGTAACAAGGAGGGGGTATGTGCGATATTGCGGCATCCTGTGAATAGGATCCAGCCTTGACAAGCCAGAAGTGCAAGATTTACTGGTTTTACCATTGAAGTAATAGTCATTAAGTATCACATGAGTTTCTTGCCCACACCATGCTGACCAAAATAAAGAGAGCCTTGTCTCAGTATTTTCATCTTTACCATGCCAGAATTATGACCTTGAAAGAAGTAAAAGGTCATCTGAAAGTTTTTATTCTTTGGCAAATAAGACCATCTCTATTTTTCAGGACAGCCTTAGATGACATCAGATGGTAAAGCTGGAAAAGTTTTAGCAGAGAGTGCAAAATATCAAGTCAAAACAAGCCCAAAGAAAGACCCATATTTAACCTAGTCACAATGTTTGGAAACATGAAAATGAAACAGAAAAGATGGCCATCTTGCTCAGCACATTACTTATCTGAATATTACTGCAAGTCAAGATTTTAACCCATTAGTGTATGATGTTTTCTTCCTTTCTAACAGGCACTATGTTTTGAATGTGCAACAACATATTCCCTTGTCATATTCACCTATCAGACTACAAAGGCTAACAACAAGGATAAATCACACAGCTACTTCAGCTATTGTTTGGATCTCAGATGGGATGCTTCCAATATTCAGCACCTTCTTTGCAGTAGAGTCAATAATTTTCAGGGTGGTATGATTAAGGTTTTGAGTGGTTTTTGAGTTTTTGAGGTGTTCTTTTAGCTATGACAGCTAAGTGAAGTGGCTCTTCATGTCAAGAGTGTAAGTTAAATGGACCATGACCTAGATAAAACCTTCCCTTTCTTTTCCCTCAGAATGTCAGCCTATCCATAAAATGCCTTGTAACACTCAGTAACTCAGATCCATACTCAGTCTACTCAGATGTGTAATATCCATTTAGAAGGCAGCACAAACGTAGGCACATTTGACACTGAACAAGAAGCAGTTAATGAGGTGATGAACTTCTTGCCAGCTAGTCATGGGTCTCAAGCTCTTCTGCACATACACACGATCACCCCTCCCTCACAAGCAATTTAACTTCAGTATGAAAATAAGCAATTACAGAAACATACACTTTGTTGCTTTGTAAATGAGGAAAGAAGCACCATTTATGTCTAGTTTTTTGCTGAAAGGGGTCATGATTTGCTTTTCCATTTATCTGGAATTGACCTGCTCTGGAGTTTTTATAGACATGCCTCTACTGCATTCACTGGCACATGTAGAAAATTTGAATTAAAAACTGCTGATTTTTGATTTAATGTTCAGATTAATAAGATTGAAATTTTCAGTGAAAATTGGAGAGAAGGAATGAAAATAGGAACAGAAGGCACTAACTACCGATTATTAGACGTGGTGATCTTAGAGGTCTTTTTCAACAAATAGACATTCTTCTCTTTTTAGGTGCCTGCTGTTACCAAAGAATCACAGAACTTGAATGTAATTTGCTGTCACCAGCCCTCCCCAGTGGAGTAGCTGGGCAACCTTTCCTGTAAATTGTATTGTCACCAAAGACATGCTTTATGGAGCATTATGTCACTGTGAGCACTTCTTTCTCCCTGATGCTATTACATCATGTCACGTGTGGCACCTCTGGAAGTGATGTAATGACACAGCAGTTTAGCATGCCACAGGGAGCAACATTTCTGAGAGAGTGCTGTGGCAATGGAATGAATACCTATATGAAAACCAGCCTTGAATTTCCAGCAAGGCTTGAAGTAAAAAAATCACACACATTAGGAAATGTCTTGTTGAGGAAAAGCTAATACTTTAGTTCTCTGTGGATTAATTAGGAAAGGAGTCCCATCCAGCACCCACAATTGTTTACTTGAATAGTTTTCAAGCAAGCTACAGTGCTCAGCTGAGGTCTAATTGTGCCTGATAGACCCATTACTTTGTAATTTGAGCAGTGTTGTAGAATTTTCCCCAGTGATTAATTAAACTGGAGATAGTGCCCAAATCTTCATAGACAGCAAGAGCACTCAATTTTTCACAATCTCTGCCAGAGTTTATTTAAGTGTATTGTTTAAAGCCAGTGGGGTCTTCTACCCCTCCTTTCCTAGGTTTGAGAATAACCCAGGCTGGTGTGTGTCTTTGTTCCCCACCATGGCTCTGCCTTGCAGATGCCCATAGGGGATCTCATAAGTCCCAGGAAATCTCAACTGCTTTTCACTTAGGCTTATTTCCTACAAAGGTAGTTTTCTGAATAAGGTTAAATGTGCAGCACTTGTGAAAATGCCTGTGACTGTATCCAAAGGCACTTAGAAGACAGGAAAGCTGTCACTTAAATGCTGTCCACTTCAGAAACCACTGAGGGCAGCAGGAAGCAAAAAGAATGGTAAGATGATTGCATCTTTTACAACTTCTTTTCATTGCTGATACTGCTACTGCCCTCTCAGTGATCTGACTTTTATTATTTGATCTCTTCTTTTTTTCTTTTAATGCTGAGTGTTTTTCTGAGAAAGAATCACCCCAGAAAATTTGCCTTGTATAAGTGCAGCAAATGTAGGGGGAAGAGAGGGATGGAGAAAGAGGGCTTCTTAAAATGTTGCATGGAGGCTCACAGATAGCCCAAGAAAAATATAGAGAAAAGTAATGATTGAAAGGCTGGTCTGTGAGGTTTAATACATATCTGAGATGAAAGGGTGAATATTTGGACTATGTGGGTTCTGACTGAGATGCTACTATACCTATAGTCTTTAACAAAATTTTTTTCAATATTTGAACTGAATTGTGCATTTACATATTTAATGTGTATTGAACTGTCTTTCTAAGAGACCTCTTTCAATTCATGAAGTAGCTTGAATTACAAATGTATTTACTTTTGAGGGGTGTTGGACCTATTTTTATTGCAGATCCATTATGAAGTTTGTGTGAGGTCTGATGTGCTTAGTCACATTATTGTTTGCAAACAAGACACCTCTAATCAGTAAAGCATTAAATGAAGTCTTCACTCACTGAGAAGCTGATGAAGACAAAAAGTCTGTTTTGGTAATCAATTGATGTTAAGTGCATCTCTGTTTGCTTAGTCAAGGCTGGTGGTGTTACAACTTGTGTATTATGAAATTCTTGTGTAATGGGTGTTCTTGTCCCCACTCCATTTGTCTTTCTGTGTGATTTTTGCACTAAGCCCCAAAACACCAGGCGGAGTCCAAAATTACACACACAGTGCATCCTGCAGTGCATTATAGGCATTACAGATAACCCCAAGGCTGTCAACTCTCTACTGAGCTCTGTGCTCATGTGCCTGCACCACATGAAGGATTGAAACTACACACAGACTCCTTATCTTCCAGCTTCACTCCCATGTGGGATATGGAACACCAATCTGGTATTCATCTATTTATGTTTTTAGAAGGCATCTCTCCCATCTGGGATATGTCTTCTGTTTTATTTGCATCGCCCAATGGAGCCATAGGAACTATAGGTAAGAAAAAAGTTCCATGAATCATTAGGGCTCTTGCTATCACCCAAAAGATGGTGGAAACATTTTAAATTGTTTTGAATTTTGACAGAAGGTCTTTTTATTTAAAGAGGATTTTACAGAAGTGGCTACATTTTACACAGAACTCTGATACCAGAGATAAACTTTGTTAGGAATAGCAATGCTTTATTTGACAATTCAGCCTGAAGATACTCTGTGTTGTTAAATTCATCTAAAAGAAAAACAGTACACTGAGAAAATTCAAAAAGAGAAAGCTGCAAATGATGGCACACTGCATTGAGTCTGGCTGAGCTGGAGTTCATTTCCCTACAGCAGCCCCCACAGTGTTGCTGTGCTGTGCATTGGTGGCTACAAAGGTGCTGATAACACAGCAGTGTTTTGGCTATTGCTGAGCAGTGCTGAAACAGCACCAGGAGTGCAGACCCTCCAACATTCCACCCCCATCCATAAACTGTTGGTGAACAAGATCCTGGGAGAGGACACAGCTAGGCCAGCTGACCCAAACTGACTGAGGGGATGTTCCATGTCAGCCCAGATGTAAAAGCTAAGAAAAGGAGGAGTAAGGGAGGACATTCATTATTTACAAGGTTTGCCTTCCAGAGTCATGTGCTTGCCAATTTAGAAGTAGAGAATAAAGTAGAGAAGGGAAGTAGAGAATAAAATCTTTTCTTCTCCTTTTTGCTTGTATATATGTAAGCTTTCACTTATGGGTTAGTAAACTGCCTTATGTCAACCTACAAATTGTTTTCCGTCTTATTATCTCTCCCCTGTGCAGCTGAGAAGAAGCAGTGATAGAGAGGCTTGGTGGGCACCTGGCATCCAGATAGGGTCAACCCTTACACAAAATAAAAAACAAACCAGATTTTACAATTCTATTTTATTCTTTGAAAATACTGGTTTCTATCAGTGTTTAATTATAGCATTCATTAAAATAATTATTTATTTGGGAAAGAATGATTATGCATAATACACACTAATGAGGTCTCCTTTACAATGTGAAACTTACGGAGAATTAATCCCCTGAGACAACCTAAAATTCCTTAGGAAACTCAAGGAGTTTGTGATTTCAGTTACATTCTTTACCTAATAAAGATTGAATAATCTGCAAAGAGTTAGAACAGGAAATAAAAAAGAAATGCAATATAAGTTCCGAATCTGCAATTTAATTTGGTTTATTCAGGCTTTTCAGCTTCTGAAATTAAAACCAGTAGATATATTCTTTCTTCCCTTAGAAGAGTATAAAATTTCTATAAAAGCTTGGTCATTCTGGAAATTTTTTATGCAGTAAAAAGAAGAATATGATGAGAAATCATTTAAAATAACAAGTATAAAGTATTTTGTAAGTAACATAATCAACTTTTGTCAGGCTGACCTTTTTAGGCATTGATTTTTTTGTCTGGTATGTTGCTGTCTTTTACTTAGGGGAAAAAAAATAGATTCAAACAAGATCATAATTCTTTAATAGTACACCGAAAGTGAATTGCAGGGAAAAAAGCATGTACTTTCAAACCACTAATATTTCTGAAACCTCAAAAACCCTGAAACCTTTCCCCCTATAATATAATAATAAACTAATCAGACAAGCTGTATTTTCCACAATACATTTTTCCACATAGGATATAGCATTATTCTTTCACTTATTAAAAATAATTTATTAATTATAATATTAATATTTGTAATCCATCGCCAGGTGTAGTTCCCAATCCAAATTACTTGTCTCCAGTACTGCACAATAGACAACTCCTCCAGAGAACTTGCACTCCAAAAGCACAGTATATACATTAAGGGTTGTAGGTAAAAACTGCTGGTGTGCTGACGAAGTGATTCCTTTGAGGTCTAGTAAAAAGTGCTGAATGAAAATGTGTGCCTTTACTATAATCTCTATATTTTGAACCACAAGTCTATCTGACCTGAATATTTGCAGTACTATAGAAGCCATTTCCATTCATATCATTTCTGTACCACAGACCTATCAGTTTCTGCCTTGCTCTCTTGCTCACCACAAAGATGGTCAGCTGTACCAAAGGAAGTGAGTGGGAAGTAGAGGCAGGCAAGACCAGAGAGAGATTTGCTTGTAACTGTCTTCCTTCACGACTAGCTTGGTTGTTGCAGGATATTGGTGTGGTTTTGGTTTTTGTTTTTCAAAGTTGTGGGTGGATGCTATTTTCATCTGTAAGTCAAATATGGCATTATTGTGTAGGCAGTATTGTCAGGCTCAGCAGGACAGACTTAGACCTGATGGTCAGTGCACTCATCTCAAGGTTAGACTAGTGCAGTTTCTCATTGCCAGCAATGCCCCATTTTGTTATCTCAAGGATGCAGATTCATCTGAGTGCTCAGCTACTCCTGTTTGCAGTCATTTTGTGTAGTTCCTCCATTTCATAGTCAGGTTGTACTGATTTCCTTCTTGCAAGAGTTTGATGTGCATTGTTATGATAGTTTGCATCCTTAGAGAGAGGGAATGTGGGGAATGACAGACAAGGTCACCTTTTTTATGAAAACCAAGAAGTTGTGAGAGCTGTGCCCTCTCCCACAGCATGATTCAGACTGGGGCTGCTTGGTGACAGGACTCTCAGGATGAGGAAGAAAGCAGGAACAGCATCATGGGCGTGTGTTTGGGGAAGCCTTTCCCAAGCTTGGGGAAATGAGCCTTACAAATTTTGCCAGCAGGAAGGGCTTATCTAGTGAACTACCAGCTGCCTGGTCCTACGTTTAGCAAGGGAGCAGCTGTTTGAGTGATTTCATACAATTGATTTGCTGCTGTTTCCCGACAAATGAATTTGCTCTTTATTAGCCCTGTTCATAGTCTCAAAAGGCAAAGAACTGCCCATGTAATTCTTCCCTGCTCTTGCAAAGTGCACTTGTTATCATTCAAAGTGTTCTGTTCTTTTACAGAATTTAAAAATTAATGATTTAATTTTTTGTCTTTCCTCTCACTTTAAAAACAAAAAAAAAAAAAAAAAAAATACACACCACTTTTTAAGTTTGTTTCACTTTTGCAATTAAGATGTCCATAGACACAGTGGAAATGTGCATGGACCTGTAAAAATTTCAGAGCATGACGCAGGGTCTTGCCATTTAATGTGATTTTGCTGTGGTTTAAGAAATACATTCTCTGTGCCATAGAAAACTGAAGAAGCAGTCTTGGTGGAATCCCATTTTAGCCCTGGTATCACTGCACTCCTGATCCACCTGCCAGGCAGATGAAGAACTAAACCTGAAGAGATAAAAATTCTTTTTTCATGGCTACTTGAGAATTTTGATCTCATCTTCTGATTTTAGTTTAAATCCTCTGGAGGGACTGTAAAACTACTGAAGCCTCATAGCTAAATACTACTTTGGAGGTTAAAAAAACATAAACAACAACCCAACATGAATTACTCTCTAGTCTCTTCAGAATCAATTATTACCACTCAAGAGAACAAAATGTTGTAGAAAGATTACAATCCACAGTAACAGCCAGAATCCAATAACCAAGTGCACCTGAGAAAAGGAAGCAGACATTTCCCTTTTTTTTTTCTGAATTATTTCAGAGAAGAGGTTATACCAGGTCATCTCAAATTAGTCACAGAAAGGGAGAGAAAAATAAATGGTACAGTCTTATGTGAGAAGATGCAGAGGATGAACTTCCTAGAAGCTGTTTGATGGTTTAAAAAAATTATTGTGATGGAAAGTTCTGACATCTTAAAGTTATTGGAAATTATAAATGAATCATATAAACTGGCTGGATTCAATAGCAGTAATTAACCTTGAGATACATTAATTAAGACCCTTGGATAGGTTTTACAAGAATGCTTGAGCCCTGATTTGGCATCTGCTCCCAGATTAGTTTCATACCTGGCACAGAACTGGGAAACAGATCTGCTTCAAATTCTATGGTTATATAACAAATATTTTTCATTTACTCTGAGCTTAAGTCTCTGAATGCTTTTACATCTTCACTAGTATCCTCCCCCACCCCTCTCCAAACCCCTCCCAGGTCTATTGGAAACAGTAATTTGTAAAAACTGATACAGTTTCCAGACACAAAATTTGAATTAATTCACATCACTAGACCAGGGTAAAAGACTTATAATTATTTATACTATGTCCTTTCATATCCCTTCTGTAGCATAAAGAAACCTTCAAGGGTTCAAGACAAAAATGTCTTGATGTTTAAATAGAGAGAACTGAGGAAAAAATGCAAAGCAAAATCCATATCAGAAGTCAGTTCTAACATTTGCAGGGGTTATAATTGAAGCAATATTTGGTTATAGGCAGAGCCAAGAATATGATGCTGTTAAAAGTTAAAATCAAAGCAAAATGTAGAATACATGATCTTAAAGGAAGAATTTTCTTATTATTTGCTGTGTGGTCAACATCCTTTGTGGTAAAAAATATCACATATTTAAAGGCTATCATAACACATGCACCTAAAAGGAGGTAATCTGGCAACCTGGTTGAAAAAACCTTGAATCTGTTTTTCTCCCAGCTGTTTTTCTTTGCAATCTTGATTTCTTTGTTAACTGAATGAGGGTTTGGTGTTAAGATGTGCGTATATTTCTCCTTCATAATGTTCCAGATTGGATTTAGCTTTTATACAGCATTGAATGTGAAGTAGGCTTGTACAAGTACGCGTCTGTAAGTAAGTTGGGTCTATGTATATATCAGATTAGGAATCAAATTACCTTTAAGGATTTATAGAGCTAGTCATTTTCCCTACCAAGAAATTTCTCTTGCATGTAGTAATGGCACCTTAGAGTTTGAAACAAATTAATTCAGAAGCAAACTGGCATCACAAAGATGTGAATGGGAAAAGTATTATTAGATGAAACATGACAGCAAGTTCAGAACAAGAGTATCTTTGGTTTTGTCCTGGTGTTTTTAAGGAATAACGCATTCATAGCATAGTGAATTTTTCTGAACTTTTAGCACATGAGACCTAAGGGACTACATGTCAGAGAGGTTCAATTAACCAAAATATTAGTGCTTGGAGATGTCTGATTTTAAAGACCATATCCTTGAAATTTTAAAGTGGGCAGAATGCATTTCATTATTTCTCGTATGCAAGCCACAATGTCTTGGAGAGAAGGATTACATGAGGAGCTGCAGCTTAAGAACCTGGCTGGTTTTTCAAGAAGCATTTAAGACCTGCAATGAGTCTAAATGCCTACATATTTGCACAGCAACACTGGCTTCTGGAGGCAGTTTGAGTCTTCTGTTATTCAGAAGGCATGCTTTCAGCATTAAGTGGGGGAAGACCTCTGACCATCTTAGCTCAGTCAGGAGGGAGGTGAAGAGTCAAGGTTTATGAGGTTCTGCCCACTTTCAAAGACTCAAAAATTTGCTGTGTCCACCAGATCCTGTGACTCAGGAGAGGCCTGTGTGAAGATAAACTTGATATTTATCAAGTGAGCTATGATAACGTCTTCCCTGGAGAACCTTGCAGAATACCTATATAAGGACTGAAAAAAGAAGGAAAACAATGAAGGGGAGATACAAATACGGGATAAATTAGGAAAGAAGTTTTGGCTGTCTGCTAGGCATCTGCATCTAGTCAGTAGAGCTGCAGTTACATTATAATTGCAGGGGTCTTCTTTAAGTGTAACTTTCAGTGGCCTCTGCTCCTTTCAAGTATATTGAACTCAATCGCATAAAATCAACTTTTTTGGTCACCGGCGCTCACTGGTTTTGATGTATATGACAATGCTTTGTGAACAGCTGCAGAGTATGGCTGAGAAGAGATGGATATGATCTAAATTGTCCTCAGGATGCTACATAACCAGCAGTACACCACATCTGTTTAATTAATGGGGATATATCTTCACACATTGCTTCATTCTAGAGTTGCATAAGTCAAAAGTGAGTCCTGCTTGTAGTCACCACAAACCTAACTGACCTAACAGCTATCCATTCTAGTTGATATATACTGAATTTGACTCAGTTGTACCAGTAACTTTGTCTCAGCATCGATTCACAGAAAAAGAGAACATGGATGACAAATAACAAAGGAAGTGGGTAATAGGATTCATAAATATAATAAAAATAACAATAATAATCCAAATAGGCATACAATTTTGCCTTTAGGAGAAGGTTGATTAATAGTTGCCTAGTAATGAAGAGAGGCCAGGTTACAAGCTCCATTCTGTATCAGGAGCAGCTATGGAAGTGGAGGCTGGTACATAAAGGGTAAGCCTTTGACACAGAGTTGCTTTCACACACCTGCTGGAATAGCAGCGGCAGCATATGGCTCCTCAAAGGGATTTTGCAGAGTACAAAGTGAGAGGGTGGATTGTTTTTGATGAGATTCCATGTCAAGTGGTGGACATATATTAGTACAGTAAAATCAACACTTAAGCTCAAAGTTCATCACTGAAACATCATGCTGCCCTTTGGATTTCCAGTGTTATTATTTGATCTTTACAAAGATCTTTCCTAATGAGAAGCAAATTGCTCCTGAACTTCTTGATAATCATTTCAACCAGCCTTATATCTTTGAGCTGTTGGTGGGTTTTTGGGGTTTCTTGGGGCTTTTTTCCACATTTCATAGCTAAATTAAAATAATCAGAAGATAGAAAAGCATAAAAACAAATTTAAAAATTGTGTGTCCTCCCTGTTTCTTAATAGACAGATCCACAGACAATAAGCTCTATATCTGCAAACCTAAAGTTGTCATTAGAAATTACAGCTTTCTTATTTAAAAATTAGATTTAAAAAAATTAGTTTTTACTGTTCACCAAGATCTTTGAAGCTAAGACAACTTCAAAAGAAAATAAAAGATTAACCAGCACTGATACCCCAGCGCACTCTATCATACCATTTTGGGACTTTTTGGGGTCTTTTTTCTGTCTGATACTATTGATTACAAAGCTAAGCTTAAACCCCCTTTCTCATATATTCTCTGGTGTGTTTCACAACCTTCCCTTATATTATATACTTAATACTAATTTTCTTACCAGATGGGAAGCCATGACTTTTCTTGTTATGTTATTCTGACAAGTTCAGTGAACGTTTCCATTAAACAGACAAGTATTTATGCATGTGTGTACCACTGCTCTGTGTAACTTTGCCAATTGATATCTGATTTTATTCATGGTGATTACTAGGTGTGGTTGCAAGCCAGCCATTGATCCTCCCATGGGACAAAACAGAAGTCACAAAAGTTTTCCATACCTGCACCTGTGCTACACAGCAAATATTTGTTCAGTGGGGAAGATAGAACACTGTGTGACAACCTGCTCACTCCACAAATGTCGTGGGACACTGTGAAAAAAAGGTTTGCATATGGTAGTCTCAGAGTTGCCCAGGCAAGCTCTGAAATCTCATCAGAAGAAGATAAAAATGTTTTTGAAACATTTTTGTGACCAGATACACACTTGCCTCAAACAGACGCACATCCTTCTTTCTTCCTTGTTTTCTTATTTTTTAACTGTGCTACTGAGCCATGTAATTAGTCAACCTGTACTTACTAGGATGATGAACAAAGATATTTCTTTGATTAGAACCATTTTCACAGCTGTGTTCAAAGTACTAATCATCACCTACTTACTGATACATCTTAGGAGAAGGAGAGGTGAGATGAGAGATGTTCTTTCCTGCAGTTGTGGTGAATGTAGAGAGTATGTTGTGGTGTTACAAGACACTGTCACTGTGGCAGTACTGACTGTGAGAGGAGTTGTCAGCAAGTCACAGAAGGAGAAGTGCTGCAAAATATAAAAACAGCTTCTGAGGACTCAAGGAATACCTGCATTCTAAAAATGGTAGAAGGCTGCAATATATGTGTTCTGTTTCCTGGTCTCAACTTTTGTGTTTGCCTTGTTTAGCAGAGATGGAGGTCAGTGGAGAGAGCCATCAATCCATTCATTCCCTAGCAAAGATATTTCTATACATCTCACATTGCACCCTCTGTCTGACTAGGTGCTCTGCTCAGGTGACCAAGCACTATGAGAGATTGTTTTTCCTAGAGGTAAAAATACAGATGTATGCATATTATATCAGAGAAGGAGGTAGAGTAGAGAATAGAAATTACAGCTTTTGAGAAACCTTATTTCACTATCTTCAAGTAAATGCTGATGGTTTGTTCAGTCTGGTACCTTCAGAGTAACAATGCCAGCCAACATTACAGCAATGTCAAACACCCATTTCTGACATTGTCCAAATTGTGATGTTTTTCACAGCAGTAAGAAGTCATAGCTCTCCTTGGCTGCAGGAGATGTATGTATAGACTTAGATGTATGTATAGACTTTATTATGAAATTCAAGGTTGCATTTTAAATAACTGCAAAAAAAAATACATAGAGGTGAAAGTTTTAATACCTCAAGTACAATATTTGCATATTTTAAAGAAATATTAATCTTTCATCTTATACTAATCTATCAGATACACCATGCTTTTCTGTTAGAGGAAGAGTGAATAAAAAGCAACTAATACACATGCAAGTTCAACAAGTATGCAAACCATAGGAAAGCAGTGTTTCTTAAATGAGATTAGTTGGAGCACATTGTAATAGAAAAGGAAAGAAGTGCCTTTTGCGATACAGAAAGATACTTTAAAAATTCATTTATATTATTAAAAAGTTACAAACAGTTCTTCTTATTCTGTATGACATCTTGAAGTCTTACCTGTGCTTTTTCACAAAAAAAGCACACATGTCTTCCTTGGATGTGTCCTTTGCCTTTTGTAGCTGCTAGATGATTTCCAGATAAATGCTACCATCTTTCCAATAGTATCAAAAAGCCAAAATTGGGCAATTACTTAAGAAATAACTTGAGAGATTTCTTGAGAATATTTTTTTTTAAATTTGCTGTTATCTACTAGGTTTTTTTCCTATCTTCTGCCTTTCTGAGCACTTTAACAGTTTGCTTGTGGGACCTCCAGCTGTAAACGAAAACCTGGAAGCACCTCGTTTTTAGTGAAGGGTTGTATGGAATGGCTAAGCAATGCTTAGCTTGTTGTATACCAGTTGCAGTTGTGCAACTCTGCAGGTGGTGTATATAGGTACAGAGATCTGAATATATATCATTGCATGTATCCTTACTTTCAAACTTAAGAATGGAAGTGTTTTTTTCAAACATGTGACATAGGACATGCGTCAGAGTTAGCTTGAAAATTTTCTATGTTTCAGGCTAACTCAAAAAGAAGTAATTTTTTAAAGTGCAGAAATAACCACTAAATGGGCTAAATAACCACTATTTAGTAGTGGATTAGAGTTTTATTTAGTATTGTCCCCTTGTTAAAATGAAGCTATCCTACATAGTAAAGCTATTCTACTTAATAAAGCACTATTCTCTGCCAATAAGCAAAATATGGATATGTAGGTTGATATTTATTTGGTTACAAAATACTGCTGGGCTTTATTCTTCCTCTGAAATTGATGGCAAAATAGAACATAAGGAAGCATATTTCCAGAGCATTGTGAGAACCTTACTTTTCTCAAATAATTTTGCTCTAAGTAGGATATGAATCTTACTGGAACAGTTGCCTGAAATCTTACTATGAAAATGTAGTGATGTGATGGTTTGGTGTATTTTTGGGGTACTTTTCTTGTTTGTTTGTTTATTTGCTTTTATGGAAGACTCATAAGACAGTTTTACTTAATGTATCACATACTGCCTTAAATAAAAAGAAAAATCCTTCTATTAATGACAGCATTAATAAGTCTTGTCAGACAACTGAATTAGTAAAAATGCTTGAAGCAATTAATGGAATGGAATGCTGTGTCTAATTCTGGGCTCCTCAATACAAGAGAGACCAGGAGATCCTGGAGTGTATCCAGAAGAGGGCAACAAAGATGATAAGGGTACTGGAGCATCTGTTTCATGAGGAAAGGCTGAGGGATCTGGACCTGTACTGCCTGGAGAATAGAAGGCTGAGAGGGGACATTATCCAAGCATACAAGTGTCTGAAGGGAGGGTGTCAAGAGGATGGATCCAGGCACTTCTTGATGATGCCAGGCAACAGGACAAGAGGCACCAAGCAGAAACTGATGCACAGGAAATCCTATCCAAAGATGAGAAAGATCTTCTTGACTGTGCACAGGTTGGTTGATCAGGTTGCCTAGATAGCTTGTGGAGTCTCCTTCTTTGGAGATATTCAGAAAGTGTCTAAACACAGCCCCAAGCAATATGCTCTAGGGGATACTGCTTGAGCAGGAAGGCTGGACAAGGTGAGCTCCAGTGGACCCTTCCAATCTTACCTATTCTGTGATTCTGTAAAAAATGCAATTTTTTTTCCCTAGGAAATATCTTCTATCTCTAGTATTTCTGGCCTACAGCTACAGAACAGTGCCTCCCATTTTCTATACAAAATAGTTAAATATCATCCTTGTTGGTATAAACTATCCAATTAAAGATTTGCAGAAATCTATATAACTTTTAAAAAATCAGGTGGACTTTTCAATAAGAAAACAGCAACATTATTGAGAAAGCAGTATCATGAACCATCAAGGAACTAAGATGGTTAGACCTCTGTTAGAACAAAGGTCAAAATCTGACCAAATCTGACTCCTCTCTTGCCACAGTCCTGCTGCATTGTTGAATGGAAACTTAGTAAAGACTCCTTTGCTTTGCCCAAGATGCATATTGTGTGCTGCTTGCTTGTCCACTGAAGAACTGAGGAGAATTTACCAGCAGCACATGTTATGGTACACTTTAAATAACCATGTATTTTGCAACTGTAGTCCACAGACATATAATTCTAAGGTATTTGAAAAAAAAGTCCTAGTTTTAAAGTACAGAACACACAAAGGTCTGCAAACATAAAAATATGAATAAATTTTCACCAAACTGGCATCTAGTGTGAATAGCACTCTGTAATTATTAGAAGTACTTGTGAATAGATGTAACAGTAAATGAAGTATTAAGATCTTTTTAGCTGTATGCTATTGTGAGGTTTGAGTATTGTTGTGTATGCTCTGAACAACAGACTATAAAACATTTCTGTTGTCAGCATAGGCCAGCAGGAAATGACAATACTCTGCAATCAGTGAAAAATGGAGAGGTCTCTCTATCAGAGAGCACTCAGAAGTCCCATTTCCATTTGCACAGCAGTCTTGCCGTGAACGAACATTGCAAGTTTCAACACTGAGTTTAAGGTGGTTTAAAAGCTTTTCAAGGATTATCTAAGCTAATAAGTAAACAAACAAATAAATAAATAAATTTAAAAGCACTTTGTGTTTTCCCAGTTGGTTCATCTAGGAGCTTAGGAAACTACATTTAGCTTACAACTGAAACTCAATTAGCTTACAACTAATTGAGTTTATGTCCAGTTTAGAATATTTATTGGATCAAATTTGAACTCCTAAATTTTTGCAGTAAAATTCACAGGTTCAAAGCCCATGTTATGAAGAAGTCCTGCCAGCTCACACAAAGTTCTTTCAGTCCAGTTACACAAATCTCTCCACAGTTCATTAATCTCTTGGTTTTGTTGTTTTTATTTCTTAAAGGAGCAAAGCAAAAGATGAGCTCTCAATTTACAGATGTCCATTTTAAAACACTAAGGCTGTTTAACATGTCTTTTCAATAGGAAACCAAAGAAGTAAAAAGAGCAGAACACTACTCAAATAATGATAAAAATGAGTTCTTGGTTATTATCACACTGTATTGAAATTTCAAAAATATAGATTTCTTGGCTCAAAGGCAGGCTTCCTTCAGGACCTTGAAAGAACCATTTGTTTTACCTTGGTGTCCGTTCTAACACCTGTAAAGTGAAGATAAGAGAAATGTGTTTCACACACCATTTGTTTTAGTTCTGTGAAAGAAGAGCATGTAGCCTGAGGAGTATAAAACATGAATACCAATGGAGCAACAAGAATTTTAATGGAAGGGTTCATGCTCAAAACTTTTGCTGCAGTGGTTGTTTTCTTTTGTTTTCAATTAAAGTGGTGAAAACTGATATATACGTATATGCCATTAGTTTACAAAAGAAACCTCTGCTTTCATTTCTGTGATTGCCTTCTTATACTCTCCCTCACTTCCCTTTATTAAACCATGACAACATAATTATTTTATCAATAAAATAATTAATATAGCAGTGTTGCTAAAGTATTTCATTATTTCACAGCACTTACCCAGTGCTAGCACTTGAATTTTCAGCTATTTTCAGCTGAAAACCTGTAGAAAAGAGGGAGAAACCAGTGCCTAACTTAGTGCAGCATGGGCTTTGATCACTGTACTGTCAAAGAAACCTTCAGCCACATTCACCTTAAAGTGCAGTGTTTTCAGAAGAGCTTGCTTTAAGTTTGGGTTGATTTTATTTCCATATCTAGGATGTCAATTGGATATTTATACTACTTGCATAGTTCAGTAAAATAACAGTTTAAATGTTCTTCTGTCTTTGTAGCATCTCCATTCTTTCTTCTTTCTAAGGTTAAGAGTTACTTTCCATCTTTAGTCTGTTCAGCAGCAGTATTTTGCTGCTCTCTAACCCAACTTTAGAGCTTTAGTATCTTCTCTATTCTCTCTCTTGATTCACTGTCTTTGTAGGAACAGGAGACTGCTGGGAGCAAGTGGATTACAGTAAGATATGGCCTTGTCCAATCTTATTGCCAAATTGTTTTAGAACACCTAATATCAACTTTATATGGATTTTCTGTGATGGATTATTATTGCTCCTATGCAATGGTAATAGCCTGGCATTGCAGAAGACTTGATTTATTTCTCTCATTCAATAGGACTAATCAGGTGTGGCAGAAAAGGGTATAAAAAAAACCTGACTGTCTCTACAGACTAACTGAGCTACCTGAAATCTGAAAAAATATGATGTCATCAAGCAGGTGCCATGAATGCAGTCAGTGTTAGGATCAGACTCACTGGGAGAGGTACAATTTCATGCTTGTAGAGATAATAAGTACACTGCTCTTCAGTCTGAATAAGGTTGCTACATTTTCACTTTGTATCCTTCCTGTGATTATAGATTTCTCTATTTTTCTCTCAATCTCATTTTGCCCCTAATAAATATTGCCTACTCAGCACAGTACTTGAAGTTCAAAATGCTGTCCTCTGAACAGCAGAGCTTTTCTTTTCTCTGAACAGGTAATAAAACCAGGACTTGACTTATTCATCTTTGAGAGTTTAGAAAAAGTGGACCCAGACATGAAGGAGTTGCATAAAAACAATTAGGCTTTTAATGCTTCATAATATCTTTCATTTATAATTAACTGGAACAGGAACTCACACAGGCCCTAACCGTGATAGCTGTAACCAGCATAAGGTCAGGAAGTATCAGAAACATAAACCAGCTTGGGTAGCAATGGGCTAGTGGCTGTATGCAAAAGGATTTTATATAAAAATCCCCAGTTTTTTCACAGTAGCACAGAGATTGCTCATATACTCAGCCTAATAAAAACAAGTCTTCCATATGCCACAGTTAAAGAAAGCAATTTATATTGCACTATTGTCACTTTGTTACAGTTTCCAGTAGCTACGTATCTCTTAGTGACAAGCAAATTATTTTGGTTATGGATGTTTTAATGTTGTCACTACAGAAAAGACCTGATTTGATACCAGTCATTTATGTCCTCAGCTGTTCCCATACAGTCAAGGCAGCCTGAGCTGTTTCTTCCTTCTTTTACCCTTAAATAGCATAATTGTCTTATCTTTCTCTAGTAAGTGTCTTTTCCCCCACCACCAAGTGGTATGCACACCAGTCCTCTCTTGAGCTTCTCAGAGGTCGTTCTCCCATGTGTTCAAAATATTGCCACTGTAAAAAGATTCCTATGTTACACTCTTCTATTTCTTTTAATTTCACAAGGCTCTTCATCAAACTTCGGAGTCCATATATTGTCAACTTTGTACCTGTGCTTCCACATGCTACTCCTTTGTAACAAAGTAAATTTTGACTTAAATTTCCTGTTTTTTCTGTATCTCCTCCCATGATGACCCATTACCTAGAAATATTAATTCCTGAATTTCTTTATCATGAAATCATATCTGTTTTGTATTAAAATCTAAAGATTAAAAGATCTCTTCTTTTTTGCACCCATGTGAGAGAAATTATGAAAAGGAGTGAACAACAAAAAACTTAAACTGTGAAGTATTTTGAGTACCCTGTGAAATCCTTTGCTGCCTTATTGAAGGCAGCTGCCTTCATGGATCTCAACTATCTTATAACTTTGAATTCTTAGAGTGAATTGGATCAAAGGATTTGTGCAGAGAGCCTAGACTGGAATTCTCTTCTTCAGGGTGAAAATGCTTCTCTATAAAGTTGCCCTTTATGAAGTTAAATTCTGATAAATTTGACCCCCTTACTCTCAATTCATCGTTTCAGTTAAGTATTTCTCAACCTCATGCATGTTTTGCCTCCATTGTTAGAGCAAAAAAATCCTCACAGTGTCAATTACAAGCTTATACAGCATAATTTTTAATGTTGAATTGGATACGAGGTGCAAACCTTTTGAGATGCAGTATGTATTTATGGTCAGCTACTAGCAGACCAAAAGGTGAGTGCATGGAATAATATAGTGTTCAAGATACCTATTTGCTGAAAAGATTGCTGGAGTAGTTTCAGCTGCCTGTAATTAAAATGAGTAGATCTTGAATTATTCATATATAAATCCTCAAACCAAGTCAGTGCCCAGTGGATTTAGACATTTCATTTCTGAATATGTTGGTAAGTCAAAGTTGCATAGCTAATCCTCCACCTCATTTTTAGCTTCTGAATTCTTTCATAGAACTGAAGATGTCTTGTTATTGGACACTGTTAATCTTTTGAATTTAATAAGGGTTCTCAGCACAGGGGAAAAGAAAGCAGTGATCCAGATTTGTATTCTTTTCTCTTAAAAGGTGCAAAAGACAATATGTACCCCAGTAAAAATATATGTACTTCATATTCAGTGACCTGAACTCTTGAGCATCATCTATAGAGGTGCAAGTAATTGTTGCACGATGATTATTTTCATCAGCCTAAAGCATGAAAGCAATTGAGTGAAAAAAATCCTCATGTTACATAAAATGATTACTGCCTGTGAGCCATAATAAACAATGCTGTTCTCACAGTGGTGATGCTAAGCAGCAGAACAAATGAGTACAGCCTGCTGATTGTGCAATGTCTTGATCATTACCAATTGCTGTAACTCCCAGTAAGTAAATGATTTAATTATTGGGGTGTCTGCATGATCTGCATGATCTAAAAGGAACAAATGATAATGGTGAGAATGCACCACAGTCACTTTTGACTGCAAGTGACTTAAACACCTACAGCTCTTAGTGTTTCTCACTGTTGGGCTTTGCTTCTGCTCTGCTGGATGTCCAGGAGGTATGTTAAAATGCAACCACAAAGGAATGCAAAGCCATTTTATATTCAGGAGATAAGAAATAATGAGCAGAATAAAAAAAAAAAAAAAAACCTCCAGGAGAGCAGAAGGGAAGAGGTAGGAGGGAAGGCTGGGAGATATATACCTACAGTTCACAACAGTAGCATCACCATAACTTCACAAGGTTTATTGCTTTACCATTCCTAGAAACCTGGGCTTCATCCAAAAACTCATCAATCTAACCGAGGTATTACTATATTTAGAATTTGAACTGAATGCTGATTGGAGAGTAAAACTGCTGTAAATTGATGAGTCCATGCAGAAAAAAGGCTTCCCCTGTATTCCATGAGAATCTTCCTTTATGCAACGCGGGTGGGCAAGCACGATTTTCAAGTTGAATAGTGATTTTGTATCTACAGTGATACAGATTGTCAGCTGTCAGCATTGAATAATGAGTCCTGAAATTGAATAAAAATCATTATCTGACTAAAGCAAATTTGTACTTAGGAGTTGCAATATAGTCCTTAGCTTTACCTGAGCTTCAACCAGATGGGAGCCAGATGAAGTATCTCAGTACTGCATTGTAGCTGGCAGCGTGCACACACAGCAAATGGCTTACAAACAATAATCCTATCACCAACAGGATGTTCAGCACTTATGAACTGAATGTTTCCTGGAAGTCAGACAACCCTCCTTGCTTCATTTTTGCCCTTCTGGTCAATGTGAGATCACCTCCACAGTTTTAAGTCCATCCTTGCAAATATAAATCATGAAATCACAAGGTTTTTAAAAATTTTTGAAAATTTTCTTACTTTGTCTACTCTGTGGATTTAAATATAAAAGTGTAAAATGTAAAAATAAATTACGTTTTTTAGACATATCATAGGTTCTCTGCACCAGTGTTTTAGTTTTTAAGGACAGCTCTTTGAAATAGGAATTATCTGTCTCCCTGTATATGGAAAATGTTTAGCACTGTCTGATACTTTTAGCTGCCAAATGCATTCGATTTCTTGTTGTTTTTCCAGGTTGGTAACATGCATGTAAGGTGGCTTTATCAGTCCCAAGGAATACTACTTTCTCTCTCTTATTCATTTTAAGTAGATTGCACCATTCTTCCTCATTAGACTGTAATTGCACTGTAATTATTTTAACTGCAGCTGGGACAATAAGTCTTGATGGAACAATACCATAAAAGGAGCATGGAGGATTCAAAAATCATCCTCTCACTTGATTTTTATTACTTTTCACCTCCTCCTGCTGTAAGTACCACAAAAGGTCACAATAGCAGAAAGGAAAACAAAAGATTAAATAATTCGATTCAGGATGATCACCTAGATACCCCTCTAGTAATATATCCTCTCCAGAAAAGTTACATTTCATTTGCTAGATACATTCTTGGGCGGGGCGGGGGAAGTGGATTTTTACTTGCATATGCACAAATGAGCACTTTACTTGTAAAGCATGTACCCAAGGACTAAGGATAGGAAATAACAAAAAATATTACAAGGCCTTCATGAGGTCAGTTTCAGTTTTCTCTTCTAGTATTTTCTGCTTCCATCTGCAAGCCTTTGCAAGATTTCCTAACTCATCTCTAGCTCTGTTTGTTAGATGGGAAAAAAAACTCTTTTAGCCTTACTCCTCTTTACACACAAGATGTATATTGTTTAAGGATCTGTCCCAGACAGGCCCAGTAATACTTCACAAGATATTCATTTCCACTCAGAAAAAAAAAAAAAAAGGTTTTTTTTCTGTGACCTAGCTCAGAATCCCTGCCTGTTGGGTCAGTTTTCTGAGAATTTTGAGAATCAGTTACCTTAGCCATCCATTTCACAAGAGACATGTTCCTGCAGAATATCTGCCAAATGAGTTTCAAGATATTTTTAAACATGATCGATATTTATTTTTAAACTCACAGTTTAAAAAAACAAGTAAATTTGCATTAATACTAGGATTCTTACCCTTTCAAAGGTTTAGTTCTTCATGTCTTTTAAGAGAAATTGTAGATCATCTCAATTTTGTCCAAATTAATGCTAACCAATGTAGTACTTTTCACTTTGCCACTCATTTTTTCTTACCTGCTATATCCGACTCTGTCTACATCCAGTGTGCTGTTCCAGTTTTTTTCATGACTGGAAAATAGATAGTATTAAAAAAACAACCTGTTAGAAATCAGAAATGTTTTTTTTTTCCAAAGTCTGCAAGCTAAAATTAATACAAAAATCTAGGAATTTCACACCACTTCTTTAGTTTTATCTGTTTTATTACCACATTTCAGCTCTTAGCCACATTTTAGCTGTCTGTATTTGGTAGGCATGGAAAGGTCTTGGTAGCAGGAGGGTTACAGAGGTACCTTGTGTGAGAAACTGGTGGAAGCCCCAGGACAGGACTGTTGGTAGTCAAGGCCAAGTCCTTGTCACTAAATGAGATAACATATTGAAGAAGGGGGGGAAAGTCACTGTGCAACAGCAATTGCTGTCAGAGAAGAGAGGAGTGAGAATAAGAGAGAAGAACAACCCTGCAGACACCAAGGCCAGTGAAGAAGGAGCGGCAGGAGGTGCACCAGCCACCGGAGCAGGGATCCCCCTGCAGCCTCTGTGCAGACCATGGTGAGGCAGCTGGCCCCTGCAGCACATGGAGGTCCACTGCAGGACTCCCATGCTGGAGCAGGGGGGTGCCTGAAGGAGACTGTGACCACATGGTCGTAGTCTGGAACTGGAACTGGCTTCTGGCAGGACCTGTGGCCCGAAGAAAAGAAGAGCCTATGCTGGAGCAGGTTTCCTGTCTGGACTTTTGACCCCACAAGAAACTTGTGCAGTCTGTTCCTGAGTGACTGCACCATGGGAGGGACCCATGCTGGAGCAGTTAAGGAAGAACTTCAGCCCATGGAAAGGACTAGCACTGGAGCGGTTTGGGAAGGACTTCTGTGGGAAGGACCCGATATTGGAGCTGGGGAGGCGTGTGATGAGTCCTTCCACAGAGGGGATAGGAGCATCAGAGACAACATATGATGAACTGACCAGAGCCCCCAATCCTTGTCATCCTGTGCCACTGTTTGGGAACATGTAGAAACAATCAGGAGTAAAGTTGAGCCCAGGAAGAAAGAGCAGGAGGGAAAGTTGGATGGGGGGGGCGGGGCAGGAGGGGTAGGATTATGATGTTTTTAAGATTTCATTTTATTTCTCNCAGGAGGTGCACCAGCCACCGGAGCAGGGATCCCCCTGCAGCCTCTGTGCAGACCATGGTGAGGCAGCTGGCCCCTGCAGCACATGGAGGTCCACTGCAGGACTCCCATGCTGGAGCAGGGGGGTGCCTGAAGGAGACTGTGACCACATGGTCGTAGTCTGGAACTGGAACTGGCTTCTGGCAGGACCTGTGGCCCGAAGAAAAGAAGAGCCTATGCTGGAGCAGGTTTCCTGTCTGGACTTTTGACCCCACAAGAAACTTGTGCAGTCTGTTCCTGAGTGACTGCACCATGGGAGGGACCCATGCTGGAGCAGGGGGGTGCCTGAAGGAGACTGTGACCACATGGTCGTAGTCTGGAACTGGAACTGGCTTCTGGCAGGACCTGTGGCCCGAAGAAAAGAAGAGCCTATGCTGGAGCAGGTTTCCTGTCTGGACTTTTGACCCCACAAGAAACTTGTGCAGTCTGTTCCTGAGTGACTGCACCATGGGAGGGACCCATGCTGGAGCAGTTAAGGAAGAACTTCAGCCCATGGAAAGGACTAGCACTGGAGCGGTTTGGGAAGGACTTCTGTGGGAAGGACCCGATATTGGAGCTGGGGAGGCGTGTGATGAGTCCTTCCACAGAGGGGATAGGAGCATCAGAGACAACATATGATGAACTGACCAGAGCCCCCAATCCTTGTCATCCTGTGCCACTGTTTGGGAACATGTAGAAACAATCAGGAGTAAAGTTGAGCCCAGGAAGAAAGAGCAGGAGGGAAAGTTGGATGGGGGGGGCGGGGCAGGAGGGGTAGGATTATGATGTTTTTAAGATTTCATTTTATTTCTCATTGTCCCACTCTGACTTGATTGGGAATAAATTATACTAATTTCCTCAAGTCTTGTCTGTTGTGCCCATGACTATAACTGGTGAGCAACCTCTGCCTGTCCTTATCCCAACCCATGAGNGGAAGAACTTCAGCCCATGGAAAGGACTAGCACTGGAGCGGTTTGGGAAGGACTTCTGTGGGAAGGACCCGATATTGGAGCTGGGGAGGCGTGTGATGAGTCCTTCCACAGAGGGGATAGGAGCATCAGAGACAACATATGATGAACTGACCAGAGCCCCCAATCCTTGTCATCCTGTGCCACTGTTTGGGAACATGTAGAAACAATCAGGAGTAAAGTTGAGCCCAGGAAGAAAGAGCAGGAGGGAAAGTTGGATGGGGGGGGCGGGGCAGGAGGGGTAGGATTATGATGTTTTTAAGATTTCATTTTATTTCTCATTGTCCCACTCTGACTTGATTGGGAATAAATTATACTAATTTCCTCAAGTCTTGTCTGTTGTGCCCATGACTATAACTGGTGAGCAACCTCTGCCTGTCCTTATCCCAACCCATGAGCTCCTGGTTTCTTTTCTCTCCCCTGTTCTGCAGAGGAGCACAGTGATAGAGCAGCCTTGCTGGGCACTGGTGTCCAGCCAGGATCAACCCACCACACCAGCCTTAACACACTGGGGCCAGACAATCATAAGCTTTTTAACTGTGTACAGCAGCTAAAAGAAACGCATGCATGTGCTTCTCTTTCATTTTCATAAAGTAATAATTTGCATTCATGCTATGTATATTTTATTTTCTTTATAACAAGCACAAACAAGCCCTCTAATGTGAATTTTATGGTGTGTCATCTCTTCTCTTCTACCCACCTGTCACGTTTTAAAATTCTGCTTGTGCAGAATAGTTGTCTTATGGGTGCTCCAATTTCTCTCCTTTTATTCCCACCTCATTCATTAAATACATGTGCTTGAACTAAATTCCTAATTTAATGGGTCTCCTTTAAAATACCTGCACATCAGGAACACATATTTGTACGAAGTTGTCGGGTAACCTTGAAATCTGAATGTCTTAGTAGCGGATTTCTTGTAAGTGATTTGCTTTTGAAAGTAGTGTGTTTACAACTCATTTAATTACTTGAATAAATCTTTCATTTATGACTAATTTCAGGCACAAGATTAATTTTTGGCATAACTCCACAGGTATCAGTGATGGATTGGCATAGAGAGCTTGTAATAATCCTATTCGGCTCTACTTCCTTAGTAAAATGGAAGATGATGTTCAGAAAGCTGTGGTAAAAAGAGCTTAAACATAATAATGCAATTGCAATTACTTCAGACATCTTTTCTTCTGTGCTGCTATCACAAAAAGGACAACTGTGTAAGAGTAATGGATATTAGTAGAAAAGGTCTCTCTAATTGCTGTTCCTTTGTTGTGATGCAGACATGCCTTTAAATAGCTACAGAGCTGAGCCTGCTGTGGAATTCCACCTGCTAATTCATCACATCTTCTCCCTTGGAAAAAGCCTGCACAAAAAAATTACTGCACTCGCCAACTTTCTGCTTACACTGCTTTACTGAGTTTGCATGGCAAGGTTTGGGTGGTGGGGTGGACTATAGGAGTGGGGTGACAACTTCTTTGAGAAGCTGCTAGAAGTTTCTCTTGCGTCTAATGGAGGCATTGTTAGATGGCTCCAAGACAGACCTGCTGCTGGCTGTAATTGAGCCCATCAGCCCCAGGTGATGATTGTATCACCTCTGGGATAATTTATTATAGAAGAGAGGAGAAAAATGCCCAGCAACTTCATCCAGAAAAAGATTGAGAACGTGAGAGAGGAACAGCTCTGCAGATAGGGCAGTGAGGGAGGAGGGGGAGAAGGTTTCACAGGCACCAGAGGTGAGATTCCCCTGCAGCCCCTGGACCCTGGTCAGGTACCAGGTATCTGCCAGCCCCATGGTGAGTCACTGTGCCCCTGCAGCCCATGCAAACCCCAGGAGGAGCAGACATCCACATGCAGCCCATGGAGGATTCCCAGGCTGGACCAAGTGGATGCCCAAACTAGACTGTCACCCTATGGGAAGTCTGAACTGGAGCAGGCTCCTGGCAGGAGCATTGGCTCTGTGGAGAGAGGAGTCCACACTGGAGCCAGTTTTCTGTCAGGATTTGGAATCCTTCAGGGGAGCCACACTAGAACAGTCTGCTCATGACAGACTGTGTCATGGGGCAGAAAAATGCTCTACTGGTTCATAAAGAACTACAGCCCATGGAAGGACTCACTTTGAAGAAGTTTGTGGAAAACTGTGTCCCCTCCTGTGAGAGGGACCCTATGTTGGGGGAGGGGAAGAGTGTGAGGAGTTCTTTGTTTTCCAAGAATTTTTGAGACATTCTGAGTGCTTATTTTACCAGGACTAAATACTCAAGTTTTTTTAATAACTCAATTCCCTTAGTTAATTCCACTTTTCAGTTCTCCCCCTCCTCCAAATGATTCACATCTGTGTGTGATGTGTAGTCACTGCATGTGATGTGTAGTCATTGCATGCTCACCAGTCTATATGATGTTAACTTTCACAGGATGAAAGTTAACATCATTTCTATATGATGTTAACTTTCACCAGGATCTGGTTTTCCTTTTGTGTTGAACCAAACTTTCCCACTTTCCTGGTCTGCTGCAATTTGATGGAAATGCCCATGTTTCACTGGCTCCTGGTATATTCAAATTAAGAGTACACTGAGCCCCAGAAGCTGGCCTCCCTCCCTAAGTGAAAAGGAGTAACTGCTAAGCCATTGTGCACTCAAAAGGGAGTAAATGTTTGTCTTTTTTCTGTGTGTGCCAAGTCTCACAGAGAATTCTTATGGACTGATAAACATTCCTCCCATAATGGAGGTGCTGCCAGCTGGGAAAATAAGTATCTGTAGAGACTCTTCTTCCTCAAATGGATTATTGAAGATTTGTAACTAACATACATAGCAGTCCTTTGGCAGTTTCAGTTTTTGGGGAGGAGTTTTTATGGGTGGCAGGAAACAGGACACAAAGATATGGATAATTAATAGTGAGAGTCTACTGCTGATTCTTGCCTTGTATTAGGAGAAGAGAAAAGGTGATAACCTGCGGTTATCACTGGGCAATGATAAGCCCTTTTAAATGTATATGATTATGCCTCGCAGACAGAATGCGGTCTATAAACACCAAACATGAAGAAGCTTAGTGTAGTCCTTGATCCAAAGCCAATTAAAGTCAATGTGGAGCTCTAGGAAAATCAAAGTGCTGAATCTTGCTTACAGTTTATGACTGAAATGAAGCTCTACTGTGGCTGAATTATTCCTACTCCTTTCTCTTTGTGATGAAGTACTGGTAAGTTCTTAGAGCATTAATGAACTAATTCTCTTTCCAATTATTCAGTCCTCTAGAGCCAACATATGACCTGAGCGTTTACACCCAATTACCTAGCATTAAATCTGGAGGAAAAAAATGGCTTCATTAGCCAAACTGCTTAATGTTTTTCCAGTCTAAAAAACAGCTGTATTTCCATATATCTAAGCTTTAGCAAAGTTAAACAGTTGATTGTTTTTAAATTAAATATTTTTCACAAAAGATGAATAAAATGCCAGTTTGTCCTCCCAGAGCTGCATTACAGATTGCTGTGAAATTCCTACTTGAGAGAAAAACCCTGGCTTTGTAAAGTATAGAGGCAAACTGGTTTGTGCTGATGAAATCCCTCTAGGATTCTGAAGGGCACCACCTCATTTTTTGCAGCATATTATATCCTCCTACTGATTCCATTAGTGATTCATGGAAATTACACCTATTAAACACAAAAAATATTCATGGATCTGATTGCTGACATGAATATACTGGTTACAAAGGTACTAAGATACCAGCTGTAAATTGAATGAGACTTTATTTTGTGAAGTTAAAACATGATAATAGAAGGGTATTTTCTTTAGACTTTTGAATCCCTGCAAGGTAAAATAATTTCCTTTGTAAAACAGAACATGTTGATTTAATGTGTTTTGTTGTGATTGTAAGTGATAGAGAAGCAGACTTCCTAGCTAGGAAGTACAGCAAAGATCTATAGGATGCAATAGGTTTCCTTCTTCCTGCATGATCTGGGGATGTATTCCTTTGTATCCATAATCAGCATATGCAGATTTTTGCAGCCTGGCATCTGCAGTCTGAGCTCTGAGCACAACAGCAGCAGCATCTCTTATTTTCGGAATAGCACAAAGAGCATGTAGAGTTTGAAAGAAGGAATGGGAAGAAAGCCCTAGTTAAAATTGGTAGAAGGTCAGTGAGATTATAACAGAGAGTCTGAGTAAGCAGCATTGTGCATTTAATCTGCTAAGAAACATCTGTATAGTAGGAACTATGACTGATATCTCCTTGTCCCATCTTCTGGGAAGATGTTCTGTTTCATTTTGGCACACTTGTCATGACTCTGTATGTTGATACCATCGGGTCTAGTAAGGTTACCTTGGCTACCAGATTGACTGGGTCTCTACACCTGGGAGTTCAAAAATTGCAGCAAAGCACTTTCCTCATTTTTCATTTTGGGCATAAAGTACATTGCAGAGATTCACAGAGAAAGGCATCCTCATTCTATCTCAGTTATTTTTTAGATAATTACAGCTCTATGATCTTCTTTAATCTGAAGATGACATGGGAAAAATTGTGCTAGCACAAGAGGTTGGTCTCATAAAATTAGACTAGAAATGCTTAACCAAATTGAATATGGTGAATTTTGAAAACCTTAAGACAGATTTTTGGAGAATTATTGAATGGAGGATTCCCTCAGGCTGATAAACTAGGTGTTGCTTTACATATATACCTTATTTATATCTATACCTATCTATCTATATCTATATCTAAATGCCTTTTCTAAACTTATTTCTATTATTCTTGGCTTATGAAACTAAATAAATTAAAGTAATGGAAGGGACAGAGAAACAGGTTTGAAACAAAAGGCATGTTACTTAAGCTAAGGCCATCATATGTGACAGCCACAGTGATACTGGGATGATAGCTCACCTTGCTCATATGCCCACACACATGCCTGTGGTTGTTCAGTTCTGCTGACCTTGCTTATGAGAAACTGCTGCCTGAGCTGCAGATTTTCTGGTGGTTCATTTTGAGAAGAAGCATTTAGCTAATAACACCAAATCATTACCTGCAATCAAAGATATAATCAGTTTTCTGAACTAAACATAATACTCTTACTGAAAGGGCTCTCTCAAGGAAGTAGGTGGCTGGAGAAAGTTCTGCATGTCTGCACCACTCCTGTAAATGGAAATAGGCAGATGTGAATTTTTCATATCTTGTCCTCTCTTACTACCAGGAGATTGGATTCATCTATCAGCCCAGATAGCTAGAAGTAATTGTTGATGCCTCGGCTGTGATGACGTTTAGCGTTTTCACTCATCATCAGAGTGATATTGTAGCAGAACAATTTTCTAAGACTTCCTTAGCTTTGAAGTTAACTGTTGGAAAAATGTTTGTGGAGCTTTTTTGTTTGTTTTCTTTTTGCCTCATTTATTTGCTGTCAGAGGCTGGTGTTTGCAATTCAGCATAGGTGTTTTCATTCTGAAGAGACCAGAAGTTTGAGATAGAATGTGCTCAGTTATCACAGGTAGAAATACTGTGACTTCTCACTGCAGGTCTCACTGAGATGCACATACGAAAGTATTTTAAACAGGAAGAAACCACACATAGACCACAACCCCGTGCAACAACTTCTCCTACATTAACTATACATTTTAATTTCATCTTGAAAATCTTCCTGCGCTGGACTGTTTGACATGGCTTTGATAAAATCCAAATCTCCAAGTACAACACTATAAACTTTCTAAATTGTTGTTTTTTCCTAGTAATTAGCTGTATAAGATATGTAATTTTGTGTGAGTTCTTTTCCTCATGCACATGGATTTCTTTTCACATCCTTTTTTTCCTATCTGTCCTTTTTTTAGTCTTTTGTTCCATGTGGTCAGACTGCTGCTATTTCACCCCCATTTTAAAATCTATCACTTAACACTGTTTTCAGAAATCCCGAGGAACTTCATTATTAAAGCTCATGAAAGTGTACTAATGACTTAATTTATTTGTATATGTATTTAATTTGCATTCAGACTTATTATTCTGTCAGATAAATATGTTCAAGCCATCTAACTTCCTACATGTTTCTCCTCAGAAGTAACTACCCTTACATAATCGATAACACTTGAGGTGAATGGCACTGTCCTTCTGTCTTACAGACCAACGCTTTACTTTGTCTCCTTTCATCTCAGTGATACTTGCTTGTCAACAGAAGCAGGCTTCTTGGTGTGACTCTGAGGCCACTGAGTTCATGATTTGCAGCAAAGACATAATAGGAGCTGAGTTCAGGGTACAAGTTGTAGTGGTTTTAATAGAAAGTGAATAATGGTGACACACTGTGTCATGTTACACACTGTACATGTACTAACTATGGTTCCTGAGGCTGATAAGCCTCTTCCATGGGCTTATTTCTGTTATGCTGAAACCAACATGGGTAGAAACAATGTAAATTTTTTTTATTCTAAACAAAAAATATTTGCTGCACTCCTTGTTTTCCCATTAAGAATGCTTCTAAGTGTTCTTAAAAGCTTTCATGCCCTCAAAAGACCAAAGATGCAGAGATAAGAAGCATCAGAGTATATGTGGTCCATGTTAATAAAAATTATCTCAGAATTGCATGATGAAAAGCAAGAGCAGCACTAGCTTTGGTGGAACTAAACAACAAACTCAGAAAATCTTTGAAAAAAATCTGATTGTCCCTTTCTGCTCTGCACGGTACAACCTCACCTCCAGTGCTAGGGGCACTCTTGGGTACCACAATATAAGCCTCTTAGAGTGCACCCAAAAGAGAGCTGTGAGGATGGTGAAGAGCCTTGAGGGGAAGCTGTATGAGGATTGAAGGAGGTCACTTGGTCTGTTCAGCCTGGAGAAGACAAGACGGAAGGGAGACCTCACTGCAGTTACAACTTCCTTGGGAGGGGAAGAGAAGGGGAAGACACTGATCTCTTCCCTGTGGCAACTGGTGACAAAATGTGGGGGAATGGCCTAAAGTTGCTTCAGGGGAGGTTTAGGTGGGGTATTAGAAAAAGATTTTTCACCCAGTGATGGTTGGGCACCAGAAAAGGTTTCCTAAGGAAGTGGTCACAGCACTAAGCCTGACAGGGCTCAAAAAGCATTTTGGACAATGCCCTCAGGCACATGGGGTGACTCTTTGGGGTGTCCTGAGCAGGGCCAGGAGCTGGACTCAATAATCCTGATGGGTCCCTTCCAACTCAGGATGTTTTATGATTCTATGATTTAGGCTGCGTTTTGCAAATGCCAACACCACGTGCTTTTCACAGTACTAATGCCAAAGTTGTTGTGTAAGTAAAGGAAGTGCAACATTTCTTGGACAATAAAGTATCTAGGGATAAGAAAGGGATCTTTCTTTCACATTTCTTAGCCAATGCCCATGACCCCTCACACTGGAGCCCAGCCATGGGGAAAATTGCTGCACAAGAGAGAACCATGTCTCCTCCTTGTGCCACAGTCCAGTGCAGTCAGGCATCCCTCCTCAGCTGGCTGCAGCTTGTCTGTTCTGCCCACAGCACATGAAAGAGGGGAGATCCAGGGCCCTCAGAACCAATCAGGGAGGAGATGCTGGAAGTAGCTGTCAGTGCACAGGGCAACATGATGCCATTTGCACACAGGGACTTGGCAACAGCAGTGCAGATGGTATTGCACACACGTGCACACACACACACATACACACGGACCATGGTACCAGTCTACAGCCCATTGCCAGGGGCAGGGTGCAACATGCTGAGCAGAGAGAAAATCAAAAGGGATTTCTGTGTGAGTTAGAAGAGGCAGCAGTTAACACTTGACTGAGAGCTAAAAGGCTGTCAGCAGTTCATGCTCTTATGGCAAGAGGCTGTCAGGTCCCAAATGGCTTACAGATCAATTACACAAACAAGGAAAGTGGTGTGGGGAAGGCTGTGTTGAAGAACTGAGAATAATGCAAAACCAGGACCTGAGAATGACTCTGACCCAGCTGAGCATCAGTGGCAGAGACCAGGTATGTGCCTGTACTTCCTGAATCCCAGTCTGAGCCTTAAAACTTTTCTGCACATCCCAGTGGCCTTGCTATGGGACTCTATCTTTTTGTCTCAATCACAAACAATCCGCTTTTAAGAAGTTTTTGTTGGTTTTTTTTCTTTTTTTTTTTTTTTTTGTTTGATTTAGCTAAGGTGAATAAAGTAGCACTTACTTTATTCAGGGATTATTATCAAGTTATATAGAACAGCAGTGGCTTGTCTAACAGGGTAATAAACAAAGTCTTGAACCTGGAAAAGGGCAGTCTCTTTCATCTTTTATATCTTTCCTTCTCTTTTTGCATTTTAGGGGAACACACATCCTTTTCACTAGCTCTCTTTATCCCCAGCTCCTCTATTATTGGGTCATAACCTGTCCTGTATTACTATGTTTTTGCTTCTATTTTATTTTCCCTTTCATCTCTACTCTTTGCTATTTTATTCTCCTGTTGCATCCTGTTGCTTCTTATTATACAGCTTTATTCTTGCAGAAGGATTGCCTCCTACAGACACTGGCCTGCCCTCCCCTAAATCTTGGTCTCTTCCCACAGAGCTGGTCCAGTGAAGTCCCTAGAAATCTGAGTGATCTTTGAATCACAGCATCACTGAGGAGTTGTCAATCATATCTTACTGTGGTTGACTGGAACAGCAAAACAAAAGGAAAGAAAGGGAAAAGTAAAAAAAAAAAAGGTTTCTGAGCCTGATGTTTGCAAAACAATTCCTTTGTGTCACGGCTAAGAGTTTTCTTTGCAATGTTAAAGTTGATTCCCAGAAGGACTCCTTTCTATTTTGTTGATTCATGCTACACTGATGACATGTGAGGCCTTGTTAGCTCTTGTGCTCACCCATCTGCTGAGATTTCATCCTATTCTTTATTGGTTTATATTATTCTTACTAAGCATTATGACCTGAACTTTGCTTGCATTTGATAGTATTGCAGTTAAAATATTCTTTTTAAAGGTCCAGGATTAGCATTGCATGAATGTCAGCAATGAACTGAGAGGACAGCCCTGGTCAACGGTAGGGCAGGCTGCACCAGGGTGTTTCCTTCTAACATAAATATATTGTGTGTAGTGTCTTAGAGTGTTATAAATATCCATCAGGAGCAGAACAATACAACTGGCCTCAGCTCTAAATTAATCACCATCAACCTAAGTAGGTAATGGTTGAAATTTTTTATAAATAATAGTGATTTCTTAAATATTTCATTACTCCTATTTTGCCTAAGAACCATCTGTTGCATAAAGTCAATATTGAAAACTTGATAGCATTCATTAAGCACTTATCTCCATTGCTTTTAACTGTTGTACCTACATTAGAGAAGGCCAAGAGGGCAACCAACCGTAGCGAGTAAAAATCAAACGTGTTTTTTGCTTTTATAGCCACAGAATTAAGCTGTACTACCTTGGAGAATTAAAGGGCTCTTATGTTTTAGAAGAAGTCAGTCATTGAATCTTGTAAAAGTCACAATGAATTTCTTCAGAATTTCCACATAAACTGATTGTGAAAAAATTTTGCTAGTGAAAACGGGAGGTTTTTTCTAGTAATGAATTGCAGTGCAAAAGAAAGAATCATCACTAGTGAGGAAGAATGAGCAGATTATCTCCTGAGGTCTGGCATCAAAAACCTGAAACTTTAAAACCAAATGACCACATATAACTGGTACCAAAGAAAACCCCACAAAAATCTACTATTGAAGTATTTTCAGTAAAAAAAAAAAAAAAAAAAAAAAAAAAAAAAAAAAAAAAAAAAAAAGAAAGAAAAAAAATCTCAACAACATAATTTGCACTGTAAACAGCATATGTACATTTTCAAATGCTCTGTAATAAGATTTTCATCAAATTACTGAATATTACCTTTTTTGGGGGGGGCTGAAGGGTTTGGTTTTTCTGGTGAAGTGGGCACTAGCATTCTGCCAATTATACCACAAGGTTTTTTTGCAGCTTCATCTTTCTGGCAAAACTATTCCCATTAGAGTGTAACATAATTGTTTTATTCTTGTAAAATAAACTAGGTATTTTTGGGAAAAGATAGTGATGCATCCCAGAGGGAAGCACTGCAGCTTGTAGAAATCCCAGCTCATATAAGTAGGATATAGTCAGATTGTAATTTCAGTGAGGTAGCATCATGCCCAGGCACTTTGGGCATCAGAAAAATTACAGAAGATTTTAGGAAAAGAGAGTGTTTGTGTTTTTTCCTGTTTGAAGGGGGCAAAAGGAAGGATAGGCTTTTGGTGGTTTTTTTTTTTCTTCTTTCCTAGCGAAGAAAATAGTCCTTTCCTAGGGTAAAAAAAGACCAAGTACAACCTGTGAATAAAAATATTTAGGTTTGTGAAGCTCTCTCTATAGAAAGCAAGTTAGAGGGAGTTATTTGCTACTGCATGAAATTAGACTGCATTCAAAAAGTATTCTTCTTGTTTCAGTATCAGAAGAAGCATAGAATCGTGGAATAATTAAGGTTGGAAGTGCAACATTGGGTGAGCACTGTTCCCAGTAATGTTAATAATAAACATCTTATTTATTTGAGTGTGATATAAGGTCTTTTAAAATAACATGCTGCAATGTCTTATACTTGCTTGAAGAGTCCCTAAATCTGCATATGATATACTGCAAAAACTGTCCCTTCCCAGAAATGAGATTTTAAATCAAATCATATGCTCTCATATAACAAAAATGAAAAAATGGAGCAGCAAAAAAAAAAAAAAAAAAAATTACCCTTTAATATATTTGCCTTAGTCAGTACTAAAAGAACAGCATCTGTGCCCTTTTCAATAATGCTGCATTATTCATTTTAATGCACCGAATGCAATGGACACCACTGAAAACTTCCTGGCTTTTGATTGAGAAGTGTGTGGTCTCAGAAAGTTTCTAGTCTCAAAACACATTTGCCGAGGACATAACTGGTTTATTTAATGAACAGGAAACAGTGCAGTTGACTAGTACTGACTGACCTTGCCTGCAAGTATTGCATCCCTGAAAGCCTGCAAGGTAAAAGTAATGGACAATGCGATGAAGTGATGCACAGCTGGGCAGATGATGCTGCCTGATTTGGTAGTGCGGTATTTTTTTTTTGGACAGGTTTATGAAGTGTGTTTGTATCTTCCAGCAGGACTTGAACCTGCCACTGCTGCTGCAGGATAGCAGGGACACCTAGTGGCTTTGGTAAATGGAACTGGAATTACTGCTCCCTCTTACCGATACACTGTCAAGGTTTTTCGGAATAGACTCTCAGTGCCTCCCTGCTTCTGTGTTGTCTCAAAGCATTTCGCACCACAGTTCTTTGTACTTTTTTCTGCATTCAACAAAGCAGAGGGGAAAATCCCTGCGTTTGTTTAAAGTACTGTGACAGACTTTCAGAAGAAAGAGGGTTGGTGCTTATTGCAGGACTGCTGTAGTCAGGGTTTTCAGAAAAAAGCAGGAGGTCACTTAAAATCACATATTCCCCATATCAACTTTATTATTTTGTTGCCATTAAGGCAGGGAAGTGCCTTTCGTGGTGGTAGGTTTTTTAAAGCTAGCCATTTTTAATGTAATGCATATAGAGGTTTTCTTTTGTCATATAGGTATTATGCATTACCTCATTTTTATTTCTTCTGAGACTAAGTAATTACCACTAAATCAATAATTCTTATGAAAGTGAGATGCTTAAATGACACTTGAGGAATCTGTGCATGTAAAATGCTTTTCTTATAAAGCCACAGGTCAACCTCTCAGTGAAATTTAAACCAGTATACACTGAGAGTACAAGGTCACCTTGTAGCGCAGCAGATACATTGCTGCCACATCAGGTTAGGCAGAATCTATCTAGCCCAGTATTAAGTCTCATTTGCTGCTGGCAGCAACATCAGAAGTGTACTTGAGATTAATATGCGTGATCTGTAGTTTGCCAGGGTCTTGGGCACCTCCTGAAGAAACCAGAAAAAATCTAAATGCACCTGAAGGTTAGATGAGTTCACCAAGAATAAACTATGTCTCTCTGTGTTGATCTGCTGCTCTGCACTGGAGCTACATCCTGCCCTAATAACCTTCACTGACACCAGCCACTACTGCAGCTGCCAGCAATGAGCAGCACTTCATAGCCAGTTTGGCAAAGACTCCTCAAGCATTGCCAAGAGAGCATCAAGATAGTAAAGTGACAACAGAATAGGTAGCCCAGTGGGTGAAAAGCTTAGGATCCAATTACAGGGAACTTGGTCCCTTCAGTCAAGAGCTCTAAAGCAAGTGGCTTTACATAGTAGAGAAAAACACAACTGATAGGCTTTTAAATCAGAAAAGATCTGACCCCAAACAGCTAGAACAGGACTTAATTATGGCCTATGGTCTCATGCAGATGAATTTCAAGCAATCTTTCTCAGCAGGTAGAGATAACCAGTGTTTTGGGGATTTGCTCTTATGCCACATTCAGTAATGATACAAGGTCATTTTTAACAGGTTGTTAAGAGAACTTTGAGGCTATCCCTTCCCCAGAAAAAGTACCTTTATCGAAATAGAGATAATCTACATAAATTATCTTCCCATAATTTCATTGCTGGATGAAAAACTAGATATGACATAACTCATAGCTGGTAGCAAGCCTTGTTTCAACATCCATTTCCAGAAATGACAATGAAGCCATTAGCTGGGATTTTCCTTCTCTGACCTCATCAGATGACATAAAACAGACCCTCTGAATTCTATTCTTTAGCATATGTCTATTAATGATAGACTGAATAAATTACAATCATCCTCTGCTTTCAAACAGATGACACTGAGCAGATGTGACTTCGATAGGTTTCAAGATCGTTGGCTTTTGCTAATCCTCATAAGCCCATGATTTCCTTTTATAGCATTTCAGCATCATGATGTCTGGTTATACATCTTTGAAGAGATCTGTCTGCTCCACTCAAGGGAGATAGGCTTTTCTCCCAGCTTTGATCTAAAATTTCCACATGTCCCTTGAATATTTGTGATTGATATTAATGATCATAGAATCATTAAGGTTGGAAAAGACCTCCAAGGCCATTGGGTCCAACCTTTGATCAAACATCACCATGCCTGCTAAACCATGACACTAAGTGCAAAACCCAATCAATTCTTCAACACTCCCAGAGATGGTATCACCATTACTTTTCTGGGCAGTCTATTCCAATGGCTAATCACTCTTTCAGTGAAGAAATTCTTCCTGGTGTCCAACATAAACCGCCCCTGACCCAGCTTGAGGTTATTTCCTCTTGTTTTGTTAGTAGTCATCTGGAAGAAGAGGCCAACCCGACCTCCTACAATCTCTTTTCAGGCAGTTGTAGAGAGCAATGAGATCAATCCTGAGCCTCCTCTTCTCCAGGCTGAACACCCCAGTTCCCTCAGCTGCTCCTCCTAGGAATTATTTCTGGACCCTTCATCAGCTCCTTCACCCTTTTCTGCACTCACTCCAGCCCCTCAATGTTCTTCTTGTAGTGAGGGGCCCAGAACCAAGCACAGCACTCAAGGTATGGCCTCACCAGTGACAGCCTCAGAGGGACAACCACTGCCCTGGTCCTGCTGGACACACTATTGCTGATACAGGCTGGGATGCCATTGGCTTTCTTGACTACCTGGATGCACGTTGGCTCTTGGTCAGCTGGATATTGACCAACATCCCCAGGACCATTTCTTTTCTGCTGTGCAGCTTTCCAGACACTTTGTCTCAGCCTGTAGTTCTGCATGGTGTTCTTGTGACCCAAGGGCAGGCCCTGCCAGTGGGCTTTGTTCAGCCTCACACTGCTGACCTCAGCCCATTGAATCAGACTGTCCAGATTTTTCTGCAGAGCCTTCCTGCCCTCCAGCTGATCAACATTCCCACACAACTTAGTGTCACTGAGCTTTGCACTTTTAAATCTCAGTCTTTACTTCCTTCGACAGTTATAGTCCCAAAACAGTTTTACTGTGTATAGGCTGATGAAGGGCTCCAAATATCATCATCAATCAATGATTAAAATTTAGGAAGCACTACTTCAAAATGCTACTATTTAAATATTGTATCAAGACAGCACCCTGTCTCCTGAATGATAGCTTTTTGTCCCTTGTCTTTCCTACAAGGCGTTCTGAGAGCAGATCTGTGAGTAAATATTTGGGAAAGAGATTGTTGACATTCTCTTGTCTCATTTCTTTTGCCTCTCTCTCATTTGCCTACATCCAGAATCATTGTAAGACTTTGCATTTTTTTCAAATTGCAGTGAATACACTTCTTCATTACATATTCTGTTAATATCACTTTGCTTTTATGTTACTTTTTTATTTTAAATATGAAAAAGCTTCCATGTGCTACTGCACCACTACTATACACTAATACATAGTTCATCAAAAGTATGGATACTTATGAATATTACTTTAGGGATTTTTATATTTATTAAGATAATATAAGGTTTCAGAAAAGAAAATGTATTCAGTTCTTGGCAGTAGTCCTAGTTTGTACACTAGAAATACCTACCTTTTGCTGAAGTTGTCATCCTTAATGTGACTTGATTCTGGTTTTCCTGCACTGTCTGAGAATCAAAAGCTGCTCTAGCCATCATTACCAAACAATGAATGGCTTGTTTGCATTAGACATTTAATTTCCTAGACTAGAGAAAACAAAGCCTAATAGCATGGTTGTTTTGAGACTTCTTTATTCTTCATAGTTTGAAGGAGTCATGTACTTGCTTTCTTCACACTCTTTTTTTTTTCCCATTTGCCTTAAAACATTTCAGTTTTACCCATAGTGTAAAGAGATTTTGAAGTCTCATGAGAACCAAGCTGAATATAGGTATGGAAATACTTATTTATCAGTGTCATGCAAACTTAATGATAAAGATATTTCAAGTACTAAAGCATATGTTTAGAGAAATAGGGTCTGAATCAGGGATGAGAATGATTTATTCAACATTTTCTTAAATGGCACATATAATTTCATACAAATAAAGGTGTATATTTCCAGATAATTTTTCATATAACAGTTACTGAAATGTGTATGAAATTTTTTTGCATTTCTTCTGGAATTTATGGTAGGGAACAGATATTCCTGTTGGTATGTTTATGGTATGATTCAAGCAGAATATGATAGAAGGAAAAGTTTATAGACTATGTACCAATATTACCCTACAGAGGAATGGAGTGATGGAAAAGCCAATGGAATAGAAATGTGAAGGGCTGACCTCCAATGCTATCTTAATTAAAATAGTCTCTGTTAAAGTCCTTGTCCTCCCAAGAACTCACTGCCTTGCTTCATATTGTGTGATGAAGTGACTTCATACTTCATATTGTGCAAGAGTAATTTAAAATTTGAGACAAAGGAGCAAAGTTATCACTTCTTAACTGGAAAAGCTATGAATCACACATAAGAACAAAGTCAAATTAAGGTGGTAGGTTGGATTTTTGGGTCTCTGTTACCGATGACTAGTCTGTTTCATTCATTATACCGCAAACTAGCAAGTGCACACACTTTCACCCATCTAAAAACAGTTTCTAAATGCATGGCAAATGCTCTAACTGAACAGCCAGCTATCACCAGATGGTATGGCAGGACATTGTCTAAAAATTTTTTGAACTAAAACGTCAAAGATTTGCTTTTCTGCAAAGAAGGCCATATCTAAAACTCCCCGAGAAAATTCCTATGAATGCCTAAATATAAGATACTCCTTAGAAATAGAAGTTTGTTTGAACTGTGGCTTGCTCATTTTTTCCCATTTCCACTTAGGTTTGTGTATTATTGAAATAGCAACCTCAGTGTTAACCCACTTACACAGTTTTGAGACTGTGAATTTGAAATGTATATTTCAAAATAGGTTGAGGGTTTCTGGAGCAATTATACAAGCTTCAGTTATTTGTGTTACAGGGTTTTTTATAAAGGCTTGTTATTTATTCATTAAGAAAACAATTGCTGTTTATATTGGTTCCGATATTTTCACATTTAGAGGGCTTTTCAAGGAATGAAAAGGAAGAATAAAAGCTACGTTTTCTTTCCCAAGATATTGGGAAAGTTTTATGGCTCCTTTGAGTTATCCTTTAAGATATGATAGAGGTGGGTTTTACAAGTCAGATGCTGCTGTTTACATACAGCAGATGTGCCAAGCTGGACTTGATCCTTACATCATTAGGTCTTTTTACAGTGTTGTAAGTGCTAAAAGCCACTCAGTCACATAGAGTTTGAGCATGCCTGAAATGTCACATAGAACAACTAGGTTTGTTTTTTTTCCAGCGGTATCGTGATTTATTTCCATAATTAAAAAAACTTTTGCACTGCTAAAAGATTTAATAATACAGAGAGTTATTAAAAGAGAGAGTCATTAAAAAGAAAGAAGAACTCTTGCTCAAAATGATGACTCAGTTAAGACAACAGATTTGGGAAAGCTGCTCCATACAGCAGAAGTTCTCAACCAGAAGGTCCTCCCACCAGCCCCAGCAGATTGTGTGAAGAGATGCAGAGGACATGCTGGCTAGCCAGGCATTGGGAGGTGGATCAGAGACTGATATGCCTAATCTACTCCGTATCCACCTCCCCTGTGCTTTTTTACGGATGCACTGCCATTCCAAGCCATTAACCAAACCGATGTTTGGAACTGATCAGAAGGATTTCTGGCCTGAATTTAGAATGCCATTCCTCTCTCCTCTGTGCCTTTTTTTCCTCCATCCTACCCCATGTGAAGTCAGTGATTCATTGTCTTTAGTCTCCTCCATATGGCAGGATGTATTAGAAAAGAGGGATAAATGCTCAAACAGAACATACCCTAGCAGTGCCAGAGGAGGCAGAGGGAAACAAACAGCATTAACTCCTTATTTTCTTCACTTTATATTTCTGAATAAGTTGGAAGGTTTGGGCTGTTTCTTTTCCCTTACAGTGAGAATTTCTGGTCACTGAGTCCTGACGGTACACTTATTTGTGTGCTAAGCAGATAGGAACACTCTGCAACTACCTAAAATCCTATTCTGTGCAGCTGATAGTTCAGAAATCAGTAAAGTGTTGATCAAACTCCAAGTTCCACTCTCTAAATCTGCCTAATGCTAACTTCATCTCATATATGCTTGTTTGTGAGATTTTTCCAGACTCAGTATCAGTATTTGGATGTAGTGACCATGCAGAAAATAAGCTAAATTAGCTAGAATGAATATTTCTTAGAGGAAGACTTATTCATGTGTATCAGTCAGTTCAAGAAAAGTCAGATGCCACATTGTTACAAAAGAAAGAACCACCCATTTCTGCTGACAGTAAATATATACCAATCACCAGCAATAATGAAAATTTACCAGCATAATTACTTTTCACAAAAACAGCAAGGCAAATATTGATCAACTGTCTTAACTGAGTCAGGCATTAAGTTTCCTGATTGTGAACAAAACTGACAGCCAAGTGATGCAAATATAAAATGCATACATGTTGAAAAGGAAACACAGATGCTGGTATGGAAGAACCAACTATGCTCACTGCTCTTTCGATAGATATAATGCATTTTCTTCATTAATGATAAGTTTTAATACAAGAATTTGAGTCAGAGCTTCACAGAAGAAACATCTGTTGCCAGTACTCATTTTTACATGATGTTCTCATGGTTCTGTCTCAGATGTCATAGTCGTCATATAAAATTTTAATTTCATTAGGATGAAAGTGACCTTCCCACTGTGGCTGATTTTGGATAGGACATCTTGAAAATAGAAGGAGTCTCTGAATCTTGTAGGTTTCACGAGTTTGTTTTGCATTTCAGAGGTGGTGCATAGTGAGAAGCAACAAATAGACTGTGGAAAAATCTCAAGCTGTCAGTATGTTACCTTTTCAGACACAAATTGATAATGCACCTTTATGTATAGACTCTTCCAAGCCTTTGTTGCATTTGAGTGGAAGACTGGACTTTAAAGTCACTTAAGCATGATAGTCTCTAATTGTACATACGTAATCTGCCTTTCCTTAAACACAAATGGAAGTAATGTTTAACAAATGAGTCATTTTAGTTTCCAAATTATTGGTGACTTACTCAAAAGTTATAAATATATATACACTAAAATAATCCATATGAATATGGGTCATCTTCCTTCCAAATGACTCTGTGATTCTGCAAAAATCTGTTCTCACAGTAGCAGTCAAGAACACTATTTGCTTAAATATATGGCCTAAATTTGTTTGTAAATGAAATAAACATGGAACTTTAGTTCTGAAAAAACAAACAACACCAACTGGTAAAGGTGTTCTGCATCATTGCTCAAAATCCCAGTTCATTATTTTTATACAGAATTTATTACAAAACATGTCCTAATTCACTACAAAACGTGTCCTAATTCACATAGGAATTGCCTAGATATCCAGCACAAGCATGTCTGGAGTACAATAGGAAGCTACTTGCTCAGCTACACTAGTCAAAGGCTTTGCAGCTCACATGTAGATTCTTGTACTATTGTTTTTAATGCTATATATTCTGTGTAGCCTGGTGTTAATTTATCATCTCTCCGTAAGAATATTGTATTAATTTTTATTTCATTTTATTTAATTAAAGATCCCCACAGAGTGGCTAACTGCCTACCAGTTCTTGCTTCTAAACAATACTTTTTTAAGACTTTTTGGTAATACCCAGTTCATGAAGACCTTCAAGCAGAATGCAGAATGAGACACTCTGAATCACTGACTCAAAAAAACAGCTATAATGCCCATTATTAACTCTGTGTTCTTCTCTGTCAGGTATTGGATGATAATTAAAATTTGCAGCTTTCCTTACCCAGGGGATTGTCAGAGGCCCTAAACACTGAAAATGGATTTTGGGCAGAAAAGTTTTGAATCACAGCACTGAGACTTAGCCTGTGTCATTCTCATCTATCAGTTTTCTTCAGAAAAAGCTTTTATTTTATTCATGTCCAGACAGCACAACAATTCTCTGCTCTTTCCACTGCATCCCTTCCCCAGTTATCAACATGTCCCAAACTGCCACCGCATGAGCAATGGCAGATATTCAGACCTTAGTAGTCAGAGTGTAAATCACAAATTTAACATGACTTAGTCTCAAAATTCTATAAAAATAATATTCCTTCTTTTTTTTCCTTTTATAATTTATGCTTTTTTGGTTTGTCTTTGTTTCTATATTTTAGAGCTCACAGTTCCTAAACACAACATTTTGAATTTATGTCTATAAAAACACAACATTTTGAATTTATGTCTATAAAGGAGGGTTTGGTTTCTCTGAGTAGATTCCAGAAGCCTAGGTAAAAACCCAGAGGCTCAAAATTTATCAGAATTGACATTATCTTTGCACTACAGTGCATCTATGCATTTAGAAAAGTGTGCTGGTTTTTTCTGTTTCTATCTTCAAAGTGTATGCTTTGTATGATAGTGTCTTTTGAAGATAGGATGTCATTTTCTAATTTATCTTTTTCTTCTAGCACAAAGGATTATGTTTAAATGACCCTATTAAAATAAAGATTTTCTATGATGGAACAAAAAAAAAAACAAAAACAAAACAAAACAAAAAAAAAACCCCAGGCACTTCTAGGAATGTTAGAGTGACAGAAATGGAAAAAGTAATACGATCTATTGAGCAAACAATTATTCTTAACCTGACTGACTTCATGTATATGAGTCATCCTGTCGCATTAAATGCTTCATGTGCTTTATGATATTGCTACCTTTGAGAGTACAGGACCCTGAGTGCAAGTGAAAGGGCTTTTTATTTGAACTCTGTTTATATAGTAAAAAAGGAAGGAAAATCCAGGGTCCTAATCTAAGATATCCACTGTTGATAATCTAAAAAAAAAAGTTTTTGTTTTGTACCTAAAACTACCTGACAAAGTCCTATCTGGGTGCAAGAGAGTACACCAGATGCATCAAAGCTGATGGAAAACTCATAAGCCTAGGAAAATCCTGACAGTGAGTAAGGAATTGTATTTAGTATGAATCTGATCATACATTTTATTCTCAAGTACACAGACACTGGAAAAATTCCTTGATTGAGGAAATTAATTGAAGTTTGATTCACAGCATTGCTGCTTCCAGCAATATCACTAGCAAGCTGCTTTGACTTCAGTGGAGCAAGCTCCTTTTCATCTTCTTACCTAGCAGAAAATTTAGTAGGAAGTGAAACTAGTCTGCAAGACCTCAACTGTCTTCAAAATCCACAATGTTATTTTAGGAAGCTGTGCCTCTATTAAGCAGTGGTAGTGACATCTGACAGCATGCCCACTCAGAATTGAGCACAACTGATGTGCTTCCCATATCCACCATTAGTCTAGGTTTTAGGTGCCCACCTGCAAGAGGCACAGGAGTCTCAAGGGTTGTGAGTACAAGGCACAGGTTCACATTTTGCAGTGAATGCTGAAGTCATACACACCTTCATGCATTTCAACCCAAACTTGCTCACTCTTAGCTCTCTCTGAGACAGAAGAGACATAAAAGAATACACATAAAAGAATGCACATAAAAGAATGCACCAAACACAAGGATGATTCTCCCTGTTCTGCCGAAACATCTTTTGAGATATCAGACTTTGACCAGCTCTTTGGGTAGGCTTTTTTTCAAGTAAAACAAGATACTAGAGATACATCCTTACCCCTAAAGTAAAATAGACATTTACTGATATAATTTGTGAAAGCTTGATTTGACAAGTGTGGGTTCAGCAATGAAAGCAATCAAAGTAAAATCATGATGATATGATCAATGTTAGGTCAGATTCTTAAATCTTAAGACAAAAAAAAAAAAAAAGTTCATGAAATAACAAATGTGATCACAGGTATGAATAAAAGGTGGGGGATGTCCTCTCAGCAAATCTGCTCTGCCCTCAGTCCTAAGCTGAAGTATTCAGTTCTTCAGTCATGGCATAAAGGCATAAAGTAACAAAAAAGAAGGGTATAAAATCGTTGAGCTGAGTTCAGACAGTTTAACACAGGGAAGAGGATACCTAGAATTTATGATGATGCTTCTGAATTGGTTATTCTTTTAATATTCACTAATTAAGTGTTCATTTAATAACTGAAGCCACAGTTTGTGTTCTTTCTATTTTGAAGGAGACTGAAAATGGAATTTTGGGTTATTGTTGTTTTATTCTAGTCTATTCTCTCATCCAATTATGGTATATAACTACTTATAATCATGAAGTTATGATAACCTCAGGAAAGGAGGAAAACAGCAAATAATTTTTATTTTTGCTAAGCCAAAAAAGACAATATTTTGGAAACACTGAATACTTTTCACAGCTTTGTATCATCTGCTAGAGTGAGGTATTGATTTCCTTTAAATTTACTACTCAGTTCTGTGTATTTATAATTATATGGAGTAAGGAAACCTAGTCATTGCTCTTTTCTCTTTCCAAAAAAAACTCCTAAAAATATATTCATTTTAACCTTTGTGAATCTTACACCCATAGCAGCTGCTTCAGTAAAAGACAGACGATTGGTCATTGCTGCATTCTTTTCTTCCCCTGGTTTCAGTGGAATTGCTGAGCCTTATTATTACAATGTTTTTGAAACAGTTGGATGTGGAATCAGAAAATCCAATGGAAAAGCATAGAAATCTTTGGGAAAAAATTAGCTTGGGGAAGAAAGGGAGTTGGTTTTGTATTTCTGTCATGCACAAGGACAGAGATTGTTGCTTTACGGAGGATTTTCTGGGCTGTGAATTATATAAAAGATGTTGAATTAAAATATGATGCCCAAAAACCAAGATCAGTACAGCCCAGTTGTTCCTTTTTTAGTATCATTCTTCTGTATTTTGAAACACAAAAGCCAAATTGGGTTGAGATGAAAGACTAAGAAGCAACTTAAGTATATCTTAAATGACCTTGAGTGAGGCCCTGAACATCAAGTCATGGATCTTGAGATTTTTTTGAGGACTCAGTTTGGCCAGTTAAAACATTCCTCTGGGGTTTATGGCTTCTCCTTAAAACATATGTACAGTTAGAGATCATGAATAATAGTGTGGTGTATTCAAAAAAAATGCTAGCACAGATAACCATTTCTGATAGACTTACACAAATGAAGACTGTTGGTGTTGCAGGTTTTATTAACCTCCTGTGTTGGTCATCCCACTTACCAGTTCCTGAACCTAGAATAGTTGCACATCTGTCAATTTCATACCATACGGAAAGTTAGCTATTCTTAATTCTGGTGAGATTTATGGCAGCATGCAGCAAAACTTCTCTACACTACTTATCAATGGATTTCAGTCTGTTGAACAGTAGAAATCTCCATCTCATTTTCAAGGATAAAATCATTTGAAGCTGTGTGGAGTTCAATTTTTATCCATTAAGTTGGGGCTCACAAAGTATCTAAAGCTACTTAAAGACACTTTTAGATAACTAAAAGTATTTTTACTACCTAGACCTCCCAGTTGAAAATGATCATTGGATACTACATGTGTGACTTTGACCTGTAGCTGATTTTCCAGTTAATTATTTCTGAAGACAAAGTAATTTAAATTAACATCCCATAGGAAAAAGATGGTTTTCATTTTCAATCTCCTTGCTAGATTTACAGAGCTGGGTCTTAGTGCCCATGGATGAAGTAGTCATTTATACAGGACTTTTGAATTTTAGCAAAATTTGACACTGTCTCGCACAGTATCATTGTGGACAAAATGTCCATCACACTGCTAGACAAGTCCATAACATTTTGGGTAAGAAACTGGGTGGTGGGTTGGGTCTGAAGAGTTATAGTGGCTATACATGTGGGATTTCCCTGTGCTCAATTTTAGGGCCAGTGCTCTTTAATGTTTTCATACAGTGTCTGGATGCAGGAATCAAGTGTATCTTAAATGAGTTTGCCAATAGTACTAAGCTAGGACTCCCTCAAGGGTAGAGAGGCATTACAGAGAAATCTGGATAGACTAGATGTCTGGGCCATCACCAACCATGTGAAATTTAAGAGCAAGTTCCAGAATCTCCACCTGGGGCAGAGTAATCCTGATTATACATTTAAACTGGAAAAGAGATTTCAGCTCTGCAGAAAGAGATCTGGGTTGATTGCACAACCCAGTTGCACATGAGCCAGCAGTGCCCTGGCAGCCAGAAGGGCCACCCATGTCCTGGGGTGCATCAGGCACAGCATCACAGCCAGGCAAGGGAGGGGATTGTCCTGCTCTGCTCTGCACTGGGGGGGCCTCACCTCGACTGCTGGGGGCAGTTCTGTGTGCTACAGTGTAAGGAGGACAACAAATCATTAGAGTGTGTCCAGAGGAGGGCAATCAAGATGGTGAGAGGTCTTGGGGGTTAAAACTTTGGAGGAATGGCTGAGGTCATCTGGCTTGTTCAGCCTGGGGAAGAGAGGACTTAGTGACCCCATTGTAGTCTAAACATTCCTCATGGGAGGCAGCAGAGGGGACGGTGCTCATCTCCTTTTGATGATCAGTGATAGTAGACAAGAAAATGGAATGAAGCTGCATTAGAGGAAGATCAGATTGGAGAATAGGAAAAAATTCTTCACTGAGAAGGTGGCTGATCACTGGAACAGGCTTCCCAGGTAAGTGCACATGGCACCAGGCCTATCAGAGTTCAAGAATTATCAGGATGATGCTCTTACTCTCATGATTTATTTTAGGTGCTTCTGTGAGAAATGAGGAGCTAACTCAATGACCCTTATGGGTTTCATTCAACTTGAGAAATTTTATGATTCCATGATTGAAAAAATTATCATAGTAATGACCATAGCCCTTGTTCAGGAACAGCCTGAAAAGAAAATCTCACTATTATTCATTTTCCATCTAATTGACATCACCCTTGTACCTATACATTCAAATAAACACTCGTTTTATGATTATTCTTGAATTCTAAGTAATTTGAACAATATTTGTCATTGTGATAAGTAAGAAAGCTTAAAACTGCTTTAAATTTTTTAAATCAAGTGAATTATAACTTACTGGCAAAGAGTTTAGAGAAAGTCATATTATATCTTTCAGAATAAAGGGACATTGTCAGCATCCGTTGCTTTGTGAATATCCTTTCACCTCCAGATTCAAAGGGCATAATATTTATATTATTCATACCTCAGCATACAAGGTAAATACATGCCTCTTTTGTTTTTTCTTAGCCACTACAGAGATTCTGCATTTATACAGTGTCTGCTCAAAAATTACATAGATGTGCAAGGTTTCTTCTGGAATAGATGATGGAACATCTCACAGCTCCAATACTATCCTTTCTGTTCATGTATCCTCCTTTTTTGCATACCCCTTCCTACCCCCATGCCCCAGTAATGCTGAAAATGTGCAGTGCTTTTGAGAATGAATCAATTCAGACCTCTTTCAGTTCCCCTCTTCTTTGATGTTTCTGATTACTCTGTGGCTTAAGTTACTTTTCAGAGCTAGAAAGTAACTAGAGCTTGAAAGGATGAAAAACCACATACAGCCTTCATAAAGAGGTGTATCAAGGCTTGCTGTAGGATAATACTTTATTTCACACAACACCTACAATAGTTTTTGAATAAGTGATTTTGAGTTGGTAGGGTGAGTGCCTTCAGTCTTAAAATCCCAAATGATATGGTCTCATCAGGGTTTCTTACAATTGTCTTTGATATTAATGAGCTTTTAATTAGGAATAAAATGGAGACATCATTATGGATAGATATTCATGCAGACTCAAGCTTTTTTTTTTTTTTTTTTTTTTTTTTTTTTTTTTTTTTTTTTTTTG
>VZRH01001839.1:109165-181561 GCA_013397555.1 Urocynchramus pylzowi
TTTTTTTTTTTTTGTATTTAGGCCATCTGAAATTGCTCAGGCAATAGAAAGCTATTCTAACATTAACTTTATTTAGGACAAGAACAAGTACATTAGTCTTGTAGAGTATTAATACAGATGGTATAAATAGTGCTCTCCTTTAAGGACATCTAAGTATATGTGCACTTTTGTGAGTCCTAGTACGCATGAAATGGTTGAAAATTATTCATTGAAACTGTTTGTAGACAGAATATTGTGGTTTTAATGAACTATAACAGTTTAGAAAATGTTTTGAGGAAAAAAAAACACTGGAAAAAAAATCACTGGGAAAAAAGTTTTCAACTAATGATAAAATAATTTAAAGAGAAAAAGGCTTTTGTTTTTTGTAGACTTGCACTGTACATCTGTAGTGTCAGGCAGAAAATATAACCTAGATCACCATAGAGATGAAGTCTGTAGATCTAAACCAAGAAAAAACTCCTGCAAATATGATATGTGTGTAGTTGAGGTTTACTCCTCATCTTGATGAGAGAAGTACAGTAGTTCTATAAAGAACTGTTGCAGATTTTCCAAGAGATTGTAAGTCCATAGATGAGCTTCTACATTGGTACTGGACAATGCAGCAGCCACAGTGCTTGCAGCTTTGCACCAGCTCTTTGCAAGGCAAGTGTCTTCTGACTGGCATCAGCCTCTGGACATCACACAAAGATCAGGACAACCATAGGACACAGCACCATCCACTGTTAATGTCATATGTCAGTTTCTTGAGGAAGCAGCAGGGTTACATACATGCAGAGTGAGTTCTTACGAAAAAGTAAGAAAGAAAAAAGTGTTAACTGGCTTAAAAACTATGCACAATTACCTTTGCAACTAATGCTAGGACATTAAGGCAGCTGAGTAAATTCAATATGGAAAGCTGTGCTTTCTAATCTCTTTATCTTGATAAACCAGGAAAATATATGTATTTGGCAAATTGTTTAAGTATTAGTCATCTGCTAGTAATTAATGAAAATGTTAACCAAATATATACTAGTAGCAGAGGCTCTGTCTTGTGCAAAAATTGTTTTCATTATATTTCATACTAACTAAATGAGATGCAGTTTCTTAGGAAGTGCCATTTTTTTCTGAATAAATTTATAAATACCAAGTCAAAAAAGGCACTGAGGTAACAGGTCTCCATTGCCAGGATTTGGAATTGCTTCTTATACCATAGCAAATATGGGTACAGATTTCAAGCAAACGGGCAACTGTAAATTCTCAGAAGAATAGGTTTCATTTGTGATGAGCAATTTGTCTGTGAAGCATAGAAGAGTTAACAGATTTCTGTCTGCATCACTTGGAAGCTACCTACAGCACTGCTGTGACACTAAGAGCTCTGCCATGCGCCAGGCTCAAATCAAGGGCTTAATTATGATTGATCCAGTTTAAAAAAATCTGACTACCAGATTTCATCTGCTTGGCGTCTTCCACATTGTATATCTTTCTGTTCCTTTTTTTCTGAACACAGAGGTTTAGTTCTTAGGTGAGCTGACACCAGTAAATATCTGGAGTAATATTCATGGAGCATGGGTATGAATAAAACAGAGATTAATGGTTGTGTCTTGTCCACCTGCAAACATGTCAGGTCTTATTTCCAAATGTCCTACCTTAATCCATCTGCAGGCTGATACTGAGTCTAAGTATATTTTAAGAATGCCTTTAGCAAACAGGGAATCTCCAAGGCAGTTTGCTATTCTCTTCTTCTATCAATTGTATAAATTATAATCAATTCTATTTTAATTCGAAGTGCAGTAGTTTTGTGCAGCAAAACTTGATACCTTTGTCCCAAATGTATCTTCCTTATCTGAGCTATTAAGCTCAGTTAAGCTGTCTTCAGTTAGGTCTATCATGAAATTTCTTCACACATGCCCAGTTACTGTTGACCAATGTGTTGAAATATATCCCTTCTTTCCTTTATGCCACCTCAAATGCTGACTACAATTTTCTGTTAGGATAGCCATTCTGAATTTGAAGCCCTAATATGAACTGAGGGCTTTCTGGTGAGGACTAAGAATTGTACTCATTTCCTTTTGCTTATTTTTAATGTTCCAAATATAATGCTGTAGCTGTTGTACTGTCTTTCCAGACTTTGACTACTCCTGTAGTCAAAAAGAGCAGCAGCAGATAGGACAGCAGCTTGCTGCAAGGTTGTATTGTGAAGGCCTTGTGTGTGATGGTATGAAGATAGTCCCCAGAGAATATACTCCTTGCTTTTTCTGATACAGTTTCAGTGAAAGATACAAATATAACTGCTGCAAACACGCTTATCAAGTTGTGAGAAAATAACATAGGATGGGTTTCATTTTTTTCTTGTGTTAGCCAGATAAGTAGTACTGAAATCATTTGTTGCAGCTTTGCTATCCTTTTGAGATTCTTGTCTTAGTACAAAAGAAAATATATTGGTTTCAATTTCTTCAGCTTTCCCATTTAATTCAATTTTAAGCTATTTTCAAACATCTTTAAACTCTATCCACCTCTAGGTAAGACAGATGAATGTTACACTTGTAAAATGCATTTGCTTTTTTCAGATGTACTTAACGAAAAATGTTTCTTAAAAATACAGGTTTAAGTATTCAGAACCTTTCGGCTAAAGATCCTTTGAACTGTGTTATGAAGAAACAGCAGCCCTTGGAGTACTAATTATATGATCTCCTATTTTTCCTGGGCACATTCTCTGTACACTCTAGCCTCTGCATACCACGATTTGTCATCAGGCCCTGTGCTGCCATACAAAACAAAACAAAACAAAACAAAACAAAACAAAACAAAACAAAACAAAACAAAACATAACAAAACATAACAAAACAAAAAAGCAGGAGATTAAATAGTTTTAAACCCTTTTTGGTGACAATAATCACAAGACTGTGGTCAACACTAGAATTACTCTACTTCTCTGAAGTACTTTTGGTTTCACTTTTGTCCTGTGCAAACACAGAGCTGCTAGGGAAAAAGTTCTCAGCTGCTCATGGTACATTAATCTGTTTGCCTCTCCTAATAGGAAATAAGGTCATTGACACCTAGCTTTCATGTGTGAGCAAAATAACAAATAAGAATGTTTGGCTTTAAAGCTAATAAAAATGAAATTATGCCAATGGGTAGAAGCTCACAAAACATATTGTTAAGGTTACCAGTGAGAGCCTCTGTTCACAAAAGGTGGAAGTCAGCACATTACTGGGACAGCAGAGCTCTCTGGCCTTAAACATTCACGTATTTGAAGGAAACATCCATCTTTAATAGGCTATATCAAGAATGTTTCTTAAGATGATCTAGATATAGTGCAGATTGCTTGTGGCTTCCTAATTGGATTACTGAGTGAAATTCAAACAGGTTTGAATGCACTAGCCTTTAAAAGTCTGCTATCAATCCAAATTTTAAAAGCAGCTTCCTTTCTTTTCAGTAGCTTTCTGTCACTGACGTCTTCACTCATTAAAGATGAGAAGTAGCTGGATGATAGAATTAAAACTTCAGAGGAAATTCCATCTCTGTTTTTCTACATAAGAGATACTGTGCAGGCTGCAGTGGTGTCATCTGTTCTGTTGTGCCCAGACAGTTTTAGAAGAAAGACTGTCTTTTTCAAGAGGAAGATAAAATTTTAGTGTAGAGTTGTTGTTGAAAAAACTTTCTCAACTTTAATCAATGCAGTTAGCCTTCATACTGTTTTAGTTTTCAAGTAATTTATTTAGACTTCATTAGCTACAACAGATATGAAAAGCAAGTGTAGTATTTAACACTTTCACACTCTCTCACCAATGTCCTGTTTGCGGTAGCAAAGAATTTTAAGATTCACCTGCCTAGACACACTAGAAACATAAGATCCGCTTTGAAGTAATGAATCCTAACTTGCAAGAGATTTTTAATCTTTTCCAAAATCTTTACATTTTTGGTCTGCTGCATTCTCCAAGAGTAAAAACTTTAGCTCTTTGTTGTCATATGATTTATCCTCCTGTGCTACAATAACTTCACCTTTCAACATCACCTTCCAAATACTGAGAACTTATCACCCTGTGATTAGTTGTTCTCAGTATTTGAAACATTAAAATCTTGCAAAAATCATCAGTGAAAGAGAGTGCAATGGAATTTTGCTTTGTAACCCTTAAGATAAATGAACTTCATAAAAATGTGGGCTCATGCATTATTTTTGAAGTCACATATCACTCTGGGGGGCTACCATGCATACATATTAAACACCAGGTCTAGGGATGGAGTTTAGCTACAATAGAAGGGTGGTCTTCCAATACTAAGGAACCCTAACAAAATGCAGTACAAACTACTTAGGAGCTGTACTGTTTTCAGAGGTACAAGTTCTCTTTCTCTGTTATTGCAATATCACATCAACACATCTATTGTCATGGTGATTATGTTGTTCTGGACTTTGCCACTGAATAATTATCTTAGTGACATCACTTTTTACCAGTAAAATAGGAATACAATTTAATAGAACTAAGTCAACTTTTCAAGAGAAATTTTGTATAACTCTACCTATCAAAAATCTTCTTCATTCAGAAGGAATAGATGGTAGAAGATCTGTTATTCACAGTAATTCTTTAATTTATTCAACTAAGAATTCTTTGTCAGAAAGTGTTTCTATGCAAATATTTTCAATTTTTATAAGGCAGTTAATTGTGTGGGTATGATAGTAGTGCTATCCTCCCTGAATGGTTGATTTATATCATTAACCTACACGAAAAAAGTCTGAATTTTATTTTACATCCAAGCATTTCTATAGTCCTTCACATAATTGTTCCTATCAGCTTTTCATAAATATCTTCCCCTTCAACTTAACAGTAAGGTCAGTGGAAATGTCAATGGAAGTGTTTATAATTCTTGCAAACATTTCCACTTTATTTTCCTGTTACTTATGCATGAAATGTCTCCTGCAAGACAGTTCTTAAGATTTATTATTTTTCCTTCAGATTTCTTCCTGAGGTTCACTTTCTCTGTGAAAACTGAAAGACATTTTTAAATTAATCTTAAAAAACATTGGTTTTTAATTAATCTTAAAAATCATTGGTTTAAATACAGAAGGTGTAGTGATGGCTTCATTTCTTTGCTTAATTTGGAGAATGTGGACTTCAAAGACTTGTACAGATAATTTGTATAATTACATAAATTTGTCACTGATTTTCTTACCTTCTGTGTTTTGGCACACATGCTTCTTTCACTTTGATTCAGACAAAAATATAAGTATTTGGGGTGAAAACTATACCCACTTGTTTAGTTTTAAAATACCTGATACAAAAATTTCAAGCAATCTTAAAATAATTCTACTGGATAAGCTAATAAAGAATGTTGCTCTACTTGCCTTTTTTGCTTTTGTTTCCTATTTCTCTATTATTCCTATTTTTTAAGGACCTGGGTCCCAATATTTTCTTCTGAAAACAAATGCTACCATCTGAGTTGATGGTACCCCATGAAGTTTTTCCTGATGACCTAGTAGATGAGAATGACCCTAGTACTGCAGAATAATTGAATCAAAACTTTGCTTCCAATTCAATGAATTGTCAGACTAGAGGTTGTTGCTGCTGCTGCTGCTGTTATTAAAGGATTCTTAAATCTATTATTGGAATGTAGATAGCTACTTAATGTTTTACAATTTATTTAAATGCTGCAATGTTTAAGAGATCAATAAAGGAAGGGAGAACAAAACCTCTGCATAAGCATAAAGGCTTGATCAAAGAGACAGGGAAGGTAGAAACCTAGATTCATTTGTACAATTTCTGAGATGCTCTGCTTTAAAGAAAAACCATCCTTTTTAGAATATATAGGCAGTCTTGACTTAGTCTGTGATAAAATTTGGGAACAATACACTAAGCTTAGACAAATTTCAGGCATGAGACCTGATGAGGCAAAGCCTTTGCTTTTACAAACTAGCTCTTACATTGAAAGAACATATGATGGCAATGTCTAAAATGCACAGTTGCGTCAGAAAATGACACAGTCAGGATTTCATTCATTCTCCTAGTGGCATTGTGTGCCACTGTAAGAACATTTCTAAATGTCCCATATTTTCATGTGTCATTTGGCTGTCCCTAAAACCATCTCAGTTTGTTTCTCATCTTCCCTTCATCTACTGGGCAACACTTCCCACCATTGCCACCTTGGGCACAGTCCACCACAAAAGGTTACTTACTCTTCCTGCCCTTACCTGGTCTGGTGCAGCACCAAAGGAGAGTTCAAGAAAGCCAGACCAGCTGCTCTTTCAACATAAATGCAACAGGTACTTGAGAGATAAAGCTGCGAATAAAAAATTTCCCGAACAACACTGAGCCGGGCAAAGTTTTGCACCACAGAAGTTCAGTAGTTTTAGCTGCACACATTCAGTATCTGTCAGCTCAGCAAATGAGCAAAGGTGTTTTATTGCAAAGATTTGAACAATGGCTTTGGCTTACTTCTTGCTGAAGTGTGACAGATGATGGCAGCCATGCAAAGACAGAAACATTTCTACTCCTCAGTATCTCCTCCCTGCTTTAAAATACAGCAATGCTAAAATTTGGCATTCAGAGGAGAAACAATCTTATATAGGCAGAACAATTTACTATCCCTAAACGCAGTCTCAAAAAATATCCATCTCGAAAGACTGCATACTGTGCAAGAGAGGGACCCACACTGGAGAAATTCATCAAGGACTGTCTCCTGTGGAAAAGACCCCATGCTGGAGCAGGGGAAGAGTATGAGGAGTGACAGAGGCAATGTAGGGAAATGACTGCACTGCCATACAGGAAAGGGAGAAAAGATACAGGGTGAAGTCAAGCCCAGGTAAAAGGGAGAGGTTGGGGCAGGAGTTTTACAATTTTCTCACTATCTTACTCTGATTTAATTGGTAATAAACGAAACAAATTTCCCTTGGCTAAGTCTGTTTTGTTTGCGATGGCAACTGGTGAGTGTTCTCCCCCTGCTTTATCTTTATGTGTGAACCTTTTTTTATATTTTTTTCTGTCCCTGTCCTGTTCAGGAGGGCAGTGGTAGAACAGATTCAGTGGGCACCCAGTGTCCAGTCAGGGTCAACCCAGCACACATTTTTCAAACATGTAGTTCACCTGGTTATCAGGATTACCTGGTAGCATTTAAGTGAATAATCAGTACAGGTCTGTTTTGTCATGCAACATTTAATCCTAGAATATTTATTGAATACAGTATGTTTTTGTAAAGGGTTTTTTAGAATGCAAATTATTAAGTGACCATCACTGAATTTAAGGCAAAATTATCATCTCTGATATGATCCCTTGGGGTGTTTTTTGTCTGAAGGCTGAAAAAAGGGGTGGGAAAGGTGAGATCAAAACTACCAAGTCAGAGCATCAAGTGATGATAATGCAGCTAATGACAGAAACAGATCTTGTGACTTTCATCTTTTCTGGCTAAAGCTATGTCCCATACAATACTGGAGCAGCAGATGGGACATGGAAAGGACCATGGTCAAGTGCACTCTCTCTTTCAGCTCTAAAGGCTCCAAAATTAGTCTGAGGGAGAGGGAGAAGTGAAAAAATATGTAAGATATGCATGATTTCACACATTCCTTATATGATATTTAGAATTGCACTGCATTCTAGGACAGCATTGGGTTGGTTTTTACTTTTTTTAATTATATTTTTTCAATTTAAAAGCTACAGACTACTTGAATATATTCTTGTAAAGCACTTTTGGGAAGATTCAAAGCTTCAGAACTTTGTAAAAACTGATTTGCATTTCAAAGTAGTAGTGGCTGTTTTGGGTGAGATCACACAGAACTATTAACTAATAACTTTAATGAGCTTTCATAATTGCTTAGCTGAACTTTGAATAGGGTCCTCTTTTGAAAAAGAGTATCAGCCAACAGTAACTTAACTCTTGACTTTGGACTTAGCAGAGCCAGAGAAAGACAAAAAAGACAAAAAGAAGGCAATTAGTTTATTTTTATTTTTTAATAAACAACTCCCTCATATATTTCATTTCCCGGAGTCTATCAAAGCATGACAAATACCCCAGAGAGGTCAGGAAAACAATTTTACATATTGTCATTCACATTCAAACATATAAAAACTCTTAGTTGACAATCATTTATGTTTTTTGAATTTTCATCTAACAAAGCTTTAATTTTAGAGAACTACTCTGTAGTGCAAGGCATGGAACAATGGCAGATCAGTAAATCTATACTTCTTGCTTACATTTATGTGTGTGTGTGTCTGTGTGGGTGTGTGTGTGTGTACATGCTTGCAGGCACACACCTTACTTTCTTGTATGTATCACAGTGAAGAGCGGGAAGACAAAAATGACAACGCTGCAGATGTTTAGAGGGAATACCTACACTGGCAAAGATAAAGTATGTAGTGCTGGTTGTTTAAGCAGGAGTGAAAGGCATCATGTTGAACACTGACTCTAACAATTCAGCCCTGTGCCAGTGAAGTCGCCAATTAATTAACATCCCAGAAGTCTAAAGAAATGGAAAAATAATTTTTCGCTTCAAGAAATCATCTTGCAGTGATGAATATCTTTTAATGGCATAATTTCTCTCTTTTTAAAGTAGCATTGTTGATTAACAGATGTATACTAATAAATAATTGTGATCACACTGACATGGAATGTACTTAACAGATGAAACTGTATCCTTTCAAAATGTTCTTAGACTGGAGGCACGAGGTAGGCCTAGCTAGTAATGTTAGTGGACGTGTAAATACATGAAAATACAACTTTATATTCACTAAATTTAAATGGAACCATATGCAATAGATTGTCAAATTCACTCTAGGCTTCTCCCAAGATTCACCTCGTCCCACATGTTTCACTTGCTAGACCTTTTAACCCTAGCTGGAGATAAGATTACATTTTTTGCATAATGAAGATGAAGTAATTTTTCCATAAAGCAGTTCAAAGTGAAGGATGTAGTCACAGATTTGGTTAGCAAAAAGAATGGTAGTATCATCTGGCTTAATGTAAATTATAATAATGATTTAATTTTTACTTTCTTCTAACCTGTACTTATTGATCCACCTAATCTTTGTTTTTCTGACTTGATATTTAATATAATTTATATTTGTCCTTATTGAATGTATCCACTCCAGATTATATCTCAGTCCTGAATCTTGCTTCCTTTGAAGTGCGTGCACACACATGCATACACCCTTACAGATAAATATATATCTCATTATCTGTGCTCATACCTTTGCAGAAGACTACTGTTAATTTTTGAATTGCTTTTTCTATATTCCAGCCACAGTCAAAAAAGCCTTTTATCATCTTTTATACTGTCTTCCTTCTACTTTGTACTCCTCAGAAGTTTTAGTTACCAGGTGGATTGGATAGCTGCAAAAAGTGTTTCATATTTTCACTATCTAAACCAAACACTCCAGGAGTGCTCATCTTCCACTGAACCTGTTTACTTTGTGCTTCATACATTATTAGATGGATACGGTAGGAAATGAAATCCCTGTGTGGTAGAAGTATCACTATGAAAGCACTCACCTCACAGACTGAGCTCTGAAAGTAATGATCAGAGCACCCAGAAGCCTCTCTGATCTAAATTCATTGAAAACACCTAACTCAGAGTCCCCTATTGGTTTCCAGTTTTAAGTTAGTGCCTAATGAAGTGAAGTTTATCTCTGAAAACCTTTGTCACAGCTGGAGATAACTAGCAATAGTTACTTGTAAGACTACAATTTAAGGGGGAAACTAAATCTCAGTAGGTTGCCCTTCTAGAACAAAGTGGAAATGTGCTTTTATAGGTAATATAATACAGAGTAATTTTCATCCAGTCTCCAGTCTATATGTCAAAACCAGCATGCAATATGTCTCACATTAATCGTCTCTGCAGAGAAGTGTAAAAATGGAAATACAAAGCCACATCAGTCAAGAGTGAAATTCTTTCACAGAGTTGTGAGAGGAGTAATACGTGCATCATTCATGTCTGGTCAGTCAAAAAAACACAAGCTCCAAGAGAAATGCTTTTTCACTCAGCTTAATTTTTAACAGTCAGAGCACAACAGCTGTTTATTTCTCAGTCCAGTTACAATAGTACAAATGCATACAATCCAAAACTCACAGTTCCTGTTTAGAAATTTTTTAGATACAATAAGATCAATAGATCCAAATATCTCCTCTTTTTCTTGGATCTTGAATCTCCACTGTTCTGATCTTCCACAGTCTGAGAGTGCAACTCTTCTCCATCAGGAAGGATGATTTGGTGAGTTACCACATTCCAAGTTGTGTACCAGCAGACCGCAGTGTTGCTGTAGCAGAGTTACTGGTGGGACTTTCTTTTTCATCAGTCCATGATTTACACAGGACTATTTTGATATGCTTCAAACAGCTTATTTGTTCAAATAGCTGTTTGATTGCCTCATCAATTTAGTTATACCACATTTGTCTAAATGTATTTATCCTCTGTGTATGGGAGGATTTCTTTTATGTTACAATCCATGTGACAGCACAAAGACAAAAAAAGAAATTGACTCAAATGCAATTTGTAAATTTCTTACACAGTAGCCAGGTGATCCTCAAAGCCCAAAGACGCAAATAAGTCGGTGGACTTATTCTTAGCTATTGGATAATTTTGTTATTGTGCATTGGAGCAGATGGGCCATAGTCATATGTGCAGACCCAAGAGGTAGTTACTGGTGGGAGTTATGTAAGTATTTTTACAAGTACAATTAAAATTAAGCCCAAATTAAATAATGCAGAAAAGGCATCACAAGCCTGAGGTCCATTATAAGGCTTATTTATATTATGAAGCCTGTACCCCAGCACTATACCTTAGCCTCATCAAGTGCCACAGGAGTTAAGGCACTTCTATGGTCCTTGCTTGCAGTTTGCTTTACTCTGAACATCTCAAACACACCTTCCTTTGATGAACACCTATATCCTTTTCTTCTTCTTTTGAAATGAATTATTGTTTCTCTTCATTTAGTAGCTTCTAAGTACACTTAGAAAAAGTCTCTTGCTTGGTGACAAAACCTGAAAAGTACATCATTTGGAGAAGGGTGGCTAATTCAGTAGAAGTCATCTTGTCTTCTTCTATCCTTATTTTTAACCTGAAGGTGGGAATGAATAAATCCTTTACAAACTGAGATTTTCATTAAATCTGTAGTGCTTCTTTGGACACTGCACTGTTTAAACACAGACAGCTCATCTTACCTTGTTTTTGTCTTCCTAAAACTAGTTTATATGCCTTGGAAGCACAAAGATGTAGTCTGTAAACCCTTCTCAGATCTTGGGTTCTAAACAGTCACACAAAATATTTTGGTGCAGTAAAAGGAAAGAATCAATTTGACCTATTACAAATTCTAATCAGAGATATAGAGTTCTTCCTTCCTCATCTGAGCCATTATGTATGTGTATGCATGAACAAGCTTCATCTCTTTATAGCTGTAATATATGCAATAAATGACAAAAGGAATCTTTTCATTGTCAAGGAGCTCCTTTTCTCGATTAGAATACATCATTAAGGTTTGCCTTAAAACACTAATGGAAGGCAAAAGCTTAGTTTCATATCACCTCACAGAAATCCAATGCTGTAAACTTATCACAAATGCTATTAGCCCTTTTTGCATAGTGTATGGTATTTATCTCTGGGTTAATTATAGAACTGTCTTGAGGAAACCTACTGAGATTGACGAAAGACTGAAAGGTCTTTTACTATTTGCACTAGGAAAAGCTGTTTTGTCTTCACTGACATCTGGAGGAAAATGCTGGATAAACAAATCCTTTGACTAGCCCTATGATATTGAAGTAAAATCTGCTTTTATGTAGGTCATGCCATTCACAATAGGTTTCATTGATTTGTTCAATATGAAAACACATGCATTTGCTTTGCAATGGTACTGTTCTTCTTCTGCAGACTTAACTTCTCCCCTTTCCCATCCTCACCCCACAGGCCCGTGACGGAGGGTTAGCCCAGATCAGTGGAGTCATGCGTCACACAGCTCTATCATGCTGGCAGCTGTTCCTGGGTCTGGCTGTGCTACTTGTCTTCACAAGCCCCACTGTGGGCTGCCCAGCCCGCTGTGAATGCTCAGCACAGAACAAGTCTGTCAGCTGTCACCGAAGACGTCTGATGTCCATCCCAGAAGGCATTCCCATTGAGACCAAAATCTTGGACCTCAGCAAGAACCGACTGAAAAGCGTTAACCCTGAGGAATTCACATCATACCCGTTGCTGGAGGAGATTGACCTCAGCGACAATATTGTCTCCAATGTTGAGCCTGGAGCTTTTAACAATCTCTTCAACTTGCGCTCCTTGAGGCTGAAAGGAAACCGTCTGAAGCTGGTCCCCCTTGGGGTGTTCACTGGGTTGTCAAACTTAACAAAGCTTGATATAAGTGAAAACAAGATTGTCATTTTGCTGGACTACATGTTTCAAGATCTGCATAACCTAAAATCCCTGGAGGTTGGGGACAATGATTTGGTGTATATATCACACAGGGCCTTCAGTGGGCTGCTTAGCCTGGAGCAGCTCACCCTGGAGAGATGCAACCTCACAGCCGTACCAACAGAAGCTCTTTCTCACCTCCACAACCTCATCAGCCTGCATTTGAAACAGCTCAACATTAATGCTTTGCCGGCATACGCCTTCAAAAGACTGTTTCGCCTGAAAGACCTGCAGATAGAGGCCTGGCCCCTCCTGGACATGCTGCCCGCCAACAGTCTGTACGGTCTCAACCTGACTTCTCTCTCCATCACAAACACTAACCTGTCTGCAGTACCTTACTCTGCTTTTAAACATCTGGTTTACCTGACACATCTCAACCTTTCTTACAACCCCATCAGCACCATAGAGGCAGGCATGCTGTCGGATTTAGTGCGCCTGCAGGAGCTCCACATGGTGGGGGCACAGCTGCGCACCATTGAACCACATGCTTTCCAAGGGCTCCGATTCTTACGCGTGCTTAACGTGTCCCAAAACCTGTTAGAAACCCTAGAAGAGAATGTATTCCATTCCTCCAAAAGCCTTGAGGTCCTCTGCATTAACAACAACCCTCTGGCCTGTGACTGTCGTCTTCTTTGGATTTTGCAGCGGCAGCCCACCTTGCAGTTTGGTGGCGAGCCACCAATGTGTGCTGGCCCAGACAGTGTCAGAGAGAGGTCATTCAGAGACTTTCACAGCACAGCTCTCTCCTTTTATTTCACCTGTAAGAAGCCCAAGATACAAGACAAGAAGTTGCAGTACCTGGTAGTGGAGGAAGGACAGACCGTGCAGCTGATGTGCAATGCTGATGGGGACCCACAGCCTACCATCTCCTGGGTCACCCCACGCCGGAGGCTGATCACAACTAAATCAAATGGTAGAGCCACTGTGCTGGGAGATGGCACCCTGGAGATCCGATTTGCCCAAGACCAGGACACTGGGATCTATGTCTGTATTGCAAGTAACGCAGCTGGGAATGACACCTACTCGGCCTCCCTGACAGTAAAGGGGTTTACTTCAGACCGTTTCCTTTATGCCAACAGGACCCCTATGTATATGACAGACTCCAACGACACAAGTTCTAACGGAACTAATGCAAACAGCTACTCTCTGGACCTTAAGACAATATTGGTGTCCACAGCTATGGGCTGTTTCACATTCCTTGGAGTGGTTTTATTTTGTTTCCTTCTTCTTTTTGTGTGGAGCCGAGGGAAAGGCAAACACAAAACCAGCATTGACCTTGAATATGTCCCTCGCAAAAACAATGGTGCTGTGGTTGAAGGGGAGGTTTCTGGACCACGAAGGTTCAATATGAAAATGATTTGATGGTATTCTGCTAGCAGTGCTTTTTCTGTGGCATTAAAACCAATTAAAACAGCCTGGCATGTGGAATTGCTAGGCAGAAGCAGCTTAATGCAGCTGTCAGTGTATCAAAAGGTTATATGAAAATGGAAAGACTATTTGTGGTTATACAACAGAGCCTCCAGACCTTGAGGCAGATGTGTCAGGGCCTTTCATAGAACTGGGAAATTGTACTAACTGTTTGCATTGCAAATATTGGCATTCTGGGGATATCAGCAATGAACCACTGGCTCATGCTCATGGACAATTGTTCAACATTTTCTACTGCTACAAAAGGAAAAAGAAAAAAAAACCTACAGTGTAGGATTTAAATACTTAAAGAAAAAGACACATTTGTCTAAACCACACTCTACAATGAAATTTGTATCCATATATCTCATTTGGTAAAACTTTGCATCCTCCCTTCTAGTTGGTTCAACACAACAAAAAAATTGGTAGCTTTTTTTTGTTTTAATCTACATCTATACTGTGTACATTTTGAAGCAATACAAATGAGAGGTTGTACTTTTAGATATCCACCAATACTGACCCAAGTGTGATGTCACCCATCTTTTAACTACCATAAAAACCCAAATTAGATCCTTGTAGTTACTAATTAGAAATAATATAAGATATTTTTCTCCTCATGTAGAAGGACAGAGCTGAATAGTTGAGAGCAAAACCGCTCAACTCTGTCGATCTACTCTTCATATAAATATAAGGCATGTGCCTAGTTTTGATACAGAATGGAATATTTTTTATATCTGTGATATCACACTGGACCAGTTTACTGTAATACAGCCCTGGTTCTCACACAGGGAAGGCAACCCACTAGTCAATGCTGGCATGGAGGAGTTGAGTTCTACCCTGAAGAGAGAGAATCAGTTTTGTTAGCCCTGATATTAATTTCAAAGCTACTGTTAAAATGTTAATGTGTACTGGGCCAAATAAAGAGCATAATACATTCTGCAGACTCCTTGGGAAATATGGTCATCTTACTCTTTATACAGGTGAATTAAAACATACAAACACTCTGTTACTAGGAATGAACTCTTCTCCAATGCCAAGTAAACTACAGTTGTTCATGCATAATATGGGGATTTATAATACTAAAATAATGTTTAAAACATGATAGCCTCAAAAAGGCTGACATACTGCCAGATATAATGAACCTCTAGCCACTGTCATTCTCATCTTGTATATTTGTAGATAACACAAAGACGCAAAGCTAATTTCCAAGAACAGATTACTTAGCTATTCTTGATGCCATTTTAATAACAATGTGGTTATGTTTCTTTCAGGGGCAGTATCTTAGAGCAAGAGGGGCAAGTTTTTCCAGATTTTAGGAATCTTTTTTAATGGAGAGAAGACAGAAGTGAAACATTAGTTCAGTACAAGTAACCTTTTGTTGGTTTTATGTTTCCAAAGAAATCCTCAAAAGACTGAGAAGTGAAATTTTATTCTTTATCATTAATACCATGATTTTTATTTTTAAATCCTCAGCAATTGCAAGATGCAAAGTTGTTCAGCCACCTCTCAAGTTTTCCACCAGTTATGAGCCATAGGTTTGTCATACATGGTTGATAACAAATACCGTTTTTAAATGATTAGCATAATCTGGAGTAAGGATGACAATTACTATATCTATGTTTAACCAAGATGAATATGAAAATACTATAAAACAGACCAGATTATTGTGATTTAAGAGCCTGTGTTCAAGCTTATGTTAGATATCGGCATTTTGAAACCAAAGTCAGGCTGACCTATGAGAGGATGCAGGTGCTACTAAAATTAGTATCCACATTCTTTGCAGAGATTTAAAAAGCAGGATAAAAAATCTCCCACTTCTATCAAGGGAAATGTGCCAAAAGTTGTAAAATCCAGCTGCGCTCCCCAGAGGTACCCATGACTTAGCTGCAGGACCCAAGGCTAGGCAGTTTTGACATTCTCTCTTTTTAGTGGTTGATCACTGGTTGCATCATTGCTTCATTTTAGGTTGTCAAACTAAGGAGGTTCCAAGGGTTCTTAGAATTTTTTTTCACTTAACGTGGCTTTAAGTTTAGAGCTGGGTTTTCCTGCTTCCTTTTTTTTATGCTCTGAACTAGATATTTGGAGATTTATGGGCATGCTTTATAAGAGTACTCTTTGTTCTATGACATTTGTAGAACATCAATATCATGGAATAACCCCTGACTAAATTCTAACACCAGGGAAATTATTTTTGTTGACATAATAACCACTGCACTGAAGTCCAAAACTCTACTGTACCTTAATGTGGGCAGTTAAAGAAACAAATGGGGATAAAACAAAATGTTTCTGAACTGTCCCTTGAAAACATTTGCATGTGCCTTTCCCTTGTAATTGTCATTTTTTTCAACTAGTAATCTATTGCCCCTGAGGTCATTTCATGTTAAATGTTAAAATCAGTGTTAGAAGCAAAAATTCACCTAAGTTCTAGACATTTTCAGCTGAATTCTTCATATTAAATGAGACAATTAAAAAAATAATCTCAAAAAACACCACCCTAGAAAACATGTACTTTTAGGATTAATTATGAGTTGCTGTATTCCGCTATTCCCTTAGAATGACTCTTAAGAAGTGATTGCAGTTAGTGCACTGCAAGGATTTGTGAGCAGAAATGTGCTTAGTTATCTATGTGAAATGTGTGCTGGTGATGGAAATCACCGCTTGCTGTTGCTGAGCACCACCTTGCAGAGCTGTCAGCGTTCTGTGTATCGCCTTTTCAGTCAGTATTCAGTTTTTCAGAATCAGTGCTTGTTCCCTGCCTCTAGCAATGTTCTACTTTTTGCAGCCTACTTATTTCAGCATGGACTTAACAAGGCATATGGCACCTCTTAACAGAAGTGAGGACAGCAAGACCCAGAGACAATTTTTGTCTTGCTCCACATAGTCTCCTTCCTATGTATTTGTGGGACACACTAACTATGGCTCTTCTGGGTGAATAAGGAATACAGTGGCAAAGTCAGACAAGTGCTTTTTTGGCAATTCTTTTAAGAACTGTGGCTGAATGCTTATCCTGCCTCTTGAAGGAGTCACTTCTCTGCTAGAGATCAAGGAGACGCATCACAGTTTATTTTACTGCAGGGGAGAAAAAGGACTGGGCTGTGAGAAGGCATCTGACCCACATGGCTCCCCTATCATATATTCAGAAACAGGTTGATAGTGCATACCTGGCACTATAAGAGGAATCAAAGGTTTTAACCTACCTCTGACTCGTATACCGGCTGGTCTCCAAGCTGACACTAGCCTGAATTTACCTGGCAGCCAGTGCAGCAAAACTCTGAGGAGCAGCAATAGTTCTGCAGAAAAGGAGAAAACTGAGAATGTCAGAATCAGCAAAGCAACTTGAGAAAACGTGTACCAAAATATCCTTGTCAATAACTCCTATAAGAGCAATGCCGGGGCCTCTTGAAAATATGTTTTGAAGTCCACTTGCACAGATCAGAATGAAGATAAGAATAGATGAATGTACAAGTGTTTACAAAATCACAGTGAATCACAGAATCATTTAGGTTGGAACAGACCTTCAAGATCATCAAGTCCAACCTTTGACTGATCACCTCCTTGACAACTAGACCATAACACTAAGTGCCACACCCAGTCATTTACTGAACAGCCCCACGGATAGTGACTCCATCACCTCCCTGGGCAGTCCATTCCAACGCTTAACCACCCTTTTAGTGAAGAAATTCTTCCTGATGTCCAGCTTGAGCCTCCCCTGGTACAGGATGGGGCTATATCCTCTCCTTCTGTCACTGGTTGCCTGGGAGAAGAGGCCAACCATCACCTGGCTACAGCCTCCTCCAAGGGAGTTGTAGAGAGTGATAAGTTTCCCCTGAGCCTCCTTTTCTCCAGACTGAACAGCTTCAGTTTCCTCAGCTATAGGACTCACACTGTACACCATTCCCTAGCTCTGTTGGCCTTCTCTGGACACATTCCAGCACCTCAATTTTCTTCTTGTAGAGAGTGGCACAAAACTGGACACAGGACTTGAGGTGTGACCTCACTAGTGCCAAGTACAGGGGGACAATCATTGTCCTTGCCTGCTGGCCACGCTATCACTGATACAGGCCAGGATACCATTGGCCTTCTTGGCCACCTGGGCATACACTGGCTCATGGTCAGCTGCTGTTAGCCAGCACTCCCTGGTCTTCTGCTGGGCCACTTTCCAGCCACTTCATCCTCAGCCTGTAGCACTGCATGAGGTTGTTGTGACCCAAGGGCAGGATCCAGTGCTTGGCCTCATAACATTGGCCTTGAGCTATTAATCCAGCCCTCCAGATGCTTCTGCAGAGCCTTCCTGCCCTCCAGCTGATCAACACTCACATCCAACTTGTTGTCACCTGAAAACTTACTAAGGGAGCACTCCAGGTCATTGATAAAGATATTAAACAGGATTGGGCCCAATCCTGAGCCCTGGGAACACCACAGTGACCAGAAACCAGCTGATTGTGGCACCATTCACCTCTCTCTGGGCCTTGCCGTTCAAACAGTTTTTAACCCAGCCCTTTTCCCAAGCCAGTTAAACTTTCCATACGTGAGTTAAAGAGCACATTGAAGCAATGTATACAGAAAAGGGTTTTTTGCAATGATTTGACAATGGATAAATACTAAGCAGCACCCCACCTCAGCTTTTTTTTTTAGTTTTGAGCTGGTTCTCTGGTTTTTGTCCCTTCTTTCTTCTTAACTTTACAACTTTCTTTGCAGAAAGGCTTTGTCCACTAAAATGCAACATTATGTTCAGATTGGGAAACATTTTTACCCTCTGTACCCACCTTGTTATACATTCACACATGCTTCTAAGTGCCAGCAGTGGCAACAGCTCCCAATACAACTGGACAGGCAACACCAAGGCCTCTAGAGAACTGCTGATGTCACTGGACATTTTTAACTAAACTTCATTTCAGTTGGATTCATTATCATACTGCCACTCAAGGTTTCCTTTCTTTACTTGAATGGTAGCTATCTTTTTTTTCTTATTTGTTTAATCTTGATTTTGCATCACCTATGACAACAGCAACTATAACACCATGAAGAAAATTAAGAAATATTGTATATTGCATCCTCAGCACGACAAATTGTAATTTAGGCAGAAGAGACACCATAAGATGTCAGTTTTAATATTTAATAGAAAGTCTTATCTAAACTTTGTAACAGAAGAAAAAACTAGCAAGGATATTACTGAGGTATGTAGGCCATGTTGCAACTGAATCACATCAAAGATATGAAACAGACTTTTCTACACCATGCCTGGATATCTGGTTTTGACATTAGACTTTCCCAGAAAGACTATCAGGATGTGTGAATGCCAGAAATTTGCATTTAACACATGAAAAAACAAAGCATTGCCTTGAAATCCAGGTGTGCAAGCAATTTCTGTCTGCCCAAGGACAACAGCAGCTTCCAGCAAGGAGAGACAAGAAACTATAGTCATGCAGTTATTTTTCCTTATTCACTACTGCGTACTGTGAAAATGCAGTCCATTAGCCACCAACAAAATGCACAATCCTTACCCATTTTTCTTCACAGGAGGCTACATTTGCATAATAAGCTACAGTTTGTTCCACCTCCACTCACAGCAGTGAAACATCCAGCAAGAAGTGAGGAAGAGGAAGCCTCTTCTGACTGGTTTGCTAATAAGTTTTTACCATTGAATGGTCCCAGTCTACTTGGGGCTATCATGATGACTGCTTTGTCCATTCCCATCTTCTCACCATGCGGCTTGACATGGAGTAGCAGGGAAAAAAACATATGGTCGTTGTCCCTCCTCACTGAACTGTAATTCTGATAAACAGCACAGCAGTAGTGTCTTAGAAATCTCAGTCTGCTGCAGTTGATCCATGGTTTTGCCATAAAACAGCATGTGAGAAAATGTTGGGGACATGCTTTCTGACTTTCTTTCAGTATCCTATGTGATTGATTGCTCTTTGTGCTAAAAAGAACTAGGAAAGAAGAACTAAAAAGTTCTCATCCAACAATTTAAAACTCAATTGTGTCTGAAGGAGTTAAAGGAACATCTTTAGAAAAGTCAAAGGGCCTGATTGCTGGAGAATGTTTTAAGAAATGAATGAGATTTTTCAAGCCAAGCAATTTGTATGCCCTGCTCTTATTATCTGTAATAAGAATTAAAATCTTAATTTTCCTTGGCAGCTTAGAAGAATTACAGTTAGTTCAGTGACACATGCTCCTTTTGTCTGTCTCCAAGCTCTGCTCAATTCCCTTCTCAATTTCAAATTACTCCAATGCCAAAGGAAGATCTCTGGATTTGGTTAAGTTTCACTGAATGTTCACATAGAATCTAGATCATAAAGCAGGATCTTAAACCATCTTCAAGCCAAAAATAAAAATAAAAAAGGGAGAAAAAGCATGAGTAAACCTCCTCCTGCAAATGAAATAAATCAAATTTTGTGAGAATTCTGCTACTAAGATAGCTACATGTGAAAAGCAATCTGCAGAAATTTTGGGGGTTTTTGTTTTGTTTTGCTTTGCTTTGTTTTGTTTTATCTTTTTCACTAGAAGCAGGTGGTTGGGTATAAGGCCAACTGGAAATAAACATCTGTATTTATAGCATCAGCAGAATGAGGAAAGAGATGGCATAGTCAATAAAATGCTCTATGTTATTTCAGCTTAAATTGAAAGATGTTTTATCTTTCATATTAAAATAAGTTATAGATACGTAAAAAAGAACATACTTTTGCCTCATAATTTGATTATCTGTATTTATTCAACTGTACCAAAATTGTCATGAAGCAGAACTGTTGCAGTAAGAGACTGAAAATAGATTTTCTGCTGTAGTCAGGCAATATAAATCAGGAGAAATCCTCTTGACACCATTCTGTAGGTCCTGGTTACACTAGAAATTTGATAAATGAATCTAGGTTTCTTGCTTTCTACTAAGCAGGCTGTAGTGGAAAATAAGCAGAACTTATGTTTTAATTATTTCTCATCTTGTGGCATCTTGTGCCTTTTATTCTGGATTGCTTTAATATTTACACTGCTAGCAGAGCTGTAGAACATGAAAATATACATTCTGGGAAGAAAAGGATAAAAGGCAAATGGAAATCTCTGACCTTGAAGAAGTCTGTCCATTTCTACTCATGGCATTTGCAAGTCAGAAACATCACCTCCTCACACTTAAAGCCAAAAACAATGGCTTTAAGTTTTAAAGCATTGTGCATAAGCAGCTGCACAGGCATCTATGAAGATGGTGGTCAACTTGTACACATATTAGTAATTTTGGTATTTCACAAAACAAAATATTATTGCTTCTTAAAAAATTCATTTATGTCATTTTGATATTAAAAGCAAACACTTTGGCTTCATTACACTGGGCACTGTATAAGTAGGAAGTAAATTATAACACTGATCTGTTGAGCTTACAGCCATATAGTAGGAAGTTGGCTTTTGAGCAAGTACACATGATAACAAGTCTCTCATTGTTTGTTGAGGGAATGCCATAGTGCAGATATATTAAAATATCATCACACTGAAATCTGTTTGCAAGCACATGTAGTTCATATGTACATGTTTGTGTGTGAAAATATAGTTATATTTGTTTTGTTCCTTTCTTATTTCAAGTATTAAATGTATATTGTTTTTAAAAAGTGACAAGTTTAACATGAAAAAATTGTGCTGTAATTTATTTTGATATATATGGTCATGAGTATAGATGGGAAATGAAACACCCTTGCTGTCATGATCCATGAAGCACGTGACAATTCAGGTTTGTCCATAACTTTGCTTCATGTTTGAGCAAAATATGCAAATATAATGGAAAAAAAAAAAAAAAAACACCAAAAAAAAAGCGCTTTGTTGTCAAGACAGTTGTCCTGAATGTCATTTTAAAAGTTAATTTAGGGCTTATGTCATGATGTGTGTCATACCTATCCACAATGAAACCCAAATAAATAATTCCATGGAGTGGCAAAATTTACTTGAAAAAGTAAAGAAAATTTACATCATTTCCCCTATTGCAGCCGATCACTTCTTGCCCCAAGGTAGTGTAGTATAGAAAACTGAGACCAGAAATTACAGTTTCCTTACAGAGGTCCTTAGTGCCAGGTCTTCACAATAAGCTAACTTTTCAGGCCCACCCCTCTTGAACTTAGAATAGGAACAAATACAGTGAGAAAGAAAGACTCTGTCAGGTATTTTTCAGCTACTCACTCTCCTCCTCCATTGCATGAAGTCCTCAAACACAGAGAAAAACCTAGGTCTCATTCAGATGCGTTTTGGGGTTTATTATCCCTACAAAGTATCAGTCAGTCTGTTTCGTCACTTTCACTGGCACAGTGTGTTCAGGTAACTGATGGGGATAGCAATCAGGCAAATGCTGGAAGAAGAAAATCATGCCACTTAACAGCACCATGGAGAGAACAGCAGAAAGATAGATTTCACCAGCTGTGACACTTGGAAGGCAACAAATACTGAAAATCTGCATCTGAAACATGATTACTGAGGAAATCACCAGTATTCAAACACCTCTGTAATTACAAAAAAATTAAGTGGTGAAAAGTAGATTCTGCTGATGTTGAAACCTATTTCAGCCCCCTAAGACTTGCCACAATCTACCAAGTCTTCATGAGAGATCAGCTTTGAAGAAAGACATAGGCTGTAATCTAAACTATTGCTGCTCCCATTTTTCCACAGCTAGGTACTTTTACCAAGAGCAAATTTTTTTTGTGGTTTCTGGAGTGGTCTGAATTAAGATTTATCACCTGCATACCAATTATACTCTAACCTAAGGTCCTGTGCTCTAGAAGGCAAAACAGTTGCTACCTTGGGAAAAGAAGAAGCAGCTTAAAACCCTGATAGATTGCTAGAAGCAGAGACAGACAGGGGCTGAATCTGTGCTCTCCTTTGCCCCCTGAAATGTGTCTTATCCTCCTGCATTTGCATTTGACACCTCCAAAAGATTTTGACTGATTTGCACCACTGTACACTCCTCTGAGCAGAATGTCAAATGCAAATGCAAATTGTCAGAGAAATTTTACTATTGATTTTATTACAGTAATCTACTTCATTTATAATATTTTTAATCTGATTGGCAGTCTAATGTACTGCAATACTACCTTCAGTATTACATGAAAAAAGAGCCATTGCCCCTACCACTGTACAGAGAGCAAAGGTTTTTCTTCAAAAGGTTACTTCATCCTAAGAGTATAGGATGGAGTATATATTACACTATAACAAAAGATAGAACCTGTTCCTATATCACAAGATCTATTGAGAAATTTCCAGTTCTTATAGTAGAAAGAGCTACTAGTTTTCTCCATGATAACCAGCTAGAGAAAAACACCATCACATCAGGCAATCACTGACACATTCATTAAAATTAAAAAAAAAAAAAAAAAAAGGAAAATTTATTAATAACTCTTAACGGACAAACACACTTTAGATTTTTAAAAGCATACAAAAATTTCTAAAGCACAGTCACTTTCAAAAAATTTTTAAGAATATTTATACTATTGTAGATCCACTATAGAGGATTTGCCACATAGTTAGTAGCCCTGTATTGGATAATACAGACATCTTTAAATAAACAAAGCTTGGCATCCAAAGTTTATTTTAAGAAATGCCTGGGTTTAATATTTTTGTATTTTTAAAAGTTGATGGGAAATTGAAAATCCTACTACTTACCAAGTAAACTCAATTCACAGAGACTGAGTTATTCTCATATGAGGGAATGCTCACAGTGAATATTCTGCATCATAAAACTTTCCCACATATAGCTGTAGATAACATGATATTAAAAAAAGGGCTTTGTTCATCTCTGGTACTATCTGGAACTGGGAGAGAGGCTGGTAATTCATGCTGGGAAAGCACAAATAAAGTGTAAAAGTGCTGGATTAAGAAACACAGAGTTATTGCAAAGGAACTGGCCTTTCTGTCTACATGCTAAGTAGCAGTCTGGGAAATTTAGTCTAAATTCCCTCTTTCCTAGATACAGAAAATTCCTCATTTTCCCTCCCTTCTTGGGAGGATAAGTTTCAACCTTAGTAATCAATGGGAAATGAAATACAGTAAGAAGTTGGTAAAATGCAGGACTGGATAGTAAACACGAATAGAAATTTAAACATACCTAAAAAATCATATTACATTGGTACTTAGCACATGGTCTAAGTAATTCTGGAATTATTTTGGTTTGCAGGATCTGGTTTATTAATGAATGGCTAGAGGATTAATTCAGCTAGTTAATTATGTAATCACCAGCTGGAATATCTTATTTACCTCACCAGTCCCTAAGTGGAAGTTATATTTTTCTGAGCTATTTTCCAATAACTTTCCTATTTATATAACTCAAAAGCACAAGTGATGGAGAGCACACTTATTTTATTATAGGAAGACAATGATAACAAATTTAATCTATTACTTTTGCTAAGAGAGCTCTTTGCTGTTTTTACAAAGATTAATAAATTACATCCTTATCAAAATTATTGCTATCACTAAAACCAAACATCTCACCTTAAGAATCTATTGACTTTTTGTGCATCTGTGCAGTGCACCACTAATGCACTGCAAAAAAACATTTTGCTTTCACAGGAATTGAACAGGCATGCCATGCAAAGGGGTTAGAGGCAATGCAGCCTTCTGAGTTGCAGAAACATTTGCATTTTAATGGACTTTATTGAATTTTTTGTTGGCTTTTATGGGTTAGGCAGGCTGTCATATATTGTTAAAGGATATCAGATCATCCTTTCCTGGCTTGGAGAAGGCAAAGCTGTCAGTTTGTAACACAAACAGAAGGCTGCAACTCAGGATTTCTTAGCTGTAATCAAAACCCTGGGCCTCTAACTCTTTGGAGAATACGATAGTATTTACCTTCCAAAAGGATGATTCTACCATTTCTCTAAGTGTTATAAAGCCAAGGAGTTATAGTTCACCCATACCTGTGTGAGGAATGATAATTTTGATGGAGGTTGGTACCAAAAAAAGAAAATTTTTTTAAGAAATGCAAGCCCTGCTGCTCAAAGTGCTCCGGATGAGGGCTCCTCTTGGCAAGGCGGTGACAGCAGTGGTCTGCCCTGCAGTCAGCCTTTCCAACAGTTCTAAATTAAAGGATTTTGCAGAGCAGTGGCAGTTTCTGAAAGAAAATTGTCATGTGAGATGCACACCAACTAGACACTGACTTTTATGCAGTTCAGTGGGATATTGGATGAAAGGACCTCTGAATGCCTCACTTAATTAGTGGCTTTGCAATGCTTGAAAAACATTATTATCTCCTAAAGCATCTATTAAATTTGTGTCTTTGCCTTTGATTATAGATGAGAAATGCTGAAATGAATGCAAAACACACATCAATTGTCAAGTGCCACACCAAGCACTCAGACTATTACTACTACAAAAACATTTCTATTTGGTCCTTATACAAGACTACCAAAACTAAGTCCCATAATTTCTCCACTCTCTAATTCAAGTTTCTTGAAAGAAAACTAGAATTTTCACACATTTCCCAGCTCTTTAATAGATAAAGTAACAAGCATACACTTCTCAAATTACTGCTGCCAGTGTTTATCATCGGGAATTTGTCCTGACATAACTCTATTTGCCACAACATTGAGTTGTGGCCAACCTCATCTTTATCTTTTAATCAAGATTGTTTTGCTTATGCATGAGCCAAACACTTGGAACTTCCCCATTCCCAGCGTCTGCTTTAGAACTGAAGCCAGAAGATTTTGCTGTGAATGTCAATGAAGTACATTTGATAGTTAATGGCTACAGCCTTGCATCCAGCAGTCACTGAGAGCTATTTCTGAGGTATGGGCCTATCTGGCATGATTAAAAACAACAACTACTCCTTGGGAAGAAAATTAAACAGTACTTCCATTTTATCTTTCAAGACCTCCATCCTCCAACTTTCAAGACACTGGAAGGTGTGTGTCCAAGTTATTTAGAACTAAAGGAAATATTTGCTAGATGTGCTTGCCATCTTAGAGAACCACATACAAAAAAGCATGTGAGAAATCAATTTGTCCTTTAAGGGTTAAATTACTGAAGCAGAAATCTAAAACACTACAAACAAAAGGAAGTATGCATTAAAAAAATTGCTCTGGTGGTTTTGCACTGTAAGAATGAAAGTCAGAAACATGAGTAAAAGGTGAACTTCTTGATGAGAAAATTATTTTCTCAATGTAATAAAATGCTCCCTTCAGATCATAAAATATATTTCCTCCAGTATTTAAACACAAGGATTCTCCTCTCTCCTCGTTCAAAGAGGAGATCTACAAATCACCTCATTTCAGTACAAATACTTTCTTAAAATCATTCTGTTGTGTTCAAAACATCAATCCTTCCTGGATTTTCAACAGCTATTGTAATTGTTTTTCATAGAAATCAATTTTAATTGTAACACTGTTCTGCTACAAGCCTACTGTCTGTGTCCTTCTGAATTGTCAATTACTTAAATGAAGAAATAAAGGCTTGAAAGCGCACTGTTGTAATTGATTTCTATGTTTAAATTATTTAATCACAAAACAAAGTTATGAATTTCATCTGTTGAGGCACAAAGAATACTTTCCTTGAAAAAAGAAAGAAAAAAAGAGCAAAAATAAATATAAAAATCCACTACTGTTTCACTTGTGTTTTTTAAGACAAAAGTTTGAGGCTGTCATTCCAGCCCTCTTCTATAGTTTTGGAAATATGCATAGAATTTTTAGTGAGTATATTGCTTATAAAGAGAAAAGGCCTTTCTTAAATATTCTAATGAAGTTGTTTCTCTGCATATACAATAGTTGGAGAAAATATTACAATATTTCCTCCAACTAGGATAGTATTTGCCATGAAGTATCATCTTTCAGACTGTCCTTTCCACATACTTTCCAAGCAGGGTGTGATTATAAGTTCCACATGTGATGTTCCCATTGAGTCCCAGGACCATTACACATATGAATTTCTCCCCGTGCCTTCTTCCCAGGCAAGTGTGGGAAGAAGATGGGTCTGGATGCTGAGGAGCTGCTGATCCAGAATCTTTCAAATGATCCCTTCCACACTTCAAGCCCTTTTTCTGCTGTCCACTTCTACTTTCGTGCTCATCATTGCCAAAGAAGAGATATGTCTGCCCCCACCAGTGGAAACAACTTTTCTTTGCTGTGGTGATGGACATGCCCTCAGCTGTCCTCCAGTCCTGTGTTCTGTTAAGGTGCTTACACCTCTGGGCTCTGGTTTCGTGGTGATGTTTGGCTTCCAGACAACAGCTGGAACAGTTCCAATGGCAACCAGCCTATGGGGAGGGCTGCAGAGTGGCATGAATAGCTGACAGGATCACCTGAGGCATAGACAAGCCTTGGGACCTGTGTATTTGTGAGCTACCAAGTGGTTTCTAACAGCAAAATCCCTTACCAAGAGGAAGTAAATGCCAGAGGCACCTAACAGGGCTCTGGGACAACACAGCCAAGTCCTTGGTGACAAGTAAAAAACATTCATTCTGAGAAGAAGACTAAAAAATTAGGGGAGAAGTGCCTATCAGGAAACTCCAGCAGAGTGAGCACTGCTGCCATGGCCCATTGCAACAGACCAAAATGATGAATGGAGCCACACTCAGCACTCATCCCCAGGCACTGGCAGAGTGTGTCCAGCCTGGTTCAGCCTGAAATCTGCTAATTGTGTGTTTAACACCTTCACAGTCAAGTGTGCCTTTGGTTGGTGCTGATTCCTGCTTCAGGGGCTGCTGGTACCCCCAGAGCTGTTCCCTGAGTTTGCCTGGCCCTACCTGGTGCAGGCAGCAGGCATTGCAGGGTGATATGGTGGCCAGTAGGAAGCCAGACTGCTGCCTGTGAGAACCAGCCTAAACCATCAGGTTCTCAGTGCAAACAAAAGCTGACTTCAAAGCACAACACAATGCCCGCCACAGAGCCAGAAAGCAAGAGCTCCCAGGCACCCAAAAGCCCACAGACGTCATCACCCCATGTCCTCCCTGACATCCTCTCCACAGCATACACCATTCCCAGTGGGCAGGGGACTGCAGGGACCTGGCCCAGAGCTGCAGTGGGTGACCTCCAGCATGACAGCTTGGCAGTCTTTTTCCACAGCCATTCTGATACTCTCAGTCTGATGATTCAGCTGGAGCTCGAAGAGGTCTGTGAAGCCAAATAACAACTCACCCTTGGTATCTCAGATCTTCCAGACAGTAAAGGTTGGTGCCCTTTAAAAACCTCTTGTAAAATTTCTGCCTCCATTGAAGAGATAAATACTATCTCAATAATACCTGTAGATATTCACTGCTAAGAAGTGATACCTTTTCACCAAGAAAAGAAATTGTGGCTTTGGAGTACCACAAAGGTAAAGGACAAAGATGTACTCAAACAGGCCTGTGAAAGAAATAATTTTACAGCACAGAGGCCCAGAGCAAGTTGGAACACAAAGGTCAACAGGAGTGAGAACAATCAAAGCCAAGTGTTCTGTGCCCCAGAACAAGGGATTGTAAAAGATATATCCTGTTGCTGTTATGAGAGTGCTGGAGATTGTCAAGTAACTGCATATTTCTTTGGCCTATGTGTATCTCAATATTTTTGAAGCTGGTGGGGTTTTATGCCAGTTAGATAAACAGAATCACTTGATTTCTCAAAAACAAAAGAGACAACACAGCCCTTGCATCCAGCACACAACTAATATAGTTAAAGCCCTTATCACCCACAAATATTTACCGTGCACCTCTGCTTGAGGTTATGCAAAATTTTCTTCCAGAAAAGATTGTTCTTTAGAAGATCAAGACTTTATGGATGCATTTTTAATATCAGGAATGCTACTGAGTGCTATTGCAATACTGCAACAGTTTTCTGCCACGGCTTAAATCCAGGCTAAGAAGGCAGTATATTGGATTTCTTAATTATCTCTTTTAGTGACAGCTCGCATTCGTGTGGGGACATGTCAGAAATCAGCCAGGTCTTTCCTATCCAGGACTGAAACACAATGGTGGAAAAGGTTCTTTTTTATTAATGTTCTGTGTTGTAATTCATGTCTCTTCCTGTGTTTTATAGGCTTCATTGTTGTACATTTTTAGATAAAAGCATACTCTAGATCAAATACAGGCAGTCACAGTCTTTATCAGTATAGTCCCCTTGAGCTCTTTACAGATTTGCCTTCTTTAGATGTGTGGCTGGCTTTCCTCATAGGTCACATAGAGCTCCTCTTCTAGAAAGGGCCTAAGAATACCACTCAAGGTAGTCATTGCTTTTATGAAAGAATAACATGCCTTAATTTAATGTTTACACTTCTTTGGCTTTCAGCGGCCCGTATCAGGAAATCAGCCTCCCTTTTGAAAGATCACTAGGTGGTTTTTGTTTGTTTGTTTGCTTGTTTTTAATGAGAAAGTACTCCGTTTAGATGAGAAGACCATCACATTGCACTCTGAATGCACCATCTTAGATGACACATTTAGAGAAGAAACTTTTGCCCTTCTCAGAATGCTCTAACACATAGCAAGGCAATTAACCATGCCTGTACCCCAGTCACCTTCTCAATATGATTTCAGAGAGAAGCAGTATGCACCCTTTGTGAGTTTCATCTCCAATGTTTACTTGTTTCATAGCCAAGTCTCCCACCACTCTCCTTCCTCAATCCCAAACACTCATTTCTATAATACCAATTTGTCCAAGCCCCTAACTTTCTGTTGCCTGCTGGTACTTTGGTACACTCCCATCACTGAGTGCAAATGATCTTTTACCGATAGCAGCCTCATTTCCCATCATGCTGATCCCTTTCCACTTTTTTTTTTTTTGCATTTTTATCTTTGGCATTATGGTATCTGTATGTTGTGCTCCAAAATAACGTGATTCTTATGTTTAGAAATTCATTAATATTCAGAGTTTGTGCACTGCACAATGAGCTTATTAAATAATGAGCACATAGCATGCAGAACTCCCACTTTGTCTCTTGCATTAGTTAGAGGTGGTTGTGGCAAACATTAGTAAATTAAATAAAAATTTTATTACATATTCATGACATATGCCTTTGAAGCCTGTACATGTTGTGCCATGAATGCATAACTAGCATAGGGAACACAAACCAGAATTCCACAAGCCTCTCTTTGGGACTTTATGACACCTTTGACTATAAGAAAAAACTCACTTATCTCCAGTCAGCAAGAAATTAAATTGAATGAATGTCAAATGTAAGCACTTACAGGATACAAGGCTTGAGTATAATTGTAACTGATATTTAGTTGTTGCCTATAACAAATGTTTGTATGCATCAATTTACATTGTAGCAGACAATACCAAATTTTGTCATTTAATCCAACTATTTATGAAAACTGTGTCTGCTATAAATTGAGTCTGGGAACATTTGCTTGTATGGGTCCCACTTACAAAAAGGGATTGACACAATTTTCAGCTCAGTGCCTTGCTAAAGTTTTGACTGTGTATAACACCCAGTCTAGAACTGTTGATCTCTTTATCTTTGCAGAAAAATTATGAGGTTTCATTCATTCGCAATAAATTCCAGGAAGATTTTAGAAAGGATTGGACATGCATAGTGCATTGGGTTTGCATGGCAAGATTTTGATGGCAAGATAGAACTGTGGACTGCAGGGATGTTGATTTCTTTGAGAAGCTGCTAGAAGCTTCCCCTGTATCCAGTGGAGCCAATGTCAGCCTTCTCCAAGATAGACTTGTCACTGGCCAAGGTTGAGCCCATCAGGGACAGTGGTACCACCTGTGAGGTAATAGAGAATAGAAGGGTAAAAAAACCCCATCAATTTCAGCCAGAAATTGAGAGAGAATAGCTGACAGGAGCAGCCCTTCAGACACCAAGGTCACTGCAGGGGGGTGAGGAAGACTCCAGGTGCCAGTGTTGAGATTCCCCTGCAGCCCATGCTGAATGCCACATTGAGACAGCTGTGCTCCTGCAGCCCATGGAGATCCACAGGGATGCAAAGATCCACCTTCAGCCAATGGAGAACCCCACAGTAGAGCAGGTGGATGCCTGAAGGAAGCTGTGACCCTGTGATAAACCCTCTTTGGCATAGGCTCCTGTGAGGATCTGTGGCCTTGAGGGGAGATGAGCCCACACTGAAGCAGGTCTGTAGGCAGGATTTGTGACTGCACAAAGGACCCAACAATGGACTGCTACAGCAGTTCATGAAGGACTGTGGAAATTACTCACATAGGAAAACTTCTTGTAGTGTGTCCTGTGAGAGGGACCCCATGCTGGCAGAGGGGATGGGTGTGACGACTCCTCTCAGTGAGGTGGAATCAGAGATGTGAGGTGAACTGACCACAGCCCGCATTCCCTACTTCACTGCTGGCAGAGAGCAGATAGAGAAAATTGGGAGTAAAATTAAGCCTGGAAAGAAGGGAAGGGGTGGGAGATGATGTTTTTACTATGTTTACTTCTCGTTATCCCACTCTGGTTTGATTGTTAGTAAATTCAATTAATTTCCCCAATCTGAGTCTGTTTTGCCCATGATGGTGATTGGTGAGTGATCTCTCTCTCTTCATATCTCAACACACAAGCCTTTCATTATATTTTCTTTCCCTGTCCAGAAGAGGAGGTGAGTGATAAGAACACCTTTGGTGGTCACTTGGCATCCAGCCAAGTTCAAAGCACCACCGAGAGTATCCATCAAATTATTTTGTAATGTATTATGATTGAATCAGTACAGGATTACTTTTGTTTTACCTGAACTTAGGAGATTCACTCATTACTGGTTTCTCTTCTCATCGCTCAGCACTCCCCTATTTCGTTACACAGAACTATAGCCACAAGTGGCATTTTACTTCTCCATCAATTTAGAATAATTCCTTGGTTTTAATGTTGTGAATACACATACCTTAAGGTTCAGTAGTCATGTTTTTCTGGCTGAAAGCACACCTCTTTCTCAGCTTTCCCCACCAGGCAGTTACCTGTATTTCATACATAAAAACAGCATTGCCTGGTTGTATATGTACCATTAAACACGTTTTTAAATTTGAATAGTTTTAAACAAACAGTATTTTCTTGGCTTCATCTACTGAAATATCTACTGCTGTTTGATCATTTCCCCTAAAAACAATGCTGCAGGCAAGCTGGTATGTCTGCTTGGTTGTCCAATGAGTCTGGCTTCTGAAGAAGTTGCAGGGGAATTTTAGATTCCCTGGACTACAAATCAAGGCCACAGATCACAGCTACAGCAGGTCTTCATCAATCTGCACATCTGCATCATTCACCAGCCCCACAGGCTCTGCTCCTGTGAGTCTGTAATGCACAACATCCTTCTAAACACCTCATGGCATCACTGCTTTTGACAGAACTCTGTCGTGGGCTTGTGAACACTCAGATCCTCATGTATGTAAATTTCAAATGGATCATGCCCATGACATTTTAAAGTATTCATGGCAGTTTGTTTTGGTTTTTTGGTCAGCTTGATTTCTGGAGGTTGTTTCAATGGCAGAAGGATTTAAGAACATTCTGCTTTTAACAGCCTCTCCTTCAGAATAAATTCGTAGCAGACACTAGGGAAGAATAAATCACAGAGTCACAGAATCATCAAGGTTAGAAGAAACCTTCAACAGTATCTAGTTGACCATCAACAACCTAGAACTACCAAAATATCACCTAAACCTTGTGCCACATTCAAACACCTCCAGAGATGGTGACTCCACCTCCTGGAGGCAACTGATTCCAATATTTAACTACGCTTTTAATGAAAAAGAATTAATTTTAAATATCTAATCTGAACCTACCCTGGTGCAACTTTCTGACATTTTCTTGCATCCTTCCACTTGAAAAGTGGCAGAAGATCCCAACTTCCACCTTACTACAGCCTCCTTTCAGGTAGGTGTGGGGGCACTGAGGTTCCTTCCATGAGTCTCCTTTTCTCCAGGCTAAACAATTGCAGTTCTCTTAACTGCTTCTCATAAGACTTGTTCTTCAAACTCTTCAACAGCTTTTTTACCTTTCTCTGGAAATGCTCTAGCCCCTCTATGTCCTTTTTTAATTGAGGGGCTGGGAACTGGACACAGGACTTGAGGTGTTGCTTCAGCAGTGCCAACACAGAAGGATAAACACTTCCCTGGCCCTGCTGGCGATAGTATTGCTGATACAGGCAAGGGTGCCACTGGCCTCAGCCCCCTGGGCACTCTCCTGGCTTGCCTGCCATCTCATCTTTCTTTCCATGTCATATGTAGTAAGTGTGGGTCATGGTCTTTGCACAAAGTATGGAAGTAACTAATTGAGCTGGTTTTTCTGTCTTCTCTCTGCAAGAACTTGGAGAACTTTTGCTGTGTTTCTTTCCTTTGAGACCCTTATTTTCCTGTAAACAAGCAAACAGTAGATAGAGAGGCTGAAAAATAGTAGTCAAATGTCCTGTATAAGCATGGTAATTTATTAAATATATAATCAGATTTTTCCAGAGCAGACTAAAAATTAAAATTTAATCCAGAAGAAAAATAAACCAATAGCAACAAAACCCTCTCCCATACTCCTATACCGTGCACAGATTACACTAAAGGACAGTGTGTTATCTGTTTATTACAGTACCCAGATTAGCAGAGCAAGTGGGTTAGCTACAAGAGAGCAAAAATGACTTAAGAAGAATTCCAAATTTATCTCAGAGGTTTGTATCTAATCATCTATCTCTTTTTAGCTGTTTAATACCTAAAAAGAATTCAACTGCTTGGGCAGCTTTAATTGCAATATCCATGAAAAAGAGTTCCAAAAATCTAAATATGTATCCAAGAAATGTCTTAAATGTCTTATGTATCCAAGAAATGGCTTAATTTTCATAATAGCTACATTATTATGAATATCTGGCATGGTTGCACGTGTCTTTTCCCAAGTAAGAAGATGATTTTGTTCAAAGAAATTCTACTGTGATGTAACTTTACTATAAATAGATTGAATCACCTCCCTTTTGTTTCTCAGCCTGGGAATTTTATAGATAAATGTAACAATCGTTTGTAACTGTTGTTTCTTTTGGATGTCATGAATCAATGCTTGCACTTTTATTTTTACCTTAATCCATTTTGTGCTGGATTGTGATTTAAGGTTTCTGGATAGCAGCTCATCTACTTGGCACACAGTATTGTGAACCTGCCATCTGGGTTTCCCAGCACAGCACTCATCAGAGGACAGGACAGACGAGCTTGCATGGTAGATAAAGCCTGCACCCATGGGCAGTAGTGATGATTGTCATGACTATTGGTGATGCTGAAGGCCCTCTACCGTGCAGTAAAGTACCAGACTGCTGGGCTGACAGGAATTACTGCAAGATTATCAAAATTCTCTTCTTGCTATGTGTTTATAGCTAACCATTTATCTTATCATAGCTCTGTAGGCCCAAAGAGACGAAAAAAGTAGGGAATTGGTGTAGAAACTCCACTGAAGGAAGGCATTGCTACCACAGATCATCTGAACATGTTAGATATTATTGGAATGCAAGGCAATAATAGAAGTGAAGAGTGGTAGGATGCCTCTGCCTGTAGAGTTAGGTTTCAGCATGTTATGACATACTATCTTCTATTTACAGTCTCTCTGATACCCACAGTTTGATTTTGGCAAGATCAAGCTGCAGGATGGGATTACGGTGGTTTAAACAAATTTTACAGAGCATAAACCACACAGAGCACTTTCCACTTATTCTTATTTCTTTGGCTGATGGCTATTTTCACCTTTAAAGAGCATCAGTAAGAAATCCATGTCCTGTCTGACTAATCGGGCTGAAAAAGAGTATAACTCATGTCAAGAAATATTTTGCTGCTCACCTTGTGAGTGCTTGTGATTTCTCACTCTTGTACTCTCACGTTAATAAGTACAGCATTTAATACATACTTCCAGGCTGTTTTCTCCCATTTGACTTTACATTTATGCATAGCCTATGTATTGGACAACATTTTAGAGAGGACTGTACAACTGTAGAAGTGAGATAAGCCAGAGATTCCCTCTTTTTTGTAGTCATTTTTTTTTAAGTTATAGTGACATAAACTGGAACTAAGTAATGTTGTGTTCTATATCTCTGAGTCCCATTTTCTACTCTTCTCTCAGCCAAGGAATTCACTTCATATTTATTCAGCAAAACAGTAATTTCATATTAGTTATATGTCTAAATATGGTCTAATATAATAGCATTTCCTAATGCATAATCACATCAATACATTTGCCACTGTGATTAATCTGATGTACCTTCTGAAGAAAAATATTTTACTTTCCCAGTCTACTGTGGAAGTTTTCTGCATGAAGAATTCACTGGCTGAGCCACTGATTTTCCCACTTCATCCCACATTCAATATTTCATCAACTCCAGTGCAGACAGAAAATTACACAGAGATTTTTTTTTTTTTAATACAGTCATCAAAAATAGCATCATAAGAAGGCACTGAAGACTACACCTAAAACGCAGGGGAAAAAATCTTTGAAAAAGCTTCTTAATAGCAAGTAAAATTATTGGGATTTTCCCCAGTCAGTCCTAAATTTAGTGACTACAAAAGGAGAAATCTTAATATTACATATAACTATTAGAATATATCTCCTTTGTTCAATGAAAAGTAAGACAAATATTTTTCTGAAATTAAAAGCTCTTTAAAAGCACAACAGTTATTTCATGGTCCAAAGCCACTGTAGAACAGACAGAAATATGTTTTGCAATATGCCAAACAACCATTCATCTAAAATAAAACACATCCTAGAGTGCATGCATGATTACTTGCATTCTGGATAACCCAGCTGGAAAATTGCATCAGTCTTCCTAAGTTTCAACCCTGACTTATCTTCTTACAAGCCAAGTTTCTACTGCCTCTCATTTTTCAATTATATAGGATTAACATTTTTAAATATCTTGGTATAAAGTGGGTTTTTGGGGGTTTTTTTTGTTTTGTTTTTTACTTGCAAAACTAAAAAATGGCCAAACCACTTTTTCCTAAATCCTCAAAAAGAAACCCAAAAATAGAATAATTCCCTTAAACCACTTATGGCTGTGGTGAATTATGAGGCTAAAAGTTTTTATATCTGAGATCATAATTAGAAATGTCAAAAAAGGGTTGTACTTGTAACTGAAATTTTAGCTCTATTTTAGCTTCTGGATACAACTGGATAAGCACTTCATGTGATGGGTGAGTAACAGCCTCAGGATCAGGCACAAAGGGTCACAGTGCATGGGGTGACATCAGACTGGTGACCTGCCACTATGGGGTTCCACAGGCGTCCATCCTCAGCCCTGTGCTCTTCAACATCTTCATAAATGGCTTTGACACAGGACTGGAGGGACACTAAGCAACTTTGAAGGCGATAATAAATTTGGAGGAGCTGTTGACTGTCTCAAAAGCAGAGAGGCCCTGCAGAGATACATGGACGAATTAGAGGGATGAGAAATCACCAACCATATGAAGTTTAAGAAGGGCAAGAGCCTGTGTGGGGCAATCCCAGTTGTACACACAGATTGGGGAATGAGAAATTGGAAAGCAATGCCACGGAAAAGGACCTGGGGATCCAAACTGAACATGAGCCAGCAGTGCCCTGGCAGCCAGGAGGGCCACCTGAGTCCTGGGGTGCATCAGGCACAGCATCACAGCTGGGCAAGGGAGGGGATTGTCCTGCTCTGCTCTGCACTGGGGTGGCCTCACCTCGAGTGCTGGGAGCAGCTTTGGGTGCTACAGTATAAGATAGAAAGCTCCACCAAAGGAAGGCCACAAAATTGAAGAAGGATGTAGAGAGTAAGCTGAGGGCTTATGGTATGAAGTTTTGTCAGGGCAGCTTTATATTGGATATCAGGAGAACGATCTTCACCCAGAGAGTGGTTGGGCACTGGAACGGGCTCCTCAGGGAACTGGTCATTGCACCAAGCCTGGCAGAGCTCAAGAAGTGTTTGGATAATGGTCCCAAGGGATGTGATTTTAGGGACTGTGCAGTGCGGGGCTAGGAGTTGGATTCAATGATCCCTGTGAGTTCCTTCCAACACAGGATATAGAATTACAGAATATCCATTGATTCTGTGATCTGCAAGCTCAGGTTTCTAAACATAAAGGCACAGATACAGTGTGTATTTATCCACATGAAATTATTTGAATACCAAGATATTTTCCTGGGTTTGAATATGTGAAGCAATTGTTCCTCTCCTGCAATCTGATAATACATTATCTCTCTTTTATTGTATTTTTCAAGAATATAAACAAAAAAAAGGAAGAAGGCATTACTTAGTTAAGTAGTTCATGTTCATCTCCCAGGAGGTGATAGGAATTTGTTAAGTAAATTTCTATTTACTTAACAAATAGTCCAGCTTTGTGGATTTCTGTGTAAAACATGTTTCTGCCCCACTCACAAGGAAATCCCACTGTCATGAAAGAGTAAAAAATCAATCATACACCTCCTTTAAATGTTGAAATCCATAATTTTGCAATGATCTAGAGATAGAAATAAAGCAAAAACCTTAATTCTTAAGACCTCACCCCAAAGATTTGCTCTTAAAATAAGTATATGTTGACACCTTGCCCCATGACCACAAATATTGGCAGTATAGGCAGAATGCTGCCCACCTTCCACGTAAATCACACTACAATCAGTGCAGCCAAGCTATGACAAGACTCTTAGCTACCTTCAAAAAGTATCTGCATGGTTGACTGTTGCTTCCAGACAACCCGAACACCAAACGTCACTAGCAGTGATGGTATTACTTATGCTCCTGGTTTTGCTGTCAGCGAATTGCTATATGGATACTGCCTCATAAAAGCTTTCTTCAATACTCCATTGCTCTTCACAACATTGGCATTGCTCTCTTAAATCAGTGCTCACAGCAGAACTGTTTGCCATCAGTTTGTCCTATGATTATCAGGATACAAGGGCGTCGCGAATTATTGGGAGAAACCTTTCCAATGTCTGTATAATTTAATGGTTCCTTCTATGATCAGTTCCTTCTGAAGGCTCCAGCATGAACACTGCCACTCTCCCTAGGGATCCAAGCCAAGCTTTCATCTGAGTCTTGTTCAAAATTAAATCATCTGGAGCCTAAAGAAGAAGCAAGCATGGTTGCTCATAAATAGCCTGAACCAAAAACTATAAAAGCAGCTAACTGACTTGACACAAGATTCAGAACAAAGGAATTAAAATGTTCCAAGAGCCAGAAAGGGAGACAAGGGCAGTGTTGACCACCAAATGTTTTCCTGAAAATTGTCTAAGAAAGTGCTGACACTAAGTCCTGGTTGAAGCTTCCCACAGTTTCAGCTGGAACCAACACACCATATTTTCAATGTTACATATTGTGTTCTCTGTCACAGAACCATAAGGTGTAAAAATGTGTGTCCATCAAGTGAAGGTCCCGAGACCCTGGCTTTTGCTTTCTTTTAGTTCATCTAGAGGCTAGTTTTTAAGTTTGACTAAAAACCATCACTTTCCAGGTGAGCTTTGCTTTCAAAGTCTATTTAGGCATCAACAAGGGAAAGCAGAAAACTCAGTCACAGGGTGTGACATTAGCCAATATAAGATTTGAGGGGAAAATTTCCCCTAGAGCTACTATGCTGCTGAAGTGCAGAAAAGATTGCTTAATGTGGGGAAAAGTCATAGCTGGTTTTTCTGGAAGAAATGGTTTAGACTCACATAAGTGTAGCAAAATCTGGGTGGCACCTGTCTTTGGTGTAAGTTCTAGCTCTAAATGTATGACTGATTTTCCATCTTATCGTTTCACTTAAAATGGAGACTTTAAAAATATCCAGAAATACACAGTGACACTACTCTATCTAGTAATTTAAATTAGAATGGTGGTGAAGATTGGGGTACATATCAGTTGCATTCACCCAGAATGGGGCAGACAGTATTCACCTGTCTAGGCTCCATCACACATGTGCCTCACAGCAACTGGTAACCTCATATGTTCTTCCTCTTCTGAAGTGACTGCCATGACAAGAAAGGAGCATCTGCTGACCTCAAGGGTTACATCCCTTGAAAATGCCTTCCAGAAACATGCTGAATTTTTTCATCTGGGGCAGCTGAACAGTGGTTTGAGTGGTGTTGATTCACTAAAAGAGCCCAATCCAAGATGTTGGAGGCTAGTCACTGTAAATTAGCAATTTTCTAAAACCTCAGATACAACTTCCTCAAGCAGCAACTGAAGGCTTCATTCTGGTTCCAAGTAAGAATATTTGGTTGGTGGAACTTCTTCCAGTGTAATGGAGTAAGCCTAAGAAAGAATCAAGTGCAACCCTGCTTAAAGAAGTGATAGGACTTGATGGCCCATCTGCACAGAGACTGCTCTATACAGCTCCAGAGTGACAAAAATGTAGAATGTTAATTTGTCCCCAAATGTAGACTGACAAAATGTAAGTCAATGAAAGGATTTCAGTAAAAGAATAAATACAACATATTTTATAAATTCCAGACTGCTGTCCAGCTTTTGCACAGCATGTCATAGAAGAGGTGCAGAATTGTAGCAGTTATAAATTCACAGAACTTCATCAAAAACAGTAGGGTTCTTCTAATTTAAATCAGCTGAGGATTGTGTCTCAAATCTTAGTCATAACAGCATGTTGTAAGCCAGCAGAAAAGTGGTAAAGAAAATAACATTTAAAAATGGTGCTGTGATGATTTTCAGTGATAAACAACATATCATAAATATTTAAAATCCATTATAACTTTTTATTTATTTTTAAATACAGTATGCTAATTTTGTAATGCTAAAATCGGTAAGTCCACTTATTTGCATAATTGCTGCACAGCAGTTTGGTTAAAGTTTTTTTTCAAGATACTCACTAGTGATAGCTTGATTATATGTTCAGTTGAATTAAGAAAAAACATACAGTAAAGAAAGCTTTTAAAGCAAAATGCATTATAATAACTAACATAGATAAGAGGAAAGAAAAATTGCAATCTTGTTGAAAACAGAGAAAAGCTTTCCATAAATTAAAAGTGTCTGCTGAGTGCTAAGACATTGAAATAGTCTGAGCTAAGTGAGATGCTCTGAGTAGAATGAGTAGTGTTGCAGTGATTAAAATATTAACTGGTGGTTAACTGAAACAGGCAGCATTTCATTAAAAGGGATTTTTCTTAGAGATGAGAATAATGGCATCAACTAGCAAGAAAGAAGAAGAAAAGAATCTGGGAAAATAACTGACTCCAGATTTTCTTTCTGATTTATTTGCTAATTGTATCATCCTACACAGTTACTCTCTGTCCCAGGTCTCTGCACATAACACCCTCAAACTTCTACGATTTTGGAGAGAAAGCTGGAAATACAAGTACCTAACACCCAGCAGGGCAGAATCTGATCAAGCACTGATATGTAATAGACTTTATTGGAGCTTCACTGGCCCACAGTCTCACACATACAAAAGAATTGATTATCTGGGGGGAGAACTGAATGAACAAATGAGTCTAATTCTGGTTACAGAGTCCCTAGTCCCATCTTTCCAAGAACTGTAGACAGCTCTGCCCTGGAGAAGCACAGGCACTAGGCCCTCTCTGCCAATGGAAACACATTATGTGCAAGACTACCAGAACCTAACATTTCCAGGGTCCCATTTCAGCCCTGCTGAACACTTTACTGTATAATTCATTAGTTTAGAATGGCAGAGAATATGGCTGAGAAGAAGTAGAAGCAATTCTTTCAGTTTTTTATTCCAAAATACTTGTTTTTAAAATCTCATTGAACACCTTTCCAGCTGCACCGTACATCAGATAACAGCAATGTGGCACATGAAGAAATAGTTCTGAGTGGAAGTGCTGGTGCTCATCACATTTAAATAGGAGGCAAATATGAAAAGAGAAAGACACAAAATATCCTGCAGAGGAATTTCATGGAAAATTTTCATGAAAAGAGAAGGCTGCCAGACGGGAAGTCCCTGGCTGAAGCATGAGACTCATTGAATAAACATCTAAAAATCTAAACTGCATTTTCCACACTTCTTGGGGAAAAGTATTCTTTCTGCAGAGAGCTTCAAAAAGATCAACATCTTTTTGCATAAAATCTCAGAATCTGTAAGGATAAGATAACTTTAACATTCCACTATATTTATGGTAAATACAGATGAGAGACACCAAGCTAAACAAAAAAAGCTCTCAGTATTTAATCATGGGCATCACTTATACATACAATTGGGTTGTTGCAGAAGACAACACAAGTTGAGGAAGGAGACACAGGAAAGGGAAGCCTTCATGGTGAATGCCTTCCAGGGAGAAAGAACATCTCTTCCTGAAAATGAAGCATGTTGAAACAAATTTAGAGGTTTTCACAAGCAGAAATGACACAGCATGTCTGCCAAGGGAAGGTATCAGGAAGTATCTATTAGAAGCTGAAGCATTTAATTCACATGAAGCAGATTCTGATAGAACTGTAATGGTCTGGATAGCCATGATGGTGTTGGAGATGTGCAGGCACCACTTACCAGTGTGCAGCCTGATAGTCAAGTCCATGTTGTTTCCAGCACCAGCAGGGATGACCATAGTTGTAAAGATTTATAACACGGAAATAGTTGAAGAACTATAAGAGATACAGTTCTCTGTTATATACTATAGAACTTTAAGAGCATGACTAATTGCAAACAAAAATCAAATCTATGCTTTTAATAGCACATTTCTTATGGTTCAGTCTGAAATAGGATAAAAAAAATTCAAAGGTGCATATCTGCTCGGAGGCACTTCACACTTGAGAGGTAAAAAGGAGTTTCTGTGCTCTCTTATTTTTGCTGACATACTACCTTTGAGTTCACTCTGTGTATGTTTGTACAGCACCTGATGCAGATTAACCTTGAACCTTGACAAATCCAGCATAAATAAACAGATATGATGACAAAGCTGGATATAACTTGCAAAGATTGTGCTTATATGTTGTGTAGGCACAACACAATACAAAACAAACAACCAGCGGTTCTATTGGTTTTATTTAATAATTAAGCAAATAAGGTGCCATTTCAAATATTTAACTATACTAAAATCATAATTGTTAAATGAACAGGGTGATAAGACCTGTGAAATACAAGCTTTGTCTTCCTCACAGATACCAGCAACTGCATTCACTTGGCAAGTAGCAAGGAAATGTAGTTTTTCAGAAACCTTAATTAGTATGTGTCTGACCCATTTCCATTGCTGAAATTTAGCTACTTTTTTTTGTGTTTATTTTTAAACTACATCCAGAGCAGCTGGGATTCAACACCTAACTTAGTTACTAAGCTTCATACCTAAAATGTCATGCAACAAAGCTGGCTTCCCAGCTTTGAGAAGAGCAGTCACAAAATACCTTTCCCATTATGTTGACTTTTTCACTACAGGAAAAGAAAAGATCTAAAACAGGTGTATAACCTAAGTGCACTGTCATCTGATGCTGTGAAGCAATTACAGTCCTGGACTGGCTAGACCTCTCATTTTAAGATGATCCTTCATATTAACTGAGATTTGGTGGCAACTACAAGCCCAGCAGCTACCAATGTTCTCTTTTCTCATAAGAGGATCAAGAAAGCCTTCCATTTCCAAGTCTTTCAACTGAGTGTTTTTTCTCAACTCTTACCTACTCCTTCCCTTTTTTAAAAGGATATTTAGAGTTTACATAGAAACTGATAGCAGCACAGGGGTATTGTAGTTTGACAATAGCCCAACACCGGGCACCCACAAAAGCTCCTCGCTCACCCTCCCCTGCCACAGCTGGGCAGAGGAGAGAAAAATTAATGAAGAGTTCAGGAGATGAGATAAGGACCAGGAGAAAACACTTCAAGGGCAAAACAGCCTCAGCTTAGAGGTAAAAAGTGAATTTATTACTTACAGAGTCAGAGGAGGATAATGAGAAGTAAAATAAGCCCTTAAAAAGACCTTTTTTCTCCCAACTCATCCCTCCTTCCTACCAGCAGCGCAGCAAGACAGGGCATGAGGGTTTGGTCAGCTAATCAACAAGGTTTTCTTCCACTGCTCTGGTGGAGAAGTCCTTCCCCTGCTATGCTGTGGAGTCACTCCCACAAGAGATATGTTCAATTAACTTTTCCAGCATGACTCCACTCTCACGAGCAGCAGTCACCCCAAAATTGCTGCAACGCAAGTCCCTCCCACAGACAAACAGTCCTCCCAAAACTTCTGTGGCAAGGGTCACTCTTCCCATGGGGTGCAGTCTTCCAAAAGGACAGGCTGCTCCAGCCTGGGAGCAAGGGCCCTCTCTCCACCAGGTCTCCCACAGGATCACAGCCTCCTCCAGGCATCCACCTGCTACAGTATAGGCATCTCCCCCACAGGCTGCAGGTGGATCTCTGCATCCCCATGGATCCCCATGGACTCTGGGTGGATCTCTGCATCCCCCATGGATCCCCTGGGGCTGCAGGGGCACAGCTGCCTCACCATGGGCTGCACCATGGCCTGCAGGGGAATCCCAGCTCCAGCATCTGGAGCACCTCCTGCCCCCCTTCTCCAGTGACCTTGGTGTCTCCATGCTGTTTCCCTCACATGTTCTCACCTCCTTTTCTTCTCTGACTAGAAAAAATAGCTCTGTGTACTCCACATTGTTTTGATTTTCTTTTAAATCTGTTATCACAGATGTGTTACCAACCTCTCCAATTGGCCCAGCCTTGGCCAGCAGCATGTCCATCTTCATAACCATCAGGGATTGGCTCTGCTGGACATGGTGGAAGCTTCCAGCAGCTTCTCACAGAAGCCACTTCTGTAGCCCCCCCCCCCGCTACCAAAAACCAGGCTAAGCAAAACCAATACAAGGGGCCAGAAAGAAAGCCAGATGTTCTAGAGCTTTATTAGTTTTACAAACATCGGGTTCCTGTGTGCCAAAACTACTAATTTTAATATTCTTGTTTTTCCATCAGCAGACACATTGCTTTTGGCATAAGACTTGCAATGCTTGCTTGAAGCAGTTTTTATCAGTCGTTGTGTGGTGTATTCATTGAAAGCTGATGTTGCCTTACTTTGCACAGTTGCACCTGGCAGATGTCTCCATTTCTTAGTGAAAGGAAAACTCCTGGCTCTTCACAGTTGTCTTCTCACTGAACTAAACTCAATTATCCTCATTTGTTTTGAATAAGAACAGCACCATTCCCTGACTAAATGCATGGCTCCTGAATTTCAGTCTGAATTTATTTCTTGGAATGGTTATCAGTGGTGTCTATTAATCAATTCCTGTTGGAGAAAATTACAAACAGCTTATTCTAAATTTGAAAGTTTTTTGGTGAAATGAAGAACTACTATTCTACATCAAGAAAAATATATTCTAGGTCCAAATAAATGGTGCTTTGTGGATGTTTCACACAGCAGTTACGGTGTAGAGTCTCAGAGCTGAGACTGCCTCCTTCTGCTCTGGAAAAAAAAAAAGAACCTCAAACAAGCAGCAACCATTGCACTAGCTGATCATTCAGTTTAACAGCAATGTGAACTATTAGATACTCTACTGTTACAGTTAGATATTCAAGGACATAATTCTTACCCTTGACTCTGTTCTCAGGAAGCCCTACCTGGAATGTTGCATACAGTTCTGGTGCCCCCAACAAAAGAAAAACATGAAGATGTTGAAGCAAGTCCAGAGGCAGGCCACAAGGGGACTAGGGCACCTCCACTATGGAGAAAGGGTGAAAAAGTTGGGACTATTTGGCCTGAAGAAGGTTGTGGGGACACCTCATAGCAACCTTCCAGTATCTGAAAGGTCCTACAGGGAAGATGGAGACAGACTTTTCATCAGGAACTGCAGTGGTAGAACAAGGATTAATGGGTACTCACTGGAAGAGAGTATATTTAGGTTATAAATACAGATAAAATTATTTGCTGTGTGCGGTAGGCACTGGAACAGGTTGCCAGAGAAGCTGCAGATGGCCCATCGCTGGAAATATTCAAAGCCATGTTGGGTGGGACTCTGAGTAACCTGTTCTAGTGGGAGATGTCCCTGCCATGAGCAGTTGGGACCATCTTTATGGTCCCTTCTAAACTAAACCATTCAATGATTCTATGATTCTATGATAATGTGGCAGATGTAAAAGCCAGCTGAAGTCTGCACAACAACACTGAGACTTTTATTTACCACCTGTGAATTTTGTTTACAAAGGGCACTGTGAAGAGAACAGTATTCTTAAATGACTGCATAAAAGTATATTTCTAACTCTTCAAATAAATTTAGATCAAATTCCTCTTCATCTGTCAACCAGGGAAGTGCATTGTTAAAACTAATGCACTACCTACAGCAACACTCTCTTGGACAAGGGATTAAATGGAGCAAGGATAGCAGATTTCCTTTCCCTCCACCTGAAGAGGAAGGGCAGGAGAAACAGTGGAACAATATCTGCTTTTAAAAGGAAAACTGCTAAATAAAAAAAGTTACATCTGACTTTCAACAATGAAAAAAGGGTATAACACAAAAAAGGAGGGATTTAGTTGTGTTTTTTTAAGTGCTTCATTCTCCTTCATTGCTTCCACACAGTGTGGGAGTACCCTGGAGAGGAAACAAATCTGCTTGTTGGAGAGAAGCATGAAATAGGATAAAACATGGAGAAGATCTGCTGCTTGCTCTTGAGGGGTTGTGGTGCATGCAGAGGAACTGCTAAGAGGAGGATGAAGTTGGCAGATCTCAGAGGAGAGGAGAAAGACACTTTCTAGCCTCTGGAATGGGCTAACAACTTTGCTGCAAAACAGAAAGCCTATGAACTGTCAGGAGCCATGCCTAAATGCAAGATGTTTCCTCTAAAGGGACACAATGAATTCAAAACCCCTTCTAGTCCATCACAGCACATGAGCTAGGCTTTCATACACTTATTATGAATCCTACCTTACTTATTCTAGTATTACTGAGTCTACACAATAGTAGTTTCATTTAAAATCCTTTTGGTGTCCATCAGTTGCTCCATACTGGAGAAAATTTGGGCATAGCTGACTGGGACTCTCAGCAGCCGTGAAAATACATGGGAAGACAGGGTTGAATGTAAATGCAAGGGTTCTATTTATATAAGGGCATGTGTCCTGTTGAAAATGGGCTGTGGCTTCAGGACAAAGGGCTGGAATAGTTCCAATACATGTCTACAGTCACTAGAATGGGTACCTAGAATGACACTAGAATACAATTCCATGGTGATTACCTGACAAGGATCACCAAGTCCAAATCTCAGCCTTGCACAGGCACCCCAAAGAATCACACTATGTGCATGAAAGCATTATCCAAATTCCCTCAGGAACCTGTTCCACTTTCTAAAAGTTAGAAGAATCTCCGAGATGAAAAAAAACACATAGCTTTAAAAGACCCAAAGCATTTCTGCAAGGCTTTTGGAAAGAAAACTTTCTAACCTTCTGTATTTGCAATGATCATTGGCCTTGCAGGCACTTCTGGAATACTGAAAAGCACCACAGATGTCAATCTGCTCATTAATTATGGTAGTTTTAATCCTCTGAGTTACAAGAATGTGTTCTTCTTGAAAAATACTGTGCATCCTACTTTTGTAGAATGCTAAGGCCTAGTCATGCTATAAACCAATTGTGTTCTTCTTGAGATAGTCAAGAATTCCTTCTCAAATCTTTTCTCCTAATGGCTTGTTCACATACTAAATACATGTATCATCCTCCTAATTTACGTAATTACAAGGTGGGAACATAATCTGGTCTAAATCAGAGCCATAGTATCTGATGAACTGATGCCTGAAGGCTAGACAAAACTTCTATAACTAGTTTCTTTGACCTTAAGAGTAGCAAAGGATGTAAGATTTTCATAGGCTCATTTATTACAGGAGAAAGAAATATGCCAAGCAGCTAGCTTAGTTTCTAGCTACTTTAGTTAAAAAAGAGAATGGGTAAGATATTGCTAGATGTAGTGATGATATTAACATGGTAATTAAGAGTTTGTAGAGTGCATCCCCTTCTAAGAAAAATAAATGTCTTTTAAATTATCACATATGCCTAAGCCTATGATTGCCCCTTATAAACACAGATGCTTTTGCATGCCGAAACTATTTTATTCATGGTGCAAATGAAGTTGCCATTTTGCCATTTTCATATGGTGTCATTGTGTTTCCACAGAACATTCGCCACTTTTGTCACCAGATTCTCCATTTCCACCTTCAGACTGGAAACAAATTACTTTTTGTTACATGGCAATATGTTACAGAGAAAATAAAATTGAACATAAATTAGGTTTTTGTTTTTCTAGGGAAATTCTCTTATGTGTAGCTTGAATATGCTTATTTAAGAGGAAAATAATTTTTTTTGAAAACTGTTCCCCTGTGACATACTTTTCCTCCAGCAAATTTAGATTTACAGAGAAGTCAATGAACAGATTATAGTATAGCATGAATTTATGTTGCTGGCCCTTTTTGTTAAAAGACTGCTCCATTTTTCGACATGAATGCAGCGGAGAAAAGTAGAAGGTTTTCAGGTGTACTGACTTGACTGTGATTCACTAGACTTTAAACGATGTAGATGGTTGATGTTGCATCCCAGTCGGGGGAGATATGATCAGCACACGCACCAGGAGCAGCCGCATCCTGCCTCTGCTGCCAGCCGGTGGGATCACGGTACAGCCACTGGCTGGGGTCCCAGACCACCAGGAACGGCCAATAAATGCAGACTCATGATGAAGGATTCAGGGTAAAGGAAAAGGAAGGACTCTTTGCTTGCTTCTCTGAGCTACTTTATTTCTTTCCCATGCCAGAGCCGGGGCAGCCGAGGCTGCAAACTGCTGCATAGGTGCTGGTGGAACACGGGAGCCATCAGCTCAAAGGGGTGGCAGAGGCAAAAAGCAAGAAACAGAGAAAAACCACGACATTTATGGAGGGGTGGGGGAAGGAGGTGTTCCCAGTGGAGATCATAGGAAGGGTCCAGGAGAATAAATGTAAACATAACATGAAGCAGGAAAAGTCACATGCCAATGGCAGAAAGGGAAATATCATAACTGACAGCGAATTTTCTGAATAAAGGGGTGTAACAAGTTATGACAGACAAGTTGAAAGGGCAGGATTTCTGAGGATAGACAGAGAAAAATCTGGAATTATCATAACTGCCACTAGGAGACAGGTGGCAAACAACAGCAGACAGAGACCAAACATATCATCTTCAAATCCCCACTGCTACAGGCAGGGAGACTAAACATCTTCATAAAAACCCCCACTGCTACAGATGGTAAAACAATGACAATACTCAAAAGCCTCTGTCTCAAAACACAACTTGATAAACACAATTCAAAGGAGCCAAACCAATTTTCTTTGTGTCTCCTTCACTTCCTCCCAGCACTGCTTCTGCAGGTTGGAAGTTTTTTATATACTGCACATGTCCCCAAGCATAAAAATTTGCTTGTGTGCTGACAGAAAAAAAAAAAAATCATTGAGGTAGAGCAACTGTAACAGTCTAGCATGTAGGGCAAGTCCCAGTGTACACCTATGTGAGCATGGTACTCATATATAATCTGCAATAGGTAAACGCAAAAAGATGGTTTAGCTTTCAGCTAAACTGAGCTTTCAGCTCCTGAAAGCAGTCTGTTTTGAAGATAGGGTAAATAATATAAAATTTTAATCAGATTCCTCAAAATGTACCCTGACAAGCAGTGTTTAACACTTTCAAAGCTATATATCTTAAATTATTCTTTTTTACTGGAAATTTACGATATACATAAATAACATGTTTAAGTATCCCAGTAAATTTCATTCTCAGGTAATCAAAGTGGTGTGCTGCTGCTGGAGATGAGAATCACTGAGAAGAGAACATAAGACTCAACATGTATTTGCAAGTTAGTGAATCCATGTGTGGGAGGAAGCCACAGAAATGTATTCAGACTCTTGCTTTAGTTCAAAGAACCAGTGTGAATTATACCAGAATGCAAAATTCAGCCTGGATAAAGAATGTTGGCATCTGTCTCAGATAATAATAGAGAGATTTAAGCAAATTTTAGAAACTGGCTCTGGAAGACAGGTATATAGATGCCATTTCCACATTTCAGCAGGTGGTTTTCTTTGTTTGTTTTTGTTTTGCTTTAATTTAGGCACATCTTTTCATTTTCCTTTTGCAAGCAAAACTATACTTTTCTTAAAATAATCTCTTTCAGGGGTATGATGAGAAACACAGTAATTTGAAGATATATCCTGGCCAAATCCTCAACTTTTTTTGTCTTTTTCTCCTCACCTAGTAACTGGATACTTCAGGTTATTTCCCTTGACCCCAGAGACAGACAATTGTCATATTGCAGGAAACAAAATACTGAGTTTCAAAGGACTGAAAAAAAAAGTTTCAGGAAATAACTAGGACTACTTAACTACAAGGTAAAGTTATAGAGGAAAGAATCAAGCATTCATGGTTATAAACTGAGTGAATTTCTAAATTACACGCATTTGCTGCAGAAAGACGCCACTTTGCAAAGCGGTGAGTGATGGTGCTGTGATAATATCTCTGCATAGGGCCTCATGCAGTGTTCTCTGGTTTATTTTTCTTCCCACTGCAGTGGATCAATAATGAAGCTGTAATGAAGATCTCTCCAAATAAATGCAGGATCTGGACAGAAAATTTGCTATCTAGTCAACATCAAAATCAGTATATAAACTATATGCTACTGAACTGGCTTAAGGCTTAAAGATAAGGGCCTGAGGAGGCTACAACTGTCAAAATATTAAATGGATCATTTCACCTGTAAATTAACTCTTTTCTTTGACAGATACCCACAAAAAGCCTTGTGAGGAAAAAAATTCTATATTTTTCAAAAATTTTATAAAATATATATAATTGATGGACATAATTTGTAAGAGGTACTTTAGAAAAAATGTAACATTATCCTCTAGCTATTTATAGAAATATATAAGTCTATGCTGAAGAACTAATCCCTCCCTTATTAAAATATATTATCCTTAAAACCTATTTATTAGTGTAGTCAACAAGGATATGGAAATACTTCAGAATATAAAGGGGACATACTTCATAAATTCTTTAGTTCTAGACAGTGTGCAGTAAAAATCTGTCAATCTCAAATGCACACTGATTATCTGAGAAAATGAGCGACCAAATTGATACAAAGTAGTAATACTATCAGTATACATGCAAATAGCTGGCACTTCTGTAGTGGCTTTCTAATGCTCAGAATATTTAATAATTTCACATCCCAGTTCTTTAAAACAATTTAGCATATAAAGTCACTAATTCAACCTTAACTAAAAGGAAAATAATATAGACTATTTTTTGAGGTTTCATCATGGCAGAGGCAGAGTTTCTGTCCTGTACTTCCCCTAAAATTTGGAGTTCAGTTAATGTGATATGATGGGAAATGGCCACAGCACAGTAAGAGGAAAAGTTTATACAAGAAATGCTGTATTTTCTAATGCATGAGACAGCTCCTATTGTTGTAGTGTGTTTTTTATATTTTGTAATACTTTGTAATAGATTTTTTGTATTCCTTTAGTTTTCTTAAGTAGTTTACCCCAAACTATACCCCTTCCCTATACCTATGTTATCATTCTACTGGGTTGAGATCATCCCCAAACCCCCCACCCTGACCCTCTGTCAATCACTTAGCATCCCATCCTCTCTATCCAGAACCTTCGGCCAAATCCGTCGTGTGATTAGCTGGAGGCCAAGAGTCAGCCCCCCAAGAAGTATCCTATACGTTGCCCAAAATGTCCATTCCTTAAGATCCCATCCCTTCAGCATCCTTATTGGTCAACAAACGTTATCTACTTTTTGTTTCCACCTCCCTTTAAATGTGACCTTGGCATAGCTCCCGGTGCTCTGAGCAGGAGGCCCCCTGAGGTCTACAGGAGTGCCTCGGGAGCTCTGAATAAACCTTGGAATAACCCCTGCTGAGAGTCGGCCTTTTCCTCTCCCACTGTCTCCAGTGTCTCTCCTGCTGCAAAGGCACTGGCCCGGCTGCCATCAGTACCCTCGGGGCACAGAGAGTGTCCCCACTCTGAGTGTCCTCAGAGTGTCCCCCCGCTGTCAGACCATCGGGGGAGCCCCCCCCCACATTGTCTGCCAACCCGGGGTTGGCCGGGGTCCCTGAGAGGTGCACAGGGAGACAAGAGACATCCTATGATCTGAAATACATCACTGCTGGAAAATCAGCTCAAACCTGATAGATATGTATAATTTTTGTTTACTGATCTTGAATATTAGCATACACATTAATCCATTCTTCCAAGTTGGACAACTTTCAAGTCTAAATGCTTTACTAACTGAAAACCGAGAATAAAATGCATCAGCAATTCTTTGACTAATTATGCCTACTGCTCAGGTCAGAGCTTCACTATCAATGTTTAAACATTCAGAAGATGATGATACTATTATGTTTTTCTATGGTACAGAAAAGGTGATAAAGAACTCGTGATTGACTTTATCTCGGAGTGTTCAAATGGTCACATTTTACAAAGGACAAAGCAGGCAGGAGGCAGAGCACACAGTAAAGCCAACTTGCAATGACCCAAAGGGTCTCTTTAATGCATCTATATAAATGACTACGCTTACAAGCAAAGGAGTCGTATAAATACAACATTTCAACAGGAGGGTGAAAAGATGGTTGGTCTTGAAAAACACAGTCATACATAATAGAGACTTGGGAAAGTGTCCCCAGCCTGATCTCTTGCCTTTTCCAGACCTCTCTGGTTTAAAGTGCTGAATACATACTCCTCAGCTTCAGTAATAGAATATTGTTGGCCTCTTTTCTGGAAAGAAAGTAATCCCATAATGTAGACTTTGGTTCTAGCAAACATGCATGCAGCAAAGTTTGAAAATATCATATAAATTACATAGCGGTTGGTATCCCATTCCTTTTGTCAATGAACTCCATCCAAATCTCCTAAAATGTATATATGTCTACTCTAAAAGCCACAGAAGCTCTTCTGGAACCTTCCCTTCCAAATCTGCACATTAGTTTGGTTTGGCCTGAATTATTTCTTAAGAATGCATTGCCATTTCACTTTAATTACAAGAATAATTTGTGATTCTCTGTGAGGGGCTTCCCCATGGAAAGTAAAACTTTTATTTGAGCAACTGATATCACTGGGAAAAAAAGGGGCAAACTTTCATATTTTCTAGTCCTTTAAGATTCATATCAGTGTCAGCTGTAATTAGAATTCCAAAACCAAATTAATATACTTTCAGAAGAGAACTGGTAATTGAATCTTCATTGGTTTTACTAGGCTAATATATACATTATATACTTTAGGTTAAAACTTTAGGTTAAAGAAACTTTAGGTTAAAAATATAATCCTACAAACATCAACAATTCTTGTCTTTAAGTTGGGAAGTTTGGACATATTACATCACATCATCCCTTCCTTTCCTATTCTGCAGTCAGAGCTAAATGACATCAGCTGAGCTTACAGAAACACCCCTGGTGAAGACGAGGGTGAATTCATGTTTATATTCCATCATGTTGGAACATTTATTACCCAAAAACACTAATATTCATAATTTCATCCATTAGAATAATGACTGTTCCAGAGATAAAGCAATTCATTCAACCTCAGGATGGTTGGATAAAACTTTTAACCTTAGCAATATTCAATACATCAATTCTATTAATTAATTACATTATTAAATGCAGTAAATTTCATTACTAATATTAGTACTTGGGACTTTATTTACTTGCTTGCTAGCAGATGCTGCAAAGAACATGGCTTATCCAGTCAGAGCATCTGGACAAATCCAAGTGTCCAGATCTTTTTCTATCACTTGTCAGTTTGTGAGTAACCAAAAAGTTCTGTGTCAGAAGCACAAAATTTCTGGTATGTCTTCTTTTCCTTCAACTCCCCTTCACCTCCATTACTATTTTTACTAGCTTATTCATTTTTTCCTTCATATTACAAGGAACTGAGGTAATTTGAAGGAGTTGTCAGTGAGGACTCTGCTGACCTCACTGAAGAAACTGGCCCAGCACTGCTTGCATGGGGTTGTTCGCTTAGAATTTCAGCGCTCAGCAGAAACCATAAAAGGCCATAAAAACTTGCACATGATGAGTTGGCTGTGTATTGGGGAAAAAAAAATTAATATTTTGTTAGATGTGTTCTTCTTATTTGTGTTGATTTGCTTTTTGGTGTAAATGTACACAGAACACTCTTATGCCAGCAAATAAGGATTTATAATGAGTACAAATCAAATAATCCTGAAAGTGTTGCTGGGGCTACAAGCATTACTGCTACAGCTGGTGGTGTAACTCTTCCACTGATCAGGCTTCATTATTTTCAAATCATCATGCACTATTAATAATAGTTTTCATGACCACAGTACTGTAAACTGAGAATGTGTCATAAAGCCTTGCTGAAACAATCTTGTATCTCCCCAAACCCACACTTCACCATGCCCTCCAAAAAAAAGGCACATTTTTGTAACATATCTGAACTCAAATTATTAAGTTGTTCTCGCTCAACATTTCACACCCCATACTTAAGCATTTCACTCTAGTATTAGGCTTCTAGTCCCAGATTCATTAGAAGATATAATGGGGGCCCTGGACAAGGACTGAGATAACAGCAAGCTGTGGAGGAATTTTTAGTGCATTGTGTAAAAACTACTATAATTGTGCTTAGGAAAATTCTGCTTTTTGTGCAACTGGAGCACACCATAGAAAAAGTAAAAAATTCAGCAAACAGTCCAAAGGTAGACATAGGGGATGTAATGATATTATTCTGTCTTTCAAAGCGTAGCATCTGCATGAGTGGGAGTTTATATGAAGTGTTTCTCAATTCCAGTTTAAATTCAGCAGTTGGTGTAATATATTTTGCTCTTTCTCTGCTAGATTAAAAAGCTTTTACAGTTGGAAACATAGCATCTTGTAATTCCTGAAAAACAGAATGAAGTGCTGGCTATCAAAAAATTTCTGTTAGCAGCAGTCATGATGGCTGCCTCCAAAGGATATCTGTATTTCTCAGTTTAGAAAGAGTATTACTAGCCTACAGAAAATTTTTAAACCCAAGTGAAGACAGGATAAATACTAATCAGAGCAAGGGAAATTTAACATGCAGGCCTAAAGTTCAGAGATAGAGGGAAGAATTAGACAAGTGGGAGTCAGTGAAATGAGTAATGGGATTTTTCACTGTTTTAATCATTCTATAATTTCTCAAGTATTTGAGATAATGATCAGGGCTATACTATGAATGATTGCCTGTTATCTGCAAGGCACATATAAGGTGTCCAGTGATAGCTGCCTGACAGATTTGAAGGTCTTCCTTTTGCACAGTTGGGCTGATTAATAGTATTCTGAAGGTACCTGGTCATAGATTATCAGAGATTAAATGCTGACAGCATTCTCTCTCCTGTTTATATAATTTACAATTTAATTACTTGCTTCCCTTTTTTCTGAGAGTTATATCTAACATTATCCTTTAGAATGAAAACCTAGCAGTAGTTCTGAATCCATATCTCTCTTCTAGATGCTGTCTTTCTTCTCTGATATAATGAAGTAGAAAAACCTGTAACTTTCAATATAAATTCAGATTCTGTATTTGCCCTTTAGGATCTACAGAATGTATTTACCAGGAAGTTCAAACAGGGACTTATAGCTTGAATTTTTGCTCTTTGGAACTGTAATGGTGATGATAACAAACAAGGCAACAAATACTATTTACACTCTGAATTTGTGTTTGTGCAAGTTTATCTGGGCTCAGGGCATGTGATACAAGGATGCAGGGAAAGAATTATGCAGGGAATTAGAGAGTATTACCTGTGCATCTTTGCATGGGTCCTGAGTTGGTGCACTTCACTAGGCTGTACTGCTCTAATTCAGTACCTGTTAGCTGTGAAAACATATCTTTTTTATCTAGGCAGAGTACTTTCAACATAGAGGTGACTTTATCAGTTTTCATGCAACAAATGAGAACTTTGGCTGAGTTTAAGTGAAATCCATGGAGCATAAACTATGTCCCTAGGCCAGACATGGTGAAATTGCCCTGAAATGTTGAAAAAGAAGAGTGCTTATATTGCAGTAAGAATATTGAAAGAGGGAGCCCTTTTCCTTTCAAGATATCTGAAACCTTTTGAGAAAGATACTACAAATAGTAGTATTAATTTTATATTCTCAAATGTAAGCAATACAAAGGTTTCTGGAGTATGTATTAAGCACTTCTTTCTGCAACCCTACAGAAGGTGAACAGCAAATATTCCCAGAGGCAGTGAAAGTAGTGAATACTTAACTGGGATGCATAAGTCTGAAAAAAGACTATATTAAAACCCCAGGCACTCACTAATTTAATAAAACACAATACTCTGAGAATTTAATGGAGTAAAAACTCCTAAGGAAATTTCTGAAGAAGAAAAGAGTCATATTGTGTCCTTTATCAAAACTATAAAGACAGGGGTTCTCTTCCAGCCCAGAGTTGACTTTTAAAATTATCTAGCAAAGAGCATCACAGTATCAAAGTCTATTTTATGCACACTTACCCTGATAATCCTTTGGGCAGCTAGGAGCATTGCTAGCCCACGTCTCGCCTACGTGAATTTTGTTGACTGCTTCAGCAGTGGCACATATGGGGATGACATTTCCTTCCCTTCTGCCACATTCTTTATAAACTAAGAGAAGATAGTATTTACTACTCATGACAGTGGTAGGTTTTTCTCTTAGTCTTCTAAGTGCAAGCACCCCAATGCAGCTTCATAAACTCATGAATTACAAATACAGCTTTTCCATGTGACTAAAGGCCACATGTACACTTAGAGAAAGGGCAAAACAAACTCATTTGGGGAAATTAGATCAAAAGGTGCCTATACTTTGGGATCCCTAGGATTAAGGGTAGCAATTGTATAGGCTAATGGCCAAATTCTCAATGAGAAAAACACAAGAAACATAATATGCATAAATTCAGAATCTAACTTGATAGAAACTAAAACATGGGAACATGAGTGTACAAGCATAAATTATTTGTTATAGGGCTGCTTAAAGCCAGTTGTTGGTAAAACGGGAATTTTTTTATAGATGAAGAACCATATCTTTGTCACTTGCTAATTCAGCAACTCCTTTTATCATCAAATTGGGCTGTATTAACCAGGACTTATTCTGACAAAGTGCACATACACACTAATTTCCAAATCTAGAAAATTATCAAATTTAAACTTAAGAATTTAAAGAATTTAAAGAATTAAAAAAAGTTGAAATAAGGATGACTAAAGATAAATGTCTTTGACAATGTTAGGAAAAGAGGAGTGTGATAGAGCATGCAAATGTGTCTGAGAGACCATTTCACTTTCTCATACAAGTGAAATGAGGAGGATTGTGCTTGTCCTTAAGTTTAATGATGAGTAGAGCCCTGGTGTTGGGTTTCAACCTGCTTGCTTTCCTTTATTCTTTTCCTCTACTTCTCTCTGTTCTTGCTGGGTGCATACCCCATACTTACACTTAAAGATTACACTGATTCTTGTGGAAGGTTTTAAGATCCACCTGTGCTAGCAAAAAGAGGGTCTTAACCCAGAACACCTATTTGGAGTAGTATCTAAAAAGACTAAAGGGTTGCTTTTAATCCTGGACAGGGGAGTGTGGGAGGCTTTTTTTGCTGGAAATAAAAAAGAGGTGCTGGATAGCCATTAGCTTAGAAATCCCACCTAGAACAGGATTATCCAAGAATGAGAGATGCTCATGGTAGGAGATGAAAGTATCATGTCTGGAAGGAGATTGCAGGATCATACATTGCCACCCTGCAGTCATCAAAGTGTTGTGAGCCCTGAGTTATTATGGGAGGGTCCATTTAACACAGAAGCATTTGAGATTGACAATCATGTACATCTGATCATTATTGCTAACAGCTCCTGCCCGGGTCACCCTCAGATGTGGCTGGGCAAACCCTCCTTTTAGTCCTTGTAGCTTTGGATCCACCTCTGCCAGCAAAACTGTGAGCTTGTGTATTGTTGGACACAAGTGGGAAATTCTTTTAGTCATGAGGACTCAACCATGTTCTCATCAACTCAAACTGACATCCTTTACAAGGTTTTGGCTATCCCTACAACTTTTTGCTTGCAAGTTCGGTCACAGTTGTGTAAAAATAAATTTTTGTTCACTCTTTAGTGACTGACCATTGATTTAAGTTCTTTTAAAAACCACTACCTGAGAAAAACGAAATCCTTTTGGAAAACTGGCCTCTTTCCCTTGGATTATTTCTTGTATTCCAAAACAGCATACCATATAGGGCTGAGATGATGAATCTAAGGGTGATAAATGATGTCTGGAAGAACTTCAAGAAGTGGTTCTTTGATTGTCAATAGGTGCAGAAACAACAATAATGTGGATTGCTTTGTACTGTTAGAAGTTGGCAAGGGTTAGCTCAACTCTGTAATCTTTGTTTCACCTATCTCTCTGTCCCCAAAAAAAAAAAAAAAATAATGACTGCTACATGGGCAGTCATTCTGAACTGTGAAGTCTGTATTTACAAATTAATATTGCTTGGAGTTCAGCATTTCCAGGCTTGATGGATCTTTCTTATTATATTTCCAGTCTTGAGTACTGAAGTAAACACTAAAGCTGAAATTTACTAGAGAAGTCATCAGCAATTTCCAAGGAAATTCAGACTCTCTCTGGGTAACAGTAAGCAGGGCAAAACAAGTAAATTTTAAACTCTAGTCTCTGTTCATTCCTTCTTTATGGATCTGATATAGTAGCTCTGCAAGCAGATGAAGTTGGTTTGCTCTATGCACATGGAATAACATTGTCCTTAATTTACCCAGGACTATACCAGTGATGGTTTTCCTGCCAAGTCAAAGGATCACTATTTTATAATACATAAATTCTATGAAATCTTCTCCTGCAATCTCATTCACAGGCTGTGGTGAATGTGCTTTTAAGCACTAATAAAAGAAGAGAGGATAATTCCAGCAGATGGAGTGGAATATTAAAGACATTATACCAAATCACACCTAGAAAGTGGTATCCAATTCAAATTATTTGCACTTACAAAAGACCTGAAAAAAAATCAGAAAGGTGCAGAAAATCATGATTAGATAAATCAGAGGTCTGAGAGGAAAATTGCATAAAGTTAAAGAAACAATTGTAATAAATAGCATGAGGCTACTGAGAATTAGGATCCCCAAAATACCTCCTGATTCAATCATTATAGTTTCTGATCCTTTAATTCTTACCTCTTTTTCAACCTATAGAGACAAAGCAGATATGTTTAGTTTGGTCTGCCAGGTGCCTGGTGCTTTCAGAGCAACGCCAGTGAATGACTAAGGAGAAGGAAGCTTTATAAGGCATATTTCATACATGAGGCATGCCCAAATATCAAACATAAAGTGTTTTAGAATTATTTTATCTTGGTACGCTCTGATCTTTAATAACTTCTTGGACAATGATTTCTGCAGTCTGACAGCATGGTAAATGAAAAAGAGCTCTTTGGATATTATTTACCAGTTTGCTACAATTAAATATCTTGAAAGATTGTCTTTGTGTTACAGGGGAGTAGCCACTCAAAATTAAACCATCTACCTATTCAAACTATCTTCCAATTCATTCTTTTCCATACTCTGCTTTCCTCAACTGCCCTTATTCCACTGTTTTACTAGAGCAAAATACTGAACAAGCAAACCAGTCTATGGACAAAACATCTCGAGGCCCACATTGAACTGTTCACTGACCAAAATTGCTGAATTCTTTCACCTCTGCATGCATTATTACCTTGTGTTGTCTCAGTGTTCCATCTGACTGATCCAATCAATCATTGATTATTTCACTGCAAAATGGAAACATCTTGAGTTTGTCAAAAGTTTATGAAATACAAGACATAGAACATTCTGTAAAATATTCTGTATTAAGGATAAACATAATTTCTCATGTATTGAATCATTTAAGCCTCCATCTTTTTTTCAAAGGTGTGAAACTTTAGTATTGAAGGGCTCACACTTTAATTCTGCTCCCTGACCATTCTGCCACTAACTTATGTCTGTATTCATGTCTTCAGCTAGGTCTTCAGAATTTCTAGAAGTGCCTCTTCTAGAAATTTCTTTAGAAAAGGTTTAATTTTTGGTTCAAAAACATACAGTTGTATATTTGTTTCCTTTAAGTTCAGTCTTTGGTTCCCCCCAAAAACAAAACACATTGCAAAACGTAACTGAAAAGAAAAAGTCAGCAGGTAATTCTGAATAGCAGGTGTTCCCTGAACAGCTAGATAACTAATAAGTAAATTAGAATGGCTGTTTTTCTGTACTGTTTGCTTATTTCACGCTTCCTTTAATTGCTTTGATATTTTTAATGTTCCTTCAGAAGTAATAGTTTGTAATTACTCTGTGTTACTGAAGTGATTAAGGCATAGAACTATTGACTTCCAAATCAGACATGCCAGATTTGCAGAGTGCTTTGAACCCAAAACGTGTTACAGAGGTCTGTCATTTAAGGTCCTGGATGTCATTTAGTTCTGATCAGTAATACACTATCCAGTAGATTTTTCCCCCAAGATCAGTTGATTTTCTGGTTCTGGAATAGTCAAACAGGTAGTACTTAAATGTTTCAATACCCTGAGGACCCACAATACCCACACTAGTCAGTGGCTACTGAAATCACCACTACCCAGATTCAATTCTCACTCATTCTTTCACATAACTATTAGGTCTTCATTTTGATCCACATTCCTTATTGCAGCAAGATATCTGATGTGGGAACTGGTGCCTTCATTGTTTGCTATAAGCTTGAGATTTGTTTCATTTAGAACCATGATTTGGTATAAAAGTCCTTCCTGAATTGATGAGCCCGGAACTGGATATAGAATTCAAGCTGTAGCCTCACCAGTGCCGTGTACAATGGAAGAATCACTTCCCTGGTCCTGCTGGCCACATAATTTCAGATATAGGCCAGGATGCCATTGGTCTTCTCAGCTACCTGGGCACACACTAGTTCATGTTCAGCTGCTGCTGACCAGCATCCCAATCTCCCCCTTTCTGCTGAGCCACTTTCCAGGTACTCTTCCCCCAGGTGGTATCTCTGCATGGGGTTTTTGTGACCCAAGAGCAGGACCCAGCACCTGGCCTCATTGAATCTCACACATTTCCACTTGGCCCATCGATCCAGCCTGTCCAGATCCCTCTGCAGAGCTTTCCTGCTCTCCAGCAGATCTGTACTATCCCCCAGTTTGGTGTCATCCACAAATGTGCTAATGGTAGACTCAATCCCCTCATTCAGACCATGAGTAAAGATGTTAAACATGATTGGGCCCAGCACAGATCCCTGGGGAACACCACAAGTGAACAGCCACCAGCTGGATGCAGCACCATTCACCACCAGTCTCTGGTCCATGGTGTGCCGGCAGTTGACCCAATGAAGTGTGCACCTGCCCAAGCCATGGGCTGCCAGCTTCTCCAGGAGAATGCTGTCAGGAGACAGTGTCAAAGGCTTAGCTGAAGTCAAGGTAGACAACATCCAAAGCCTTTCACACATTCATAAGGCAGGTCACATAGTTTTGTAAAAAGAGTTGGACTCAATGATACTTGTGGGTCCCTGCCAACTCATAATGTTCTGTGAAATAATATTTTTTTTAAAAAGTAAAGGGAGATCAGGGAGTTGATCAGGCTAGACCTGCTCTTCCTAAGCACCTGTTGGCTGGCTCTGATCTGCTGGTTGTCATGTGCCACATGATCACTCTCAAGATCTGCTCCAAAACCTTGTAAGGCACCAAGGTCAAGCTGAGATGCCTGTAGTTCCCTGGATCCTCCTTGTGGCCCTTCTTGTGGATTTGTGTCACATTGGCCAACCAACCTTATCATCTGAGACCTCCCCAGCTATCCAAGAATATGATGGAGTGATTTAGTGAACCAAAAGTCTTGCACTGTATTGCACCTTAGAGATGATTCTATCAGGTAAGCATTGCTTCCATTACATCTCTTTGACCTCTCAACTGAGTCCTTTTAATATAGTAGTGTTAGTTTGCTTTTAATTATGAGTTAAAGTGGGCACAATACAGAAATAAACTACATATACAAAGTAAATCACTAAGAGTAAAATGCCAAAATCCCACAGAGTGGGAATAATAAAAAAAACAGAGTAAAATGTACTATGTTAAATTTAAAACCTAATACTATAGACATTGTGCCCACATCAGAATTGCTTAGGTTTATTTCTACAGCAATGCCACTTATTTTTCTGTGTCATGGAAAAACTGAATTCTGTAGCAAATGGTATATTCACAGGGAATTTGAAACATCAGAATGAATGTCCCAGAGAGTAATTTGGAAAATATCCATGAAGAATCTTCTCTCTTGCATTTCTGCCACTGCTTAAACATTCTTTTTCTGTTTAATTCCATTATGGATGTTTTCCAAAATCAAAAGACTGGCTATGGGACTTGTGTATAATCCTTCTAATCTGAATTGCAGCACACATGAATTTTGATGCTTAGAGACAGTAAAGATGGAAAACCTACACAGGAAAAAAAAAAAAAAAAAAAAAAAAAAAGTCAGTACAGGTTTAGCAATCACAAACTGGGCTTAAACTCAAAAGGAGTCTCGCCTAGTCCTAATCCCTTGAGCTGAGAGGCACAGCCATCAGGCTAACCTCAAAGGGTACTTCCCATCCTTCACTAGTCCTTTTCTGACCAGCTGACATCATAGTCATGCACTGGAAAGAGATGTGAGTATAAGATGCAAGTTCTCTAAGCACAGTGCCATGGTTTTGCATGAGCTACAGCGTAAGTAGCAACAACTTCCCCAACACAGTAGCAACACCAGGGTACTTTTCTGATTCACTTGCTCTTGATTAATATGCACAGTAACTTCCCTTCACAAAACAACCCTTTTAAAACCTTTACCCAAAACTGCCCTCAGCCGGTTTTCTGTCTCTATGTTGCAGGAGATTGTGTGTATTTTCACGCTGATCCCTGAGATGCTGTGCACACTCTTACACCTCTTGCATAAGGTACAGAAAATTGTATCTCATCCACCATATACAACATAAGATATGCTCAGTGAAGGTGTAAAAGAAACAGCTAAGGAGCCATTCAACTGTGATTTCCAGAGATTCTTTCATAGAGTGATATATTGACTAGAAGGAAAAAATAGATTGATCTGCGTGGCAAAAATACAAACCACCAAGAAACCGTTCACTCTCTGGAAAATAATGTCTAGTGTTTTCATATTGCCTTTGACATTCATTCTTGGATTAGATGCTGGAAAACTTAAGGAAGTTTAACTTATGCTAAGCTTTCCTTACTCTCAACACAGTGTGAAACTGTGCACTCTGCTGCAGTAGACAGCATGGCACAAGGCCAGGTTTCTGCTCATCAGAGTTCAGCCCAGTTCCTGGCTTCTATCAATCCAAACTAAGAAGTAAAGGACATGCATCTGTCCATCACCTGAAATGCAACCAACATGTGCTTACCAATTCATCTACATTTAGTTTTAGAGTTTTATCAGCAAACCTAAGTTGTCTCTACAGTGGTATTCCTGACTGTATTAGTGTCTTTCCTGCAAAGAGATTTTTCAGTGGAGTCAGATTTGCCCACCATGTAATGATGAAACTGTTAATGCGAATGACAAAATTATATAGCATTCATTTGAGAACTTAGGTCCGAACTCATGGACTGTTGTATTCATTTTCACGGGGTAGAATGGCCTGGAAACTTTTCTATTACACAATAACTTTTTGAGCATTTATCCTCATTGCATGGCTTCTGCCTAGACTGGGATTTTTTGTTTGTTTTGTTTGTTTGCTTTTGTGTGTTTGGGGTTTTTTTGTTAAAAACATTGGTGCACACAATGTTATTGGCTGCTGTCTGAAATTAGAGGGCTACTGTACCCAGTCATTGTTGCTCTCTTGTGCTCATTGTGATGCCAGTGTAGATCAGCCTTTTCTTATAGTCACTGATGAGTGATGAGGTGTGGAGGAACACATAGGCAAATCAGGTAACCCAAGAGCACAAGAAGTAGCTGGAAAACACTGTCCATATGGCTTTGTAAGGCACCATATTCCTGTAAGAGGTGGCAGACCAGATATGTTTGTCTGTTCAGTCACAACTGACTGAGGGTATTCCTCCAAGTGGCCAGACCAGGGAGGAAGATTGCTGGTTTCCTGCCTGGTTGCAGTGTCCTTGAAGGGGTGAAAGGTTTGGCACAGGGAATATTGTGCATTCCCTGAGTGTAACTGCAGAGAATACTAACTGTAACTAGCAGGTCCAGGAGAAGCTCAGTGAGAAACTCTCCCTTTTGGAGGTCTGCTTGGTATGCGCTCTGCCACAGTTGCACACACCATGTTTTCTTCCTCAGTAAACCAGTTAGGAGCCCATTATCCTTTACCAAGTCCATCTAACAATGTAGGACTACAAAAACCCTGCGATTTAAGAGTCAATGTCTTTTCCCTCCCTTGGACTTTGCTTACACATTAGTTTAGCATATCCTAACCTGTTTGGTTTCAAGTCTCTCCACAGAGATCTAATACAGACATATCACAGACCCTTGAAGAGCTTTTCATGTGGTCTCCATGCACAAGCTTTGCCAGTACAGCAAATCTGGGTGCATGGAAAGTTATGGAAGGTTATGTGACAGCCTCCTTTTTCCTCTGCTATTCAGAGATTGTTTTCTCCTTCACTGCCTTGCTTGGAAGGAAAATCCCAGTTTTGGATGAAGCTGGCTTACTCTTCATTATCACTATTTTAATGCTTGCACCTTTCACAGCAGAACTATAAACCTAACTGTGTGGCTGGATTGCAACAAACCTAGTCCCTCAACAGATTCACATGAATGTCACATTTTTCTGAGCTATTTGGCCCACCCTGGACTTCAGCAGCTTGACGGCTATCTACTCTTTTCTCCAACCCAAAACAGCTGCAGCTTACATGAAGCTATTCCATTGCTGAGTAATGAAAAAAGGCATCGAGATCAGAAACAGTATTCAAACTTCTGTTATTCATGTCATCTCTGGGGCTGCTGTAAAGAGTTGTTAGCAGCTACCCAGATTTGCTTTCACAGAAGCAGATGCTTTGGTTTCTTTCCTCCTTGCATGAGTATGGAGGCCTCTTTATTCTCCTTCTGGTGTGATCAAGGGCTTTGAATGGGTCTACATAGAGCTGTTATAAGGCACTGAGAGAGAGTTATTAGGCTAATAGCCTAGACTGGCTGGCAAACACAAACAAAAACCCATCCCTCTGTATGGCAGTCAGCTGCCAGTCTTCAAGGGGCTTTCATGGTGTTCTTTCAACTACGTGTAAATTATCCATTCTGCAAAATGAACTGTTCTCCTGAAGGATTAGGCAGCTTATCATTACCACATAATTTCCTCAAAGAAGAGCTGGCTCTCTGTTCCTTTTCATGTCATTAATGAGTTACTTGAGCCAAAAAGCACAGCTTGTAACTATGATTGCATGAAGGCGGCTTTGTGAAGATTCCCCCGATCTTCTCTAATAAGAAAATAGACTGGACTCAAAATGAACTTTGACCTGGAAGGACAACTTCAACGTCTTCCACAACTGCATTTCAGGCAGATTTCTGCAGCATGATATTTATTTGGCATGAAGTGTCCAATCATGTGTCTTGATGTCCACAAAAGCCTAGATGCTGATTTGTGTTGAAGGGCAAACTGTACCTATCACTTTATTCTCAGCATATTTACCTTTCCAAGGCAAAAGTCTGTTTTGATTGCCAGAGTTTAACTCAGAAAAACAAAAATCCACTGGAGCTCTATCCCAGATGAATAATACCAAAATAATGTACCAGAACTTATTGACACTTGTGAATGAATTACAATTGATTTATATTCTTTTTCTGGGAACATATTTGTGTATCACATTCAGTCATTGTGAAGATTTGGAGAAATTTGAAGGCTTGTAGGTTTAATTTCTCTTTAAACCCCAACTTTGTTAAATCTCTATACTTACAAATATTGTGTCATCCTTCTCCTTAAAACATGTATTATGGAGGAAAAACCTGAAAGATGGTCTCAGACAATCACTTTTACCTGCAATACCTTAGATTAATTTAAAAGTGTAATAGATATTAGAATAAATTCGTGTTTGTGAAGTTGTATAGAAATTATATAGATGAGAAATAAAAACACATTTCAAAAAGTAGCAACAAGGATTAGCTCCCATCCCTTCTACATGGGATCTGAGGGAAGGGTGGTTTCACCAAACTGGAAAAACCTGGTGTTCAGCGAATGGAGGTTGAAATTTACAAATGAAGAGAGTAGCCACTATGGAAATGTTGGGCCATTCTCGGAACACCCAGGCCATCAGCGGTCATCAAGATAATCAGGACCAACATCTCAATACCCAGTTCCCTCAACCTGTCACATCTCAATGTCAATTAATATGTATCTTTCCCAGGGCACTGCTTTTTGTCCTTCCAAGGATGGCTTTGTCCACACAGAAACAGGTTTCTTCCTGCACTTGGGACGGGCTTCCTCCTACACCAGACAGAGAAAGGAACCACATGAATATTTGAGAAGACCAGAAAGGAACAAAAGGAAACCTCGCTCCGGGCAAGAAAAAACGTATAAAAACTGGACTTTCCCGGATGGACTTTGTGAACTTGGGGGTTCGACGGGGTAGAGGTTGGATCTGTTCACCCAGCGCTGAGACACAGGCTCGACACTGTCCCTTTCGATTGTGGCTATCTGAGATTGAATTTTGACTTCGCGAAATCAAATCTATTTTTCTTTAATGACGATTTGGTTTTCTCAGTTAACGATTCAGCCATTATCAGGGTTTTTACATATAACAAAAGCAAAACACAACAGTATTTTAACCACAGAATTAGAGAGAAAACTTGAGACATCACTTGCAATGCATGAAATTTCTAGATATTAATGAAATTTAGTCCTGATGGGACTTTAAGTTTCAGACATGGCCTAAACTGTACAGAATCACCAAATTTTTGTGAAACAGCTTTGATGTTATGTTCATTACTCTGATCCACATCCATAGCCTGTTTCTGCAGCTTTGGTACAGTAGCCACTTCTCTAACTGACTACTTTAAGCCTTCATCATCTACTTAACAAGAGATGGATTACATAATAATTCTGTTCTTTCCTTCTTCATCACAAGAATACAAAGCAAAAACAAGAATTCAAAGCAAAAATAGTTGTGCTGGCATTAGGCAGGGTTGAGCTATTTTTTTAACTAAGTCTGATTTTGAAGGAACAGATCACTAAAAATTAATGACTATTCCAAAGCATGAGTGAGAAGTCCTTTCACATCTAGGTACCCTTTGACTGCTAAAAGATCAAAATAGAGTGGCAATGAGACTGGTCATGGAGATCAGTGTATTCAAACCTACATGAACAAACATTTGGGACATTTTGTGCAGACAGAGTAAGACCAACAGAGGTCCTTTGGCATTTTAAAGATGATCGAAATTCTTAAAGTAATTTTAGTGGGGGGATAAAAGGACAGGGCCAATCAAGTTCCAAATGGTTCCTCTTGCAGCCTGCATGAAATTTTCCGAGATTCAAAGATCACCTCTCCTGAGCAGCCCTCTGCTGCAGAGAAAAAACAGCCGCAACACACACTTGGACACTTTGATGGCATACTGCCAGTACACAAAGACACACTGCATTTTACCAGCCTTTGGGAGATCAAGTCATACTAAAAACATAAGAACCACTTGGGTAGTAAATGTTTGCAATGTCACAGAAGGATTTCTTTGGTTTTGTCAGCTCTGCAGTACTTGTGACGTTTAGACTTACCATTTCTTTTGTTTGTTTATTTTTATACCTTTTTGCTAGACTCAACTCAGCAAGAGGAGTTCTGGATTTATGATTTTGAAGTTTTTCAGTTTTATGCCCTGGACTGCTCAGATGGTTTTGAGGAAAGTTGTTTGATTCACCCTGGATAGTGCACAGGAGAAACAACAAAATTCTCAGAATGTTCAATGGCAAATTTTATTTACAAACTTTAGAACATTAAGGTAGAAAAAGGTATTTGGCAAATTTAAAGCAACATCCAGACAGAGTAAGGCATTTCACAAACTTTAACTTAGCAGACTTGATCTTAGCCAACTTTAACTTATCCAGACACAAGGCACTAACTTATTGACTGGGATATTTTAGTCTAGATTACAATATATTTTGAAAAGAAGTTAGGAAAAGAAAGAAAGAGAAAGAGAGAGAAGGGGTAAGAGTTGGCAGATGTCACTACCCATGGGTCAGCAATGAGACCTGATTGTTGCAATTTCAATGTCAGCTGGTTGAAGTGATGGTCAGAGTCTGGATCTGTCAGGGGCAGGGGAAGCTCACAAAACTGAGTTCAGTGGGTTAATATACCTTTAGGTTTATGGGAATACCCAGGCACCTTCTAAGACATGACAGCTGCCTCTCACATCAGAGTAGTTGAGCCAGTTATGTCCCATCAGAAGGGTCAGATACCTTCATGTCCACAAGTACTGTCCCAATCTGCCCCTGGGCAGGAGGGGGGAGTTTTACACCCCATCAGGTTGTTCAAGGGCGGACACTGGCATAATGAAAAGCACTATCCCACTACCTGCTTCTTACCAGCCTTCTCCCTTACCTGGCTTAAACCCTAACTTGTTGCTAAACAAAGGTTGATTTGTGATGGTCACCCTCTGGTGCTCACCCCTTCTGCCCCTGGGCTGTTATCTTACACATCATTAGCAAAGCAGCCTCTGCCTTTACAAAAGGCCAATTGTTTGAAGCATTAACAGTTAACATTTCAGTCTCTCACACCCAACTCAGAAACAAAATTTGAAAAAATGCACGGAATTCTATACTGGGGACTCAACTTCCCCTCAAATCAAAGACAAGGAGATCCCAGTTGAAACTGAGAAGAATTACAGTCAATTTACATGTTGATTCTTGATTTTGAACTCTTTATGATTCTTGTTTACACAGGCCATAGAGCTAGCTATCCCTTTCCAACACTGAGTTAAATAACATTATTTTTGTATAATTCATTGTTAAACTTCCTTCTAGAAAGGGTCAGCAAAATGCTGGAAGGCCACAAAAGGCTCAGCTGCAGTGAACTGAGAGATGTCATTGACTGTCCACTGAAGCCTTTTGGTTTATAGAGAGTTAGGCTTTATTTTTAGCCATCTCAGCAGTCCTTCATATGCTGACATGATTTTTTAGGTTGCATTTTCAGCATTCTAATATTCCCTGCTAATGTATCTGTACTTGGCAGAAATTTTAACTATTGTTTCAGAGGACCAGAACTAAGATGATGCACGGAATATTTAATAACAGCCTCCTAATTCTTTGCAGCCAGGATTTTTGCAGGACTTCAGTGAAACAGAATTGTCCTGTACACATTTTCACATTCTTGGTTTAAATGGATGTTTGTTGCATGAATTACATTCTTTACACTATGATGCTGCACTTCTTTGATATATATTCATTTTGTCTGGTACACCTGTGCATTCTGGAAAGCAATTTACACCTGTACAACAAAGAGGCACAGCAAAGCACACTGCCTGATAAGGTATTTTAGATGGGTTATGTGGCTTCATAATATGCTAAATGCAGGAAGTGAAGGGCTTACTACATGGTATCAGTAAGAAGGCTGATATCAGATGAACTGAGTGACAGTAAATGCTGTCCAGTCTGGCCAAAGTGAAAGGCAAATTCCTAACTGCTTTGCCAGAAAAGCACAAACCATTAAGTAAGAAAGAGAAGTAATAAAGCATGGGTCTTACCATGTTACCTCAAATTGTTTTATTCTCTCTCCTCATAAATTTTGACTGAAACTGCACTGTAGATTAAAAGCCATTAGCCTAGAGAGGGAATAATACTTTCCTGTAGGGAAACAGGATAAGAATACATAATTGTATCCCTAGTAACTCTGACTAAGAACATCTTGGAACAACAGCATAAGCTGATCAAGCACAACAACCAATTTTTTTTAATTCAGGGTGTTTCTGTGATATTTTTATTGATTTACTATTTTGCTTAGTATTGAAATCTATCACTGTTCACTAAACCATAAAACAGAGCACCACCCCATCTATTCCTGCACAAGATCTTCTAAAAGCAGATCAGTCCTAGTTCAATTTTTATTTTTTTTCCTACAAATATCTTCTAGTCCCTGCCACATTATGTTTCTGTAAAATAAGTTCTGTTGGTTTTTTTTTTTTAATAAATATAATATATCTGCTTGCTTTTTCTCTTGTCTTGTGAGTAAAATGAAAAAGTAGGAAAAATTCTATATTTGCATTACTTTTACAATAATTGGATAACATTTTTTGTAGAGCAGTGCTTATAAGTAACTGGGACTCGCTAAAATGTCTGAGAATAGCAAACACTGAAGTTAATTTGTGAAATTTTGTATTTAACCATCACAATTCACAATCTTCCTTTAAATCTTTGGGATAATCGGAAATTCTCTTTTACACTTACAAGGGAAAGGGATGGTAGAAAAAAAAATCTGTGTGTCTGCTCTGGGAGAGGCATGTCCATCCCAGCTTGGGCCTGAGCTGGGCAAAGGGCTCCTGTTCCAGTTTTAACAAGGTTTTACTCTATCATACACAGACAGGTCCTGTAAGTGGCTCTTCAACTTTTTGCTCTCATTCAGTCACTGCCATTAAGGGGATGTTTTCAAAGCTACTAAGGTACCTCAAATAGAATTGCAAGTTACTGTTCATTGAAGTGCCTGTTCTCAGTTCAGCTGAGGCTCTCTCCTCAAAATGTTCACTCACCAGTTCTGCAAGATGACACTTTACCGCTGCATTAAAATGATAGATCAGCATGTGAGCAATTGTCTCTTGATATAGGAGTGCAGCAGGAATAAAAACTCTGCTATAAATCTTACTAAGGAATACACACACAGAAGACATACAGAATTACACATACAGAAGACATGTTTTGATCAGGAAAACCATGCTATTAAATAAGGCTATTTGCTTATGTTTACTTAGCAACCATGATATTATATAAATCATTTACTCTGCATTGTTCTTCCTTAGACAATCTTCTTTCTCTGTCCCTCTCCTTCCTCCAAAGTAAAATAAGTTTTACTATCATTTATCAACTCCTCTGATAACTAACTGAGGCAACTGAGTGGACAGATGATGAACTGAGGGTCCATCTTGATTAAATTTTAAAATGACAGGCATCTATAACACAACTACACACTTAGATATATCTATGTATTTATATGCAATTGCACTTTAACAGTAGGAAAAGAATGATCACGGCATTGCTTTCTGAATAACTACATCTGCAAATTGTATGCAATGTGTACAGTAAGCACAAAACACCCAAACAGCATTCATAGTTACTTGTATTGGAAAAACTGTTCTAGAAGTATACAGAAAAACAAAATCATACAAAGACTAAGTTACTGTTTTAAATGCAATATGTTTTAGGGTTATTTTAAACAACCTCATGGAGTCTGCATTGATTTTAGTACGATCTACAATAACCAACTTCTGAAGGAAGTGACAAAGCTCACCTAGATAACTTTCAAGTGAGTAGGTGAGCTAGTAATGGCTGGATACAAGAATCAGTAATTTCCATGGCAGATCTTACTCCATGGCAAGCAAGGTATATAAGTGAATTTACACATTCATGAACTGACATCTATTGCTCTATTATCCACAAGTTTCATTCATCGATATTCACAGTGTCTTNATACAAAAAGTGCAAACGCAGAGATGGACAGTTTTTCAAGCCTGGAAAAGTCTTCATCTGTTTGCAGCTTTATCTCTACATATGCTTATACATTTGGGGTTTGCTGACTTGGGTACAGTCCAGCAGCAGAACAATAAGCCTGAAATAAATTCATTAGCTATTATGTACATTCTTTTTCCTTACAACATTTCCAATGAGATGTCCTGTCTTCTTCATTTATTTACTAAATCAATTGATTTCAACCAACATATCTCTAATGTTAAGAATGAAACAGACATGGGGATTCTTAAAAAGTAACTAAGGAAATACAGACTGTTGCCAATCTGCCTGTTCACTGTAGAAGGATGCACTTCACTACCAGAAGGCAGAAAAATACTTTGAAAACTACCTATCTAAGTTAATAAAATTTTGTTATTGTGAATAAAGTGTCACTGGTTTTCTTGTAGTATGATTAACGCCGCACAAGATGAGCCATCACATTCTTCACTTAGTGACACTGTGTTAGGTATATCTCAGTGAATTCATTACTGAAATTCTGATAACACCTGGAAAAAGCGAATACATTTAAGTGAAGATTGGACTCTGCTGGTCTCAACAGCAAGAGGTTGCTGAACTCTGAACAGACAGGATTTGGAAGAGATGCAATTAAGAAACCAATTACATGCAATGAATGATACCACAGGATTAACAACTTAAATGCAAATCGTGGCATTTTGTAACTGGCAAAGTTCCTATTCTCCTTCATTTCTGAAAGATGGACTTGGCTTAGAAAGTACTTAGACTTAGATACAAGTACTCATTACAATTTTTGATGAATTTGAAAAGTATTAGCTGAAGGTCCTCCACTGTCACACTCCAGTAGTAATTGGATTCAACTGAAAGCTTCAGAATAGATAATATTAAACTATTTGACATGTGTTCCTTCTAGGAGACTTACTATTGTGTTTGTCTTAATTATTAATATAACAACACTACAGAAGTAGAATACATCTTTTATTAAGACTAACTATAAGAAATCTGAGAATTCTTCAGCAGCTTCATATCATCTTCAGAAAATAAATAATGAAATGAAAATAATTTTTTTTAAAAAGTACATGTCCTCTGCCACTAGAACTTATCATGTCTTTTCTGTGTAACGCAAAGAGGTTTGTAATAAAAAGACAGATGTACGTGGATTGTAGATGGAAAATAAGCTGTACTCAATCCAGTACTGAATATAAGCATTCTTGACAAAAACGGTCCGAAGTATCCCATAAACAGACAAGTGCATTTTCTTGCTATATTTGGAGAGAGAAGATAGTTTTAACACAATGGAAAGGACTAAGCTCAGGAAACAAAAAACATTTTCCAGCTCACTGCTTGAAGACTCCATAAGTCTGCTCATAAGACTCCAGTGTGTTCCCATGTGTTTCAAATTTTTATTCTTCAGAGTTTTAACACTACAGAACAGAACTTCAAAGTTACTTTAACCCTTAAATGTCCTTAGTGTTAAGACAGACAATTCATCTTCCTGTTGTGCAGGTACAAAATTAGATTCTTAAGAAATCAGCTTTTCGAAAGAGTGGTTTAGGTGAAGCAGGAGCAAAAGTCCATGCAAAACAGCTACGAGATAAGGAAAGACAGAACTTATTTCTGCATATGACACATTATTATTTGAGACAGCTTCTAGTTCCTCAGAAAGGGTTTTGCAGGTTCATTTGCTGAAATCCCTTGTAAGTTGTAAACCAAAAGAACCATAGAGCAGCTGAAAGTTTTCCAAATCATAGCATAACACAAGTTTAAACCAGCTAAATATGTCAAATATTCTGTTAGAAGACAAGTCTTAAGAACCCTGAAGTAAGAAAATAATATAGTAATAGTTGGTTTTCCTTAAAAAATATTTTTATCATCTCTTGGAGCTAGTACTATTTCAGTCTTTCAGTGAGAGAGCAATAAGTATTTAGAAAAGATGCATAGGGTCTTTTGGAAGTCTGCAAAACCCGGTTAGCTTTTTTCTTGATTATTGTCCTGGTTTGACAAGGAAGGAAGTTTTTGGGAAAGTTGTGCTCCAACCAATCAGTGGCCGGATTTGAGTATTGGCACCTGGTGTGGCCACTGGGGACCTGGATATGCCTCTGAGAACACACAGGGGTTAAAAGCAGAGCACTCCCAGGGGAACTTCCTCTTTGGTTCCAGCCGGGGAAGAGTGATCTCCTCCCCTGCCCAGCTGTGTCTGGGTGGGGAGGGGGGGGTGAGCCCTGCAGCCAGCCAGGGGTGAGGCAGGCCAGGCCGGTACCCTCAGGGACTCTGGGGTGCTTTGGGCAGCCCTCCCAGAAAGGGAAACAGAGACAGAGACAGAGACAGAGACAGA
>VZRH01001839.1:181928-200377 GCA_013397555.1 Urocynchramus pylzowi
ATCTCTGTTCCTGAGAACCCCAGGCCCCAGGGGAGAGAATGTGGGGGGGACTGCTGTCCCAAATGTGAGAGAGACTGTCACTCTTCTGGAACTGGGCAGAGCATCCTTAAAAAGGGAACCCAAGAAGCAGTTTGGATCCATGGTCAGTGGTGAGAGCACTGAACATGGAAGGAAGATTTTCACCATGGCAGATTTTCCCTGGATAGCTGCCAGGTGTGCCGATGGAAGCACAGGAGGGTTTGACCGTGCTTCCGGGGGAGGCCTGTGGTGCAAGAGGGAGACTCCTCTCTCCTCCATGAACTGGGGTTGGTTGTGTGAGGGCTGGTAATGGACTGAGAATTGAGTGTTCGAGGGGTGGTTGCTGGATTGGGAAGGTAAAGCCTTGACTCATGGTGTGATGGAGGAAAGCAGAGGAGGAGTGGTTTGAAGACTTCCATTGTGGATATTGTGTTTGTATGTTTTTTTCCCCTTTTTTCTTTGTGTCTGTTGTAGATGTAATAAAGTTGTTTTCCTTTATCCCTGAGATGAAGAAGCCTGCTTTACTCTATTTTGGGTCACATCTCACAGTAACCATTCTAAAAAATATACTTTCATAGGGACACTGGCATTGGGCCAGGGTCAACCCATGGCAATTATTTAAATTGTTTTCTTGTAAAAGATTAGTTTATTGCAAAAGTTATTCTAGGTAATTATTGCCATGCACCAATTTGTGTATGTTTCCATAACAAGGAGAAGTCTTGAGACAAGATGCTGAAGAAACAAAGAAAATAGCAAATTCAATACAGACCCACTGGATTTTATAATCATGCACTTTCAGCCTTCTAAGAAGAAAATGCTCATCTCGTGCTCTTCTAGCCTAAGGCAAAAATTCACAGGCTCAGCTGCACAAGGTTAAGCTGCCAATTCTCCTACACAAAAGCAGCTTCATTTTCACCCTTACCTTCCAGCTTTAAAAGGTCATTTTCTACTTTCTTCAGCTCAGATTTTCAGTGTGAATTCATAGTTGATATTACTTAGCATATCCACACTAATGTAAGTGAGGTTCAGCTAAATATCAGTGCTTAGAAAAGATTGTTAAATATACAATTAAGGCTAGATTCAGGCCATCAAAATATATCCCAACCTTAAGAAAGACTGGCATTTTCACTTTCATGCTTTTTGTGTACTTTTTTTTCAATATAATATGTCTTTTGGTCAGATGTAGGGCCTCTTTTAGCAAAAATACATTTGCTCAAATGAACAGTTTGAAAATTGTACATGAATCTCTAGTTCTACACAACCAGTCACTTCATCACTATGTGAGGGACAAGCACACAAGAAAAGAAGGATAAGGGTGTACCTTGACCTTACAGTTCTACCACTGTTTTACCAGTTCTACCATTAATATGTTATATTAATACTGATAAAAATTTTCATCATTTTTCACCAAAAAAAAGTAAAATTCAGATCTGGGTCAGCCTGAAAATCTGGAATTCACATCTGAACTTTATCCATGCTATACAAAATATAGAGAAATCTAACCCAGTGTCACTTGTAAAAGGGAATTATTTGTTGGTACTGAATTAACATAGTTTCATCATGCTAAACTCTTCACATCAGACTGTTCTGCAACTACAGATAGGTTGCTCACATCAATTTTCAGATATAAACCCCACATCTCAAAAACAGACCTTTTCTGATATAAATAGATTTCAGGTAAAACCTCATTTAGCATCCTGACCCTTTTGTATTTAAGTCAATTAGAGCAACTTTGAAGGTCTTTGGAGAGAGGCACTACATGTCAGCCGTACACAAGTGTGTTTGGCTGTGCATTGCTCCAGGAATAGTCGTGGTTATGAGACGCGTTATTCATTTCCTAAGGTTCCTGGGAGTGAAAGTGCCTTTTACTTGGATGATATCTTGATTGCTTCAGAGTTGTAAGTCTATCCAAAGCTGCCTATTTCTGCCACAGTCCGAGTGTTTAGAATCCTAAAGACTTTATTAAGAGTAGAAAAATCTATATGACCCCTTCTTCTAGCTCTGGCCCGCTGGGATTCACAGCGGATGTGTGAATACTCACTTCTCAGAGAGGGAAGCTATTAGCAGTGCAAGCTGTTCTGCTGCTTCTCTCATCAAGGTGGTTTCTATATTTAGGAGAGTTTGTGGGGTTGCTGGAAGCCCTGCTCCCTTCTGCTGTTGTGACCCTACTTGTTTTAACAGTTGGAAGGCAAGAGGAGATCAATGAGAAAGAAACTCTGCTCTCTTGTCACAGACATCTTTAGCAGAAAAAAAAGAAATCCATCACTGTCCTGCATGCCCCAGCGATCCCAACTCAAAGGCTCAGGTGGAAAAATTGTCCCAACTCAGGAGAAAGATGGTGGTTTCCCAGAAGTGATAATAAATAAACATGAAATAGTATGCACGCTAGTTATAGTAATTAAAGGTTTACCTAACCCCTGTTTTAGCACTATCCCTTTCCTCCACTCCTGTAATGTGTGAGCTGAGATTTGTTTTACTGAGGAAGGCACCTGCAAATCCTGCTGAGTGATAGAGTGTCTGAACATCGAGAAACCAAAAACTTCAAACAGCAGGCCTGGGAAGATATCTTTGTGGATTAAAGGCTAATCCCTTCCTGCAGCTAAGGCTAAAATTGGCACTGTGCTCATTTCTCCCTCTATCTTCAGTCCATTGGAAAATTATGATGACATTGCTGCTAAGACTGGACACAGTCTAGTATACAAACAAGCTAATGGGGAGCATAGCCTTTGTAATTACATTTTCCTTATTTCCAAGTATTATTAAGCCAAAAGCATGTATTAGCTTCTAAATAACAAAAGCTATTCATTTGTAATAAGAAATTAAGTTATGAATGTCGCAAAATGGAGAAAGGCAATGTTTGTGTAAGTAATACACAGACTCTTCATTTTGAGGTATAATAATCATATTAAACCCAAATAGAACTCTTACCTGAAACCTTAATGAGAAATGAAAAAAAGGAAAAACCCAACAGAACTCAGAGCTTTATTAGAGGCAGGAGTCACTGCAAGGCTAAACAGACCACATAGTACCATTGAATGCAATTGGAGAAATTAAAGTTGTTGAAAATCATTATGTCTGTATAATTTGCAGTTCCGGAGGCCTTATTTTTGGGATGAAGGCAAGAGCATGTAAGAGCAATGAAGGCAAAGTGATGCAGGACTGCAGGCTACTGATGCTGGGTTACTGAAGGGCTTCCTAGCCAGTACAGCTCAGACTGGTGCTTCCTGCTGCCTCACTGCCACTATTCTAATATGTCCACATACTTATGTTAACTTATTTCCAAGATCCAGCCTGTTTATGAGCATTTAACCTATTGGCACAGCATCCAGCAACTCATCATTCTACTCAAATACAATGCTTCAGCAGAGCAACCTTATAATCTTCTTCCTTTCAGTATATGGAAAACCTGAGATTAAAAACTGCAAGATGAACCTCAAGTGGCTTTTGTTAATGAAGATGTTTATTTCTTAGCAGTTTAACAGCTGTGGTAAACACCTGAATGCATGTTCAATGAATACCTAGAAATGTACCAAGAAATATAGCATCTCTGACATTATTATTACACAATTTCCTGTGATTGTAGAAAGTTCCTCCATGTTTCTATATTACTGTATTGCAGTACTGCATTCTGAAGTATTGGTGAACCAAAAGTGTCCCATTGGTGCTAGTGTATTTTTTAAGACTGAATGAGTTTATAGGGTGTGAAATTCTGATCAACAGCATACTTGTTATGATTAAANGAGAGAGAGACTAATTTTCTGGTGATGCTCAGATGTTGTAAAATGGTAGAAACCCATTGAATGAGCAATTTAAACAATTTAAGAAATTAAATAAATGGGGCTAATTTCCAGAGGGAAAGAAGAATCCTCTATAGGGTCCCAGCTGAATATAATATTTTAGACCATTAGCTTAAGTGTCAGAGAGGGACTAAGTTTCATAAACTGACACAGTAACACTCCTTCACTAGGTAATGTTCCCCATTCATAGGTAAGTGCATGTAGCATATAAAGGGAGGATCCTGATCCTGTTGAACAGAAGCCAGCAATCAAGAAGTTAATCTGGAGAGGGCTCTGTGAATCACAGTGCCCTTTCTTCAGTTCCCATTAACCTGTAGAGCCGTAGCCGTGACAGATCTCTGAGAAGAAATGGGATGTGCTTCTATTTTTCTAACACAGTATATTGTAACATTTTACAAACAAATGGAGTTTTCCATGAGGAGGGCATGTTCCTCTTTCTTTTCTTTCGTAAGATAGTAATGTAAGGTGTAATGAGGACATTTTTCATCAGCTGTAATGAGGACAACTGGAACTTATCAATACCTGCCAATATCTTTCCCTCCTACATCACCTCTTCAGGATTCTTATCTGCACAATGGTTTCAGTTGTAGAATTGCTATGGTTGTTATACTACAGAGTTACAGAATCATTTTTTGAGACGTTGTTTTAGGCAAGACTTTTTGATACTTATCTGTACCTTGTGACAGAGGGAGATGCCTGTCCTCCAGAATTGAATTTCTTGTGCACTAATTGCCTTGACTTCAACAGGAATCATCAGTCATAATATAAATAACTCAGTTATTTCAGAGGACATCTGTGCCAGAAAACAAGGTCTCCTTTTCTGTCTTTCTTAATTGTCCCAATTAAAAAAAAAAAAATAAATAAACACATTCACCATTAAGTACCAGTCCATGAAGGTGAGTTATGAGATCTATTTATCATAAAGCAAACCACATAAGTGTTTCCTCAGGACTAGGATATAGGTTGGTTTTATTTGATGTGTACCCAGCAAACTATCATTGCCTGATCACAACAAAACAACTTATGCAAATAAATTTGAAACTGCGTGGTTTTAGATGGAAGTTTGGTCATACGGTAATTTAAGTGAAGGATGTGGCACTACTGTCCTGTGCTGGATGATAAGTAACCCAAATAACTTTTAGATATATGTATCTCCTTAATTTTAGGACATAGTCAGGAGGGTATCTATGTGTGTAAGTTTGTTGAAATTAGAACAAAAATAGAGAAATGTAGTATTTTTTAGAGACTTGTTTTCTGTGGATTGGAAAAGAAAGTCATCCACTTCTTTATTACCTACTGATTCAGTGTTGGCAAACACCAAGTATGAAACTAAATCTCCATGTGGGACATTCCCTTTTGAAATAAACTGTGAAGACAAGTCTGGAGAAAAGAGACACTTGCAGCAGATCCTGAAGCAAGCAATGGGTGACCAGCTCCTGCCATTCTTTAGAAGAAGCCCCTCAACAGCTGATGAAGGTGCTGTCTGGTCTGAGATACGACTTGGTTTTACTGCAGCAAAGACAGAGGGAACTTGGATCTGCAGATTAAAATCAGTGGAGAAAAGTACCAGACACCTTGTGTGCAAGCAGAGGCAGATGAGTCCAAACATGTTTTTAAAACCTCAGATATGTGCAGAGAATCTATCATCACTTCACAAGACGGGTCAGCACTTCAGCAAAAGCTCCCTCACTCAGCTTTTATTGGCATGCAAATAAGAAAAAACTGCAGCAGCTAACAGCAGATGCAAATCCAACCCATGGCCCTTGCCTGAAGATTTTCTTGGGATTGGGCCTGTCAGATGTCATACTTAATTCTGGGGAATCCTTGTTACTATGCTGCTAGAGAAAAAAATACACTGACAGCCTGGAGCCAGGCTTATCTCCATCTCTATGACCCTACAATAAGGTTTTTCTTTCACCTCTAATCTGACTGTTCAGGTTCAAGGATCAGGAGGGGGCCAAAGCATGTGTCACATGGGCCTGATCACATTTGGGAAACTCTGGCAAGTTCAATATTTTTGATCACTCCACTCTAGCATTGCACAACATGATGAATAGCAACATGAAGTAAAATGCTTCTCTGACCCATAGCCAAGCAAACACATTGGTTAAAAAGGATTTAAGTCTTTGATGAAAGAGCTTTCTGTCATAAAGCTTTCTTTTAGTGGATAAAACACACACCCTGGGCTCAATGAGAGCTATTTGTGTACTCCATTAGTTTAAATAACCATGCAGTATCTTTAAATTAAGGCACTCCAAAGTTTTACGACCTTTTAATTTTGAAAGAATTTTGAGTTCATGTTCATGAATCTTTTAAAACATTAGTATTGTGGTCATTTTTTCTGAGAAATGGGGACACATGAGTTATCTCTCTCTCCATCTGTGTCTTTTATAAAAATGAAACAAAAGAGCTTTCAATAATAACTCAGAGGAGACAATGAAGTAAAGTGACCATTTTGTCTCAGGGCATGGTCCTGTAAGTCATGTTACAGTGAATTTTTGTGGCTGTGTCAGCCTCATAAATCCTATATGAATAGAAATGTGTAAAAGAAATGTTCATACCATCTTAACCCTGATTGCAGTAACATGAGGGTATAATTTTCTCTGCTATTTAATCTGGTACAGTAACCTGTGCTACCCTGGGAAATTTTAAATCTCATGGGGAAAGGGGAGTGAAGAGGAAGGGAAGATATTTTCTGTCTTGTGTATAAAAAGAGCACAGTAAACTGAATTAATGTTCAGAGTGATTTCACAAGCTCTTTAGAGCATATTAAGCCAATTATTTTCATGTGCTAAAATATGTGGCTGTAGTATGCTTTACTCTGTGCCTTCAATCCCTGCATTTTGTCGAGTTATTTCACTATGCAAACAGCCGCAAACCCGGATTTTTCACCCTCCCCCTCTAATTTTTTTTTCTTGTCTTGTATGCCTTGGATGTCAAGGTCACCCAAGCTAAGTTTTTGCCATTGTAGTGTGGGTTTCCGACTGACATTGTGCCTTATTCTTTCTCTCAAGCTATTGACATGCATCTATATTTCTCTTTATTGTGTGTTTGAAATGCAGACTTCTCCTCTATGTGCTGCTGCACAAAGAGCTGATGCCTCCCAGCAGAGCATCACCATTGCTGTCCAAACATCCTAGGGCAGTGCCTCCTGCAGCTACAGAGCCTCAACCTCGGAGTGGTACATCCCTGACCCATAAAAAAGAGGTTTTTTGTTTAGCCTTTGACCCTCCTACACCCTTTACATTTGAAGCAAGCCCTGCCCATGGATGCATATATGAACCATGGCCATTGTTCAGCAGGCTGAAATTTGGACAGCTGAAAGAAGAGCTAAGCATTTAGGGGTAAACATGGCTCAGCTTCCCACATAAAATGATTAGGAGAGTTTTTGCAGAAGGGCTGAAGGTTTGCCTCCACTCCTTTTTCATGAGCACGCCTACCTATGGCATCTCTTTAGAACAGCCAGGTCACTTTGTCTTACTATTTCCTGTCTTTACATGTTTTTCTTTTCCCCATCTTCCCTTTTGCAGTCTTGGAAAGTTATAAGCTTTTGTATACTATGGACCCATTTACTTCATACTTCCCCTGGTGTCTGTCTCCTGCCACACAGTTTTCATTTTTCCTCTTCCACTCTTCAGAGCTCTCCTCTTGAGTGCTTCAAAGGCAGACTGTAGGGTCATGTCTACACCTTCACTCCAGGTGTCTGTATTTTGGTTCCATGATCTTCACAGTGAGTCAGTGAGCTGTGCATTGCACTATGCAAAGACAGAAAAGTGGGGAGGAAAATCGAATGTCTAGGACTTCTGAAGTCCTAACTCAGAGATAAGGATGTATGGAGACAAGATAGCACTTTGTAAGTCAAAGTATTTTTTCAGATTTAGTCTTCTTTTATAGACCAATGTGTGACTTGTGGGTGGGAAGTGGCTTTATTCGCATTCGGGGGATTGTCCGTGGGCACGAAAGCATATGGCTATGCCTGGCTTTTGTGTACACTGTGTGGCTTGAAAAATTCATCCAATATGTGGAGACTTGTCCTGCATGCAGCTGAGTATTTCTGCAACACATTGTAGTAAAACAGTATCATGGACCTATGGTCATCCACAAGGAGGTCACAAAGCTGAAAGGTGTACTTGGGCTTCAGCTGGCCTATGAACCAGTCGTTATTAATGAGGGATCACTGAGGAAAACAGGGTAAAATTCCTACAAAGAGTCCCTGCAGAATGCTTATGTGGAGCTGGCAGAATTTAGTTTAAACAATATTGGCATTCTGCTTCAGCAGAGAAATTCTGGGTTTGGGATTATTATGACAGTTTTTTTCTGTATTGTTCCACAAATCATAAATCTGTTCAGCTTCCTTCTTTCTTCATTTTGAGAAAGCCCCAGGCTTTCTTGAGCAAGAGGTCAGTCAGGCTTGGTACTGCTTCTCATTTAAGAAGGAAGAATCTCAGGGCTTTCATATTAACTCCCCTAAGGTAAATATCTCCAGAAAGGTTTCAAGTGAGGAAACTAGTCACAGTGGTGGCTGTGCATTGTGCTTTCTTCCCACTAATGGTCCACTTTAAAAAAGAAGCATTCCTTTGCAGAAGGAAATCTATGCTGTGCTCACATGTGAAGAAAGACTTGTTCTTCCCAGCTGTATACCACCGTAATCTGATGCAAAGTGGCAGAATCACACTCATTCTGTTAGTAATTCTCTCTCTCCCCCTAGCCCCAGCTGGATTAAGGGAGGAGGGGGAAAGGGAAAGTTTGCATTTGCCTTGAAATTCTGCAGCATTTACATGCGTGCCAACCCAGTCAAACTGAGTACCCGTCCTCCATGCTGCATTCACAGCAACTCTACAATATGAAGTGCCTGACACCAAAACCCCACATGAAAAGCTTTTCAAACATATGATTCCTTCCAGGACACTTCCATTGGTATACTACTCACTCGGGTGTTCCATCTTGGTCTTGCCACCGCTCTTGAGCACTTTCAAAATTTTGTTCTGGAGCTTCAGGGCTTTGAAATGAAGGATACTTTGATATTAGTCAATAGTCAAATTACTGCAAACTCTCTTTTCAACTAAAAGAACTAGATCAGGAATAAAATGTGCTCCCACACTACAAAAAATTATTCTGTTCAATCTCTTAATGAATTCTGGGGTTAATTACTCATTGAAAAAGAGCAGTCTAAGACTTCAAATATTGTTTATGCTCATGAAAATTGCACTAAAACCTTGCTCTTTAAGACTCAGGTGTCAACTTACAGTTAAAAAATTTTGTTGGTGATGAGTAGAATTCCTCCTCATCAAAATGCAGTTGGTGCTTGTAAAGTTTTGGAAGGAAGATACTTCAATTTATCACTAGAAATAATCTAGGTCAATCGTCTCCCTCAATAGTTGTCTGTCTTCCATTTCCCTAGCTACTGTTCCTAAGGTACAGAGAAAGCTAGTCTCCTTTTTTAAATGTGTATTTCTGCTTGCTGGCTTCCCAAGTGAGAAAGATAAATGAGATTTATTCACAGTACTGAAAATCAGAGACTTGCTTCCTGCTACAAACTGTTGGCTTTTTCTCATTGCAATTCAGGGGTGGGGAGATGCCTTATAAGACACAGCCTTGTTTTCATTAAATGCTAACGTAAATACATGTATGTTGTTTTAGCTGCTGCAGGAATTAGGTTGGGTTTGTAAGTAGGAAGAGCTAATGTGATTAAAAGAACAAAAATAGTTTTCCATGGAGTCACTGTACTGAGCTGTATTTCCCCTGGAAATCTCTTCAGTACTGATGTGGAACCATATGTCTGCAGCAGGAGGTGAGATGGGGAGTGGCTGTGCAGCGGCTGGTCTCGTCTGGAGCAGGGCAACAGCCAGGGGCAGGGGGAGGAACACAGAGCCTCAAAAGCAGTGGAGCTGGCCACACATAAGGAAAATCCAGACATAACGGGAAAGGTGTATGCACTGTCCTGTTATTTGTAACTCATCAGCAGGCACCTTGAACAAACTTGCAGGCAATAGGTACAACTTCAGAGGGCAAGTCAAGTCAGTGTTTTGCTACCTTTGCATGGCCTAGCGCTAGGAGTGGTTAAAACTATTTAGGCTTAGACTCAAATGAATTTAGCCATGAACCCTCTTGAGTCTGTTGGACCCCGGACCATGAACAGCATGGGAACAGAGGATTTTTTCACATCACAGGAGCATTTCCACAATTAACCCTCCATACCAATACATTCATTCATCCTCCTGCTAAGGCTATCTTTTGGTATCCAGCCAGTACACCCCTCGGCATGCTTCCAACTCAGGAAAACCGAAAACAGCCTCAACAGTAAACTAAGCATTTCTATGGTAAATCACAGAGCTGGAGCAAACTTAACTAAATCTATTAGAAATTGGAAGATGGGGATGGAGAGGGTTGGGAATCCTTCTGTCAGCTCTGATTATTTGCCAGATGCTTACTCAAGTGGCCAGATTCACATGCAGAAAATTTCCTAGATAGCTTTATTATCTTATGTTTTTTCAAGAAGTATGGCAAAACGTTATGTAACAGGGACTACCCAGAAAGGGCATATTACAGTTTGCAAAGTCCTACCTTGTACTGCAATCTCAAAAGAAAACATCTTTTCTCTGCCACCCTCAGAATAAGAAAAGTAAACCCTTGGAATCTGCTCTTTCGGTATTGTTTTGGCCAACAAATTTTTTGTAGCACAAGAGCACACCATTTTTCATCTCCTTTAACTCAGGTGTTTATTATTTACTGGTTTAATGCTTTATTGAGGTGGATAAAGGATAAGTGCATTAATTTTTAATTGCTCCATTTGGCTTTTGATCCTTTGTGGGCTGAAAGAGCACTTTCTTGGACATCTTTTCTTTTACTCTCAGGGAGCCTACAGTCTTGCAGAGGATGCCTTTCCTCCCACTTTGCTTTTCTGAGCTCTTGAGGTACTGAAGACCACAGATGATCATTGTATTCTGAAATGGGTATATTCAAAAAAAACTAGTATTTTTTCTGAAAAAACATTTTTGCTTTCATACTTATATATTATTCACAAATATATTGTGCAATATCAGATGGAAACATGGATATAGACAGGTACAATCTGGTTTCGCTTGTAACTGGGCTGGAATAAAAGCTTCAGCATTGCCACAAACTCCTATCTGTACTTCAGAAGGAAAAGATAGGAGAAAGTACCCCACAGGTGTGGCAAGGATTATAAGTACATGGAACTGGGTAATGAAAGTATTTTCTAGTAGCTGGTATGACAAAGTTGAATTGAAATATACTGTTGTGCATCTACTGCAGCAAATGAAGTAGGTCTTTAAAATACCTGGTAGGATTAAATCCTAAAGAAATATCACAATTCACTAACTGCAGATCCCTTATTCAGCCCTAGCGTGCTATTATCTACAAACCACATTTTTTCTGATGAAAACATTTGGATTTAATGTCATGTATTGTGTTGACCAGACTACTAACCAGTTTGGCCAGCCAGGATAGCATTTGCAAGTTGGGGGTGAGTACTAGGAGAAGAAAAGAAAGAAATTTGGTACTTCACCAAGCGTGTTTTTGACTGACCCAGTCCCACTATCAGTGTTAATCTGTAATCTGGACAAATGTCTCCATAAACAGAGTGAGCAAAAGAAAATGCATAAGTAAAATCTGTGACAAAGGAAGTGCCAAGCAAAATAAAAAGCAAGAACAGATAAAACAAAACCATTAGAAGGTAAATGTGAGAAGGGAACCCAGCATATTCAAGTCATATCGCAAATAAGTTTGGGAATAATTCTGAAGTGGAAGTGCAAACATTGTTTTCTTGTCTGCAGTCTGAAAAATGCCCTGTTTGTTCTCATGTGTTAAAGACCATATGTTGGCATGATAGATTTTGTGCAACTCCTCTGATGTCTTTAAAAAACTTTGACTTTTATTTATTTGCCTAAAATGAATATCCATTATGAAATTACTGTGCACTTGACATTTTAAACATATTATATCCAATTAATAAATTGGCAACATCTGCTACCCTGCACTAAACTCCCTGTAACTAAAGATGTGCAAGCCCTGGAGATTCAGCATAACGTGAATTTGTTTAATTTATGTAGATTTATTTATTTATTTATTTAAAATACGTGGATTTGTTTAATATAATTGAAGATAATTGTGCATGTAATGTTTTAACATAATATTACTCAGCAGATGTGCAAATAATAGCTAGTTTATTTTCCACCAGCCATATGGTGCTGATGCATTGTAACACTTGGCAAGACAAGTTAATTAGTCTGAGTGAGTGGACCAGTGCACTGAAACTGATGTTTGGTGGTGACATGGGGATGGTGATGTGTGCCTTGAGAAAACACCAATGTCTTAGTCTGGCAAAGAACTTATAATAAGGTTTTTTGCCCTCTGCTGGTAAGAAATTCTGAGCATTACTTTCACATAGCTGGTAATTCAGCTATCTGAAAAAATTCAAATGGGAACAGATGCTCAAGATGGGCCTGTTGTGAAACCCAGAACAGTTTATGGCATAAACCAGGAACTACAAAGTGAACACCTGATTGTCTGATCACTTTGGATTATCTCATGAAATTCTTCAGAAAAGAGACACAAAATTCAGTTTTCTTTTATAAAAAATTCTGGTCTGAAATATATGTCAAACAAGCTTCTGTTTTAAAGAAGCTTCTTCTATTTGGGATTCTGAAGAAAACAGACATCCTAATTACAAGAGTAATTGCTGAAAAGCTGGGTATTTTTACTATGTAAAAGGGTGGAAAAAACACAGCCAAACACTAACACAACCATTTTAGTAATCCAAAAGAAATAAAAATACAGCTAATAGTTGCCAGCATTTGATCTACTTTCTTCTAATGTTTTTTGGTCAACCAAGAAGAAATTAAAATATTCCTGCTTCTTTAGGAATAAGAAAATTAGGCCCACAAACTCTCAGCAGAAATTGGGTGTCTTTCTATATTTCTTATGTGTATAAAGACCCCAAAATGTGACCTCCTAATGGTCTAGTGTTTGAACACTGACCCTGAAATGCTGATTGAAATAACGTACCTACTCTGACTGAGCATGCTTTCATAAGGATTAGACGTCCTTCTTCTGTCCTGTTTTGGGAGAATGGGGGACTTAATAGTAACTGACCTGAGAATGTGAAATAAAAATCTGCATTTGTGTGGTGGACTGTCTTAAACATTTTACACCTTAAAAGAGAATATTGGCTGCTGTTAGACTGAGGTTACCCATGCTCTGTGTTTGATCTTTTACATGCCATGGGCAGCATTTCCCATGGTCACATATCCATGGCTGCTAAGCCTCCCATCTGTGGATTTAAAAGTGGTAAGTGAAACTGACAATATGAGAATGGGACAGCTGCACTATCATCACTTTGCTTCCCTTTTTTCATTTTATTATTTTGCTAAGAATAATTCAAATTTTTAAAAAACACAACAACTTATGGAGCAAGGAAATTTTTTGAAACTTATGTTAACATTGGGTCCAAGTGCTGACCAGATTGCAGCAAATAACTGCATGTACATTGAATACTTCAGCAATGTAATCAGAGGAATACTCTATGCTTTTAAAATTGACTAACACAGTCAAGACCAGAAAGATTCATTATGGTTATCTAGTTTAATTTCATGACTATCATGAGCCATGAAATTATGCCCAGAGATTTTTAGCATCAAGACAAACTAGACTATAGATTCAAGCTAGACTAACAATTCTACCCCCTAAATCTTCTCTCATAATTTCAATAGTGAAAAGAAAGACATTAGCCCTGTGATGATGCTTCAGTGGTAAATTTTTTTGAATTTTTCTATCATCCAGTTTTCCATAATGGATATGATTTTGGATGAGTCTGAACATTTTAAATCTGGATCTGTATATTTCCCATTTTGGGGGACAGTATCCAGGAAGAAGACACCTGTCACAAGGATCCTGTTAATGAATGTCCTCTTGGATCCCAAGGGAGTACTATCTGGATGAAATGCTCCCAATGGCAGATTGGACTGAGTCTGTTACTCCATGAGGCAGAGGTCCATGGAGCTCGTGAATTCCCAGAGAAAATGTTCACAGGCCATGGGGATTTGGAACTTGAACTTTAAGATCCTTTCCATCCCAGGGCACTCTAATTTTATGATTTTGGAGTCATGTCTTTTTCACGGGTTGTGATTCATTGTCCTGCAGCTCCAGTAGCTCCACATGTCCAAACTCATTCTGCTTTATTTAGACGCTATAAAAACAGGACTCTATTGAACATGTGCTAGAAAAAAGTGACCTACACTTCTCACATTGTATTCTGTAATAGGCTGAATAAACTTTTCCTAGCTGTTACAACGTTTAATAGGCTCACTTTTGCAAAAAAATGGAATTATGGTTGGTCCCTGCAGACTGAACCATAGTGTGACCCTTTATTGCTGGAGCTCTACTTCCTGGGCAAGATCTCTGCTGTAACTCTGAGACAGACTGTCATGCCTGGAGAATACTGTACCTGTCTTTTTCAAGGACAAGTCCAGCAACAGCACACTGCAGCAATCTTCCCTGCTAAAATCTTCTTCATCGCTAGTCTTGTCTTCACTTCTCATCTTACTGGTGGTACATGTTTATGGATGCCAAACATTCCCCCTTACATTCAATGGATCACAGCTATTCTAGACAGACAGTCTTTAACGTGAGACTTTCTGTCCTTTGGGGTTTTGTAGGAATTGCTTAATTTATCTTAATGGCTTTAAGTCAAATCATGTATAGAGAAAGCAGTTTATGTATCTGAGCTATCTGAGCTATTGGCTCCTTAGAGACTTTACAGCAGAAGGGTAGATACTTCTTTGATTCTTAATTCTTCTGCTCATTTAGACAGACCTGTTTAAGCCCACTGCATAAGTCTCCCTCACTCAGTTTCTCACCTGGCTACCCATTTGGGCAAGCAAACGAGTTTTTCTTGTTAAATTTAATGTATCCATAAAATTATAATTATTTGGATTACAAGTTTTGTTAAGAACACAAACCTTAACACATCACATACTATTAAAAACATTAATATAAAATTTGAAATTAAGTAGCACTCGTGAGTTGGAACTCATTTATGCAATCTTGATCTCACTGCATATGTAGAGGGGATGGATATACAGATAAGTGCACCTGACTTCCTGCTCATAGGAAAGTGTGAAACACATTTCCTGCTCCACAAAAAAAATCTGATATAATTTAGTATGCTTTGTTTTATCCTAAAAAGTACCTTTGCTGAGGGTTTATTAAAGTAATAGTACTCTCTTCATTCCTGGAAGTGCCTGGGGATTCTTGGGATGAAAGACAAAATATAAATTTAAGATATTATTAGCATTACTTCTGCTAATAACAATAATTCAACCCCAGAAAAATGTTTATGGTAAAGTTATTATAATCTGCTAAACAACTGGGTTTATACAGAATCAGAACTGCTGAGACAAGCCTCCTGTAACAAGACAATGCCAGCAGGCATTACTATAACTCAAGCAAGGGCCAGTCAAAATGATGCAGCCATTGTGTTGATGTGTTGTATATGATTGTGAGTGTTGGTGCCAACTGTGTTATAAACCACTCCCTGGAAAAAATAAACCTGACAGATAATAGGAATGAATCAGCACTTTCTCCTTAATCAGAATGTTTTGTAAGCCTGGCTATACAGACTCTAGATTCAGTAGGGAATATTTTCAGGGAATATTTTCCCTCCTCCTGAAAAAAAACCCCAGAAGTTTTTATTAGGTTATATCCTTTATTTAATAAAGTTAATGGTTGTTTTCTCACACCTTCTGAAGCTCTGCATGAGATAACACTTTAGGGGAGAGTCACAATTACAGATGGAATAGCAGGACGCTTCCTCATACCAGCCCTGCTTGGTGCATTACACCCGTGCTGGAAAGCTGTTCCAGAGCTGAAGCCTCAAGCTGTAAGCGCAGCAGGGACTCAAAGCAGATTCACTCTGGTAGATCATTTGGTGGGGGTAGGGAGCAGGGGGTAGCCTTATAGATATACATATTATGCACTCCCTTTGGCTCATGGGAAAAGAAAGTTGATGGAAGTTTAAGCCAGATTAAAAATCCAACTGAGGAAATATGTGATCACATTGCTTTTTCTGCAAGCCTCCTTCTGACTCTGCCCCCTAATGTACCAAAGTAAAGAAGATGTTTGTTTGAATAATATGACATGCAGCTTCTTCTCTCTTAAATCTTCCACACAAAAAAACCTACCTACCCTTACTTTCCAACTAGAACCTGGATTGATTATTTGTGCCTACATTTCAAATTCTTCCTCCTACAATCTTTTTTTTTAAATGAAAGTGAAGGTAGAAAAGCTGCCAGATAATCTGTGTTGTCCTCCCCTTGTTTTCTGTAAATGCAAAGCCATTATAGTTTTCCTGTTACCTCAGCATTATGTTGCCTTTCTATTCCTTGCAAAAGCTGGGTATTTGACTTACAGTGTGGAAGAGAAAAAGTAAAAAATATGCCTTTACAAGGTTTATTTTTGTATGGGCAGGCCAAACTGCTGTAATAGAAGGTGAGCTATCCAAGTGTTCACTTGGTGTTTGCCCATTGCAAAGTGAAACTCTAAAATGCAGTTCTCTCCTGATTCCCTCTGGAAGGTGATATCCACCTGGAAGATTTGGCTTTGAGCACTAGGAGGGTGTGTTAAGCTCATCCTAAGTAAAGTGCTGACTTGTCTCAATTAACTTGATGGTAAGACTTGCTCCCTTTTCCAGCTTGAGTTTTTGCTTCAGGGATGACAATTATTTTTAGAATAATTTCTAAGAGCATCTAATATGATACAGGTGGCTATTTAAGCTTTTTCATCCTTTAACTACCACTGCATTTTAGCCTGGGATCCTGAAAAGTAATGGGTAAGGGTTAGCATGGGCTACTCAAAGATGTATGGAGAGAATTCAGGCTCTTTGTGTCACAACTCATTTGGTAAATTAGTGGAAGCATTGCTCCAGTAGTCATCCCTTGAGTCTGACAACAATTTTTCAGTTAGCTTGTTAGCATTGCCAATGCCTGTGATCTACAGCATGGCCACAGAACTGCAATGTCAGCATTTGATAAAGGACATACCTATTCAAAAAATCTCCTGGCACAGACAGTAGTGACATTTAGAATCGAGAAATTAAGGCATGCAGGTGAAGACCAAGCAAGCTGCTCCAAGTCATAATTAGGGCAAGCTTCTTGGCCTCAGAGCAGCTTAAGAGGGACAGCTTCACAACCACGGTATCCTTTCCCTTTCTTTCACACTTCAGAACACAGAAGAGACTCTCTCCGGTCATTGGGTACCGGAGATGTCACTAGCACTGCCCATTCCCCTCTTAAACTGGTTCTTGCTACAGATCTGACTGCAAATTCAGTCCTTGGATTGTAGCCATGCTCGTGGATCAGCTGGAAAATCCTAATTTCCTACCTTTTTACTCTGTATAAAGTCCTGTATCAGATAGATTTAGATTAGATATTAGGAAGAAATTCTTCACCTTTGATGAGGGTGGCAAGATGCTGAAACATGCTGCCCAGAGAATTTGTGAAAACGCCATCCCTGGAAATGTTCAGGTCCAGGCAGGATGGGGCCCTTGGCAACCTGGTCTAGTGGAAGGTGTCCCTTCCCATGGCCAGGGACTTGGATCTAGATGACCTTTAAGGTCCTGTCCAAGTCAAATCAGTCTATGATTCTATTTTTCAAGAGTTTATATTCTGTTCTGCCAGCTGACCAGACTTACTGATCTGATCTTTCTGCTCTCTGGTCCCACCCTGTGCTGGTGCTAAGGACTAATTTTTCTTTGGTTTAAAGGAGAAGGAGTAAAAGAGGGGAATGCAGGTAACTGTAGTCAATTAAACTGATTTGTGGCAGAGTGACAGAGAATCTCCTTCTGCACTTTCTGTACATTTGAGGGAGGGTCATTCTACATTTGAAACAGGACAGACACAGATTAGAAGTTTTTAGAAACAAAAGCCCCACCTTTATAAATGCTCACCCCTACAGAAATCTCCTGTGCTTAAATAGTTCAACTTGTAGCCACTGTGAGATTTACAACATCCTCTAGGCCAAACAGTGACCCATGAAGGATGCTCTGTCTTGCTTTAATTTGGCATCCAAGCTGTGTCTGCACTGTTACAGAGAAACCTGCAACACAGTCTTTATGTGCACACTTGAATGTGTGTGAGCACAAGCTGAGCTAGTTGCTAATGCTAAATCACTTAAGACTAAAATGTCTGTGTCTATATGATACATGAGTTCCTGAAACATTGTCAGATCCCTAATCGAAAGTCTTTTGCCTTGGGGGCTGCCAGTAACCTCTCTGCAGTATTACTCATTCTGGCAGGTAGCATTTCAGAGGCTTATAAATGCAGGAGACCATGAAAAATTAGGGGGTGAAGAAACACCTTTTTTATCCAAAGAAAGTGGTATCAGGACTGCCATTGTTCTAGCAAGCTTTGAACAGGCTTTCAGAACAAGAAGGCTAGAAACTGAGCTGCTAAAAATCAGAAAGGATATCCTTGCCACCATGGCATGATGAAAACCAATGTTTCTTTATGTAGAAGGAGGTCTCTGCTGTCTCAGAAGCAAAATGTGGCTTAACACTGCAGACAGTGTTTAGGAGGGAAAAAAAAAAAGAAAAAAAAAAGAAAAAAAAAAAAAAAGAGA
>VZRH01001839.1:200579-215446 GCA_013397555.1 Urocynchramus pylzowi
AAAACAAACAAACAAACCAAACAAAAGAAAAAAAAAAGAAAAAAAAAAAAAAAAAAAAAAAAGGTAAACCTCTAGGTTTTATATATATGCCCTTGAAGAATATTTTTTACCCTGTTTTATCACACCATGCTTTTATGCTGTAACTTAATATACACAAGAGAAATTTCAGGACTGTTGAGCATGCAGATTTTCCTAGGGGAAGACTGCAAGGTTATTTAGCACAGGTGTTTCTGTAATTGTACAACACTCCCTATTCATATGCCCACAAGCTTTTATTCCCTTGTGAATGATGCTGTTGTCTAGTATTAGAGCACCAGGTTCTAATAAAAGCTCAGATAATATTGCTTTACAGTGACCTCTTCTGCAAGTNTCTGGCATGTCCCCACTGAAATGCATAACATTGTGCTCAAGGTACCTAAGGAAGCTGTGATTATACTGTTGCCATGCAGATTCCACTCCAGAGGGGCGGCATGCCCTGCTCGCCGCATTTAGCACACACATCTGCCACGCCTGCAGATCTGAAACTCGTATGTGTAAAGGAGCCAGCAGGGGATAGTCGGTCTGATTCCTGACACCTCTCTGAAACTAAGATACCTTTCTACATTTTCACTCATACACTTAACTCACTTGACTACTCCAGCCCAGAGACTGTAGCAAGAAAGAAACAAAAATTACTGGGTAATATTTGTCTGGCTTTTATTTTATTTTACAAAGCCACATATTTGTAGAGGCCACTGTTTTAAGGGCTGTGTTTTAAAAAGACAATATGATTTTTTTTTCTCTTTAACTTATGCCAAGTACATAGAAGTTTGTGAAGCAAACAACAGGATCTGGCTGGGAGGAGCATCTCTGATTGTCATCCCAAGGAGCAGTAGCTACAGTTACTGAGCTGTCCTGTGTTCAGGTATTTGCTGNAATGCATGCAACTCAGGGAATAGGCGCTTCTGTACTACATATTATTTATTTAAACAAGTATGAATGCAGAGGTTTCCCGCAGATTTTGTTTTAGGCATTAGCACAGTTCACATTCCAGGCTGTAGTACTGTGCAGAACATCACAAAAAAAANCACTCCAGAGGGGCGGCATGCCCTGCTCGCCGCATTTAGCACACACATCTGCCACGCCTGCAGATCTGAAACTCGTATGTGTAAAGGAGCCAGCAGGGGATAGTCGGTCTGATTCCTGACACCTCTCTGAAACTAAGATAACTTTCTACATTTTCACTCATACACTTAACTCACTTGACTACTCCAGCCCAGAGACTGTAGCAAGAAAGAAACAAAAATTACTGGGTAATATTTGTCTGGCTTTTATTTTATTTTACAAAGCCACATATTTGTAGAGACCACTGTTTTAAGGGCTGTGTTTTAAAAAGACAATATGATTTTTTTTTCTCTTTAACTTATGCCAAGTACATAGAAGTTTGTGAAGCAAACAACAGGATCTGGCTGGGAGGAGCATCTCTGATTGTCATCCCAAGGAGCAGTAGCTACAGTTACTGAGCTGTCCTGTGTTCAGGTATTTGCTGCTGCTTGGTACCTGTTTTTATAGAATGGTTTCATCTATTATTCATTTCAGATTCTGAGATACAGAAATGCAGCAAAGAACGGCCTTTATTGCTCTTCAATTCTTTTGAATTTTCCTATGTAACTTGGATTCAGTCACCTGAGTAAATAACAGGTTCTCTACAAAACAGTTAGTTATTCCCTGCTCTGCTACAGAGGGCACCCCCTGATTCTGGATTCAAGCAACCCTACTTAATTACTAATTAGCGTTCTTTCCATTTCTTCCCATGTCAGTTGTGTCTGATAGTGAAAATTGCTCAGCAAGTTGACTTACTACCTTTGCTAATTACTCAGTAGTGCTGTCCTTTGATTTATATTTTTTTTCAGGGATTTTGAAACACATTGGTTTCAGTAACCCCTTCAGATGCATTCCTTATATTATAGAAAATTTTCCTGGTTGGAAAAAAAGGAGCTTATGGCCTTTGAGGTATAAAGTGAGGTACTTTTTTTTTTTTTTTTTTTTTTTTTTTTTTTTTTTTTTTTTTACTGTGCACTGAAGAGGGGTGAGATACCAGCTGAGGTTGCATTCTGTAAAGGCAAAGTCAAAGGTACAAAGCCACACAAAATGGCAGAGATTCACAGTGGAGGGCAAAAAACAGTCTGGAGTGTGACTTGAGAAACCTGAACTGAAGGTGACCTTCCTTTAAGAAAGACTTTGCAGTTTGACTCCCTAGATGTACTGGGAAGTTTCCTAATCCAATTGCAGTTGTATGGCAGTAGCACTTTAAAAACATATTTTCTGGGTCTCAATTCCCCTAGGGTCTGCTGATGTATGGCTGAGATCTTGCATGTAAAGAGATAAGTCAGGTTTAATGCAGACTGGTTTGCTAATCATGACATTTCCTATTACCCATCTGACTGCAAACACCACTGGGGAAAAATACACACCAATAACTGTGTTAGTAAATATTGGAAAGAAAAAAAAATCTGAAAGCAAACTTAAAAATCTTGATCTGAAAGAGTACAGAAAGGGACTGGGGAAGAACATGATGGAACAATAGAAATTGTCAATTTCAAAATCTTGCTGTTGCTGTGATTACATTATGTCATATGCATATGCCTTTCAAGATGCTAGATGCTGCACTTCTGGGAACCACAAACTTCCAGCTGCTGCCAGAGCTGTGAGTGGTCATTTGTATTCTACACCTTTTTTTTTTTTTTTTTTCCTGAGTTAGCAAGAAGAGCTCAGAGGAGCGGGAAATCTGTAACTATGAATATTGATAACAGAGGAGCAACAATAGAAGAAAAATCTTACACAATTTTTCATTAGTAAAGAAAATCCTGCTCTACAGATCTTTTCATCCATAAAAGAAGCAGTCACTGGTAAGTCACTTAATTTCTTACTCTTGAAGCAATTGCTGGCCTCACAGTCCTATCTTTTCAGAGGCAGAGAATGAAAGGGGCGAGAACAGCAGGGGCAGAAGGCCCCTTTCAGAAGCAGCCTGCTGGCTGCCCTCCCTGCAGGGAGAGCACTCACAGCTGTCTGGACAGGCAGGAGTCAGGCAGACACTGAGCAGGGCAAAGCCCCCAGGCTGGGTTGCAGCAGGGCGTGATCACAGCTCTGCTCAGAGACCCCCTGCCCTTCAGGTGAGTGGCCAGCATGGAGAGGGGCTGAAGTGCTGTGCAGCAGCAGTCTCCAAGCTGGATCCTTCTTCTGTGCTGAGCTCTGCCCAGGCTTTGCACCACACGGGGATGCACTCCTAATTTCTGATGCCAGATATTTGTTATAGCTTTGGGTGAAAGGTAGAGCCTTCCTCTGTGCAAAGCACTGCAGAAAAGGAATGACAAAAGGCCATATCACTCCACAGTGTTGAACCAGGGTGGAAGGCAGAAAAGTGTGCTTATAATAATATGAAATATAGTGAAGCAGTTTATAAGATGAGGAAAGATGGGTGAAAAATAGGAAAGTTGGAAGTTGTTGCTGGAACTCAAAGAAAAGAAATCTCTGTTCAGAAACAAAATGATAGTCTGGAAAATGGAAAAAGTTTTAACAGAAGGCTCTGTAATGTCAGAAAAGTTACATTTGAAAGCAGTTTGTCTGAACTGATCAGAGCTCTTTGAATTTGCAGAGCTGTCACCTTCAAAAGGGCTCAATGCACTGCAATTAAATGACCTGAAGAATAGAGTAGTACTTAAAGTCAATTGCATTTCTGAAGAGCGATGCTGAAATGAGAATCCCAGACACTGTCAGCAAGTATTGAATAAAATGAATGAGACCTGAAGAAGCTGTATGACAAGAAGGTGAATTTGTGAAAGTAACTAAAACAGAAAGCGTCAGCTGAAGAGGCCTGTGTAAGAAAATACTCTGCCTCCTAATCAGAAAAAGAGTCTTTGAAATGGTTATTAAAATCAAAGAGCTCTTCTGTTAAGAATGCCTTTATCAAAATATCCATCAGAAAAAAAATGTCCTGTAATGTTTAAGCTCTGGGCAAGTGCTGAAATGGTAAGCATAAAAGTACTTCAAGGGAACAAAGTTGAGTGCTCCTAGATGCAGGATGACAGCCAGGCACGCTTTTCATGCGCAGTGGAAAGCTCTCCTGCAGCCTGTAGGACTGTCTTTGATGGCCTCCAAGTATAGTCAGAATAGACAGTTACCATGTATGGCTGGCTACCCTGAGTATTTGAATATGAGCACTCTCAACATACAGGCAGTTTCCTCATACATCGCTTTCTTCTTCAGCCTATAGTTACGACTCTGTAGTCACACAGAGTTTTACAATTCAGGCATTCAAAGCAAATCAGTTTCAAAACTGCACAGTCATCCCAAGAGATCAGAGCAGGCCATTTATCTGTTGCAGTGAATATCCTATGGTGTCCGTTTCATAAACTGCTATTTCACTAGAGTCACTTCAGATCCATGAGTTTCAGGTGCATGCAGGGTGGGCTGGCTCACCTCTCCTGCTTTGTTGCTGGGGACAGACAGAGAAAGGATTACAGTTTATTAGGCCAGAAACTAAGTAGGCAGGAGAAGTCTCAAACTGTCTTCAACCTGTCCCTTCAGTTGAGAAAGTGTCATGATGCCCAGCTGTACTGACCCTGCTATCCCAGAACTCACTTCTCTAAGGAGCACAGAGAGAGTTCTGGGGTTGGGGCATCCCCAAGGAGGTTGTTGGGCAGATATTCTCATGGCGAGCAGCCCACGTCACACAGCAGTGTGTGAAGGGGAATGAAGAACCACTGCATCATGGTCTCTGTCTTTTCAATTTGCTAATCTAAAGCCACAGCCTCTGTTTCCACCACAAGAACTTCACTCTGAAGCTGAGACGCTGCAAGGCAGTAAGCTTTGCTAATCAGTCAGTGTATTGTTTGGTTGTGATGAGCATGAACATGAAGAGATTTTTGGGTATTTCTGGCTGGATGCTGTGTGACTGAGAGTTAACAGGGAGGGTCTTCTCTGCTTGGAGAAGACGTTTTATGTTTGTGCAAACAGATAAGAACAATGTAAGAAAAATCAGAGCTGTTCTTTTGGAACTGTAGCCTCCTAACAGGTTTATGATTCCCCTATGTTCAACAATACTGGAGGGGTTTTTATTTTCCATCTCCACAATAGATTTCACACACGTTTATTCACAATTATTGTGCTACATGCAAATTCTTTATTCTTCCCCAAACATCAGCCATTTATTTCCAATTACTTGGACAATAAGCAGAATTATACTTCTGGGAAAGTATAATAACTTTTTACCCTTTTGAAACCAAGGAGGTTTGACCTTGGAACTGTTTGGACAGTATCTTGTGATCTCAGTGAATTGGCACAGAGTTGTTTTTCTAATAGTCTGTATCAGTCAGGTTCATCAGTAATACTTCTGCAATACTTTCCTCAACTTACTGTTCAAGAAGGACATGTTAAAGTGGCAGTGCTATTTTCAAGTCTGTCTCATGCTGTTTCTCATGTTTGGCACAGATAAGCTCAGACATGCAATCAGAAGAATGTTACTGTGAGTAAAAACTGGGAGAGTGGGTTCCTAAACCTTAGAATTCCCTGGAAACACAATCCACCTGTTCTGATGGTTTTTGCAGCTTTTTCTGGATTTGATCATGAACTTTAGACTTACAGACGGGATGTGGAGTGACACCAGCCTGAGGTCAAGCAGTGGAACACCACATTTTATGTGTATTTGTTGCTAAATTTTTTAACAGTCAGACACTATGATTCCACAAATCTTGTATCTGTTATAAATGAGCTGTCTCCCCTGTCTTCCTGCATCAGATTCAATACCTTTAGTAACATCAGCTTCCACACCTGCCTTAGTAAGGTACCACCTGCCTAACTGCCTGTCTCATCACTTTAGTCTCCTTTCTGACATTATTAGCCTTATTATATCCCTGACTTCTAAAGGTAGCTACCTGAGGCTTGTTCTCCTTTCAGATGGCATAAAAGCACTTGGAACAGAATCTCTGGGTGCAAGACATCAGGTAAATTCATGAAATTGGCTCATCACAGTGGTTAAGTAAAATTGTCTATGCATGCTAGAAAGCTTTTATGATTGTTTCTGAGTAGAATGGAAGCTTGAGTAGACTGCAAGCCAAGAACATTTTACAGGATACTTCTACCCTACTTCCACATTTTCATTATTTCTACATGCCAATGGTTCTCAGACCATCTCAAAAGTCAAGTGCAATTTCACACATGCAGGTATGTAACAGTGAGATTGATGTACCTGTGCAGGTGAACTGACTAACTCACGGAAAATCAAAACATTCTTGAGGCGCAGGCAGCAGCTCTGTTACACTATGGTAAAGAAGGAATCTTATGGTCCTGACAGATACGTAAGGGTCTCACCCTACTGGAAATAATTTGGGTTTTTGATTTACACCTCCTTTCCTGGTTTTATCTTTCTTTTTCTTTTTTGCATGACTGAGATGAACACATGGAAGGTATCAAAGACAACTGACCTTGTCTAAGTTATAATTTATTTTCGCCAAGATTTTCTTAGAGCAAACTATGCTTTCCCAGTGTAACAATGAAAAAACCTTTCTCACTTTAGCATCCTATTGTTTTTCCTTCATAGGTGCTGCTGTTGATATCTGCAGGGAAAGAACAGGAGTAATCCAGAAAAGGTAAATAATTTTCTCTCCACAGGTGCTTTTTACATTGTCCTTGTCATAAGACCACTAATCTCTTTCTAAAACATGGCCCTAAAATTTCCTTGGTCTTTGTAGCTATTGCTTCTTGATAATAGTTTCCCTGGTTTTTTGAAAATGATTTCATGTATTTCATATATGAATATATTTCATATATTTCATTCTTATTTCATAAAAAATTCTCAACTGATTTGTTTGTGACTTATAAAACTAATATATTTACATATTAGCTTTTTTTTTTTTTTTTTTAAGATCATATCCAGAAGTTTTGCAGATTTTTCACAAGTCAGATACTTAGTTTTCTCAATTTTATCTAAGAATTCTTCCCTAGTCAGTTCCCACAACTCTGGGACATTGTGATCTAAGCCCTACACCACAGCACAATGTCTGCTTCATATCTAACTTGTTATCCCTGTCATTTTGTGTTCAATCTATCCTAAAACACAATCACAAAATTCCTGAGCAGCCTGACTGAACTCTGAAGATGCCCTTGCTTTGAATAAGAGGCTGAGCTCTAAAGATCTCCATGGGTCCCTTACAACCTATGTATGACATATTACAGGTAGTCAGAGAAAACAGCCTCTAACTGGACAGAACATGTGTCTAAAGTATAAACTGAATTTTGTATAAGTCAAATCTATTTATGCATTGCTTTCAGAGTCCCTTTAGGTGGGGAAAGGGGGAAGCATTTAAGATATGAAGCTGTGTGGAGCTATTTACAGCATAACAAGCATAGACGATTTGCTAAATAAAGAAACAGTCATCATGCTTCTTTTCGGTTTTGAAGCAGTGCCATGACTCTGAAATAGATGAAATACAGTGTTGGGAACTCCTGAAACTAATTGTGCTATGCATTTGTAGCACTACATCCTCAAGTGTGCCTAATTTCCTCTTACTGTTGTAAGTAAGGAGGTAGCTAAGAAAATAATGCCTATATGCACACATGAACATAAGTCTTTGTTTAGCAGCAATAGCAGAAATTGTGACATGGCTAATAAAACAAAAGGCACCACTGATAACAAAAGGCATTTGTTATCAGTGAAAACAAAAAACTATGAAAAAAAACTTTATTAGGCAGTAGGAAGAGTTCAGTAGGAGGTAGTGCAAACCCCTGAGCAACAAGGTTTATGTAGTAGGAAGATCCTGGTAAATGTTTGTCTTTTTCAGTTGAACATACAGCAATGTGTTCTCTGGACCAACTGCAACAGCATGATATGACTGTGTGGAGAGCTAGACCTGAACTTTGGATGAGATGCAGTTTCCCATCCAGAATGAGAGCTAGAACAATTGCAAAATGGGTTGCCACACAGCACTGAACCAAAATTGTAATACATCACATTGGTAATGATGAGTGTTTGGACTCTATTCTATCTGAAATATTTTTCAAACTTTAATTTCAAAGCAGAATTTTTGCTCATTTTCTGCCATCCAGCCCTTTACAGCTCATCTTGTACTGCTGGTGTACTATCCGAGGCTTGAAGACATGTTGGGAGAGCAGGCATTGCTCAGCCTGGAGAAAAGAAGGCTCTGGGGAGGCCTTATTACAGGCTTCCAGTACTTAAAGATGGCTTGCAAAAGAGATGGAGAGTGGCTTTTACACAGGCAGATGGTGATAGGACAAGGGGGAGCCATTTAAAACAAAAAGAGGAGAAATTTAAATTAGATTCTAGATGGAGCTTCTTTGCTGAGATGTTGAGACACTGGCACAGGTTGCCCAAAGAAGTTGTGGATGCCCCATCCCCGCTAGGGAGCCCAAGGCAAAGTGGGATGGGACTTTGAGCAACCAAGTCGAGTGGAAGGTACCGCTGCCTAGGACAGCAGGCGTGGAACCAGATGCTCTTTAAGGTCCATTCCAATCCAAACTGTTCTGTGACACCATGATACTAAGGAGTTACTCTTACTAAGGGATACTCATATTATTCTCACCATGACAGCTCTCAAAAATCCTTCTAGAACTGGCATAAGCACTAAAATACTGACAGGCAACTATTTTATTGCTTGTCTTCCTCTGGCCTTTCCTTGGAAAATTCCTTATGTCTTGCTTTTCCAGCCATGTCTTGTCAGGTGTATGAACAGTTAGTATTTGTCTTTAGCTTGTGCTCCCAAACACATTGTGTTCTTTTAACCTTATTAGAAAGGTCTGCTCAGAAGCAGATGTTATCTACAAAGGAAAGAATTGCATCCTCAATTTCACGTGGCATGTCCTAAAACCTCTAGTTTCCTGCCTTCTATCAACAGGCAGGTGAAAAAATGTAAAACTACTGTTGCAGATGAGAGGTTAGTACCTACAGTGACCTGCCCTAACCTTTTGTTTTACCTTTGGTGTAAGGAGACCACATCAGAATTTATTTCCATTCTTACATGCTCCCACTGTTTTTCCTCTGTTCTTTCTACCCACTCGTGCAAAACCACTGTGCACCATACGGATGTCAACTGAGTTGTCGCTGAACATAACACATCACAGGTTTTATGAGCTGTGCTCCATTTCACACTGGTGAAGAACACAGAAAACCAGGTTTATTTATACTTACTTGTATAGAGAGCCAAGAGATTCACTTTACAAGCAGGTGGGCTTGCTGGGAAGAATAAACTAAGTTTTGATAGCTCTTTGCACGATAAAATCTCTTGTCTGCAGCAAACTCCATTCCCTTTGTATGCATAGGTCCAGGTCAAGAGTGTGGATGGTCACTTAAGTGCCTCATAAACCTGCTTAGAACTTTTCATTTAGAGTTTTATAGGGGATGTATTAAGAGTTTTGCATGAGTGAGGCCCATTTATACAAGTCCTCCACGCTTTGATAAAGTGTTTCTTTATTTAAATAATAGAGCACTGTGGAAAAGAAATTTTTAAAAAAGCAAAATTTACCAAAAAAAAAGCAGCTTACAAAAAGCCTTTTTTTGACATAAAGACCACAGATACCAGGCATTGCCTAAAACTACTCATGTACATCTGATGTCTTACATAGATAATTACAAGGTGTTCTGGCAGAACAAGTACTAATTCTTTACCACTTAATTCCTCAACTAGGAATTAACCAGAACAAAAATTAGTTCTTTGTATAACTTAGGTGAGCAGATGTTTGGATATTTTTGACACGGAGATTTTGACAGTTTTACGTATAGGGCTGTCTGATACTTAGGTGTCTCATTACCTCTTAAATGAACTTGATCCTATCTGAATTTCAGATGTATAACATAGCATAAACTACAGAAATAGCATGACTATGAGCAAAAAGACATCTTTTTTCTTTTGGGAACATCTTGCATTGCCATCTTTTTATTAAGCCTGAAGATCCAACTAGAAGCACTTACCTAACTGGGTGAAAAGGCATAGTTAGTACTCAAGTTTTAATCCATTTTGAAGGAGATCCTCTCTGCAGCTATCTTCACAAAGATCAGGGAGTGTCCTATTTGCAGTGAAGGATGCAGCAATGACACATTGCCATTGAAAACAGCAACTCCTGGTATTGTCTTATTCAGTAATAGACACATATGTATGTTAAAAGAGTGACTCACTTTTGAGAATGGATAGAAAGCATAAGGATGACAGAAGAGAGATTCCAAAGGCAAGCCTATATGTTTCCTTTAAAGGTAGTCTTTTTGATGGTGGAGGAAAAAAGTTATTGCTTGCCTTTACTGACATAAAATCTGCTGTGAAAATGAAAAGTAAATCTTTTTCTGCCCACAGGCAGGAGCAGTTACCCAGCTGGAGGATGTTTCCTTCAGTGATATTGAGTACTTTCTGATGGGATTAATTTTTTTCTACAAAAAAGGAAAGATCAAAGCTTCATCTTCAATATAGGTGAAGTCTGTTTCAGGGAGAAGATGCAGAGTATACTAATGCACAGTGTCCCTGATGTGCAACGCAATGCAGATTTATTCATAACCTGATGCAATCCACAGTTAAACTGGTAAATCTGCTTTCACTGATTGTAGTTAGTTGGACCTGGAGATATGGCAGGAATGCTTTCCAGCACACAGCTTCTCCCATTGGATGCCTGCCCAAGGAGTCAGGAATCTGACTGTCTTATATCTGCACTGGGAGAGAACTGCAGTTTTATTTGTGTTGGAGTAGGAAGATGTGTTGGATCATCATCCTCTAGCTCTGTTGAAACATCTGATATTGATGCAGAATGAATGCACAGAAAGAAACTTTCCCTTACCACTGTCACACTAGAGGCTTTGCAGCAAAGTAAAATATTTCTCCAATAGATTTATTTGCTTCAAAGTGGTTGTGCACAGAGGAGAGCTGAGGCACATGCCGTGTCCCACAAGAAAAGTTTTGCCTTTTTTGGTCATCTGTCCCTCTGTGATGTCAGGCAAGCACATATCATGCTGCTGTCACAGCACATACTCCATTTGTGTGTGCCAGGATAGGGGAGATGGCATGTTCCTGTGGGTGCCTGTTTCAGGGCATGTCCTGCAATGCCACCACAGAGATGAGCAATAGGCTGCTTACCAAGCTGACCTCAGGCCAGATCAGCTTAACATGCTGACATGGGCACTGACATGCAAAAATGCTTCTTGTGCTCCTAACCACTTCCAGGAAGAGATCAGAAGCTAATACCCAGAAATACATTGGATTATTTCAATTTATGGAAAACCAGTGGCAAAAAATTCTGAATAAGAACTGAAAGACTCTGCAAAGAAATCTCCCATTATTACTCACATAATCAGGCATTTGTTCTATATAAATATTATATGAATCAGCACATGCACACAAATATCTACACAAGTATGATAAGTCCAAAAATATACACTGAACCATAGGTGAACACTGACAAAGAGTTAAGAATGCATCGTAATGAAAGCATGCTTCTAGAAATCCGGGCATCTGGTTGTGTTTAACACTAACATCAACAAACAAAATCTGAGAGTCAAGAAAAATTATATTACAGGTGCAGTTGCAAAACTGGCCAGCTTTGCAAAAGGCAGCATTGCAACCACACATAAATTTTTAAAAAGTATATACAGTAATTATGCAGCAGCTGTAGTGTAGCACCCATGCACATATTTTGGAATAAGTAGGGTGTTTTCCCTTAGCAAGACACATAGAAATACTAATTTTAATGCTTGTTTCCTGAATACATTTGAAAATATCTACTTGTGCATCTGTATACTCATTTTAGTAGCATCACCTTAGCCTCAAGTTGTAGTCAGGTCATGAAGGTCTGAAGATGTTTGTACCCCAAAACCGCAATAGCTGGAAGTGCTACCAGATCACAGATGCTCTACAGATGGAAGTATGTTCTGCTGCCAGTTTTCCTCTAATATTCAGTTTTTCCTTTGCTATACTTTCAGGGCCTCGTGGACGCAATTTTTTACTTAAACTTTAAGGCAAGTACAGGTCTAGATAGTGTGCTTTTCTACCTAACACAGATCACAGCTCTTTACCTAACAATTTCTGTACCAGTCTCATAACCTTTGTGCTGCAGTACCTCTTTGGGAGAGACAATCTCGATTTCAAAATGTCAAATGATATGCAATTATTTGCTAAGAACTATTATGAGTATTATATAAAACGTGAAATGAACCCTGCTCTTTTACACAAGGAACTTGGCATAGCTTTGGATCAGATGAACATATTGTAACAATCTATTTCTGCAACTGAAAAATCTAAGGGAAACAACTGGATTGATCAAGCTAATGCACGAGAATTGGAGAAACAGATTGGACACAAGATGCTATTTTTTGCTGTCAGTTCCAGGGTCCTAGAAATGGTTGCGTGTATAAACACGTCTGCTTGTCATAGATCACTCCTGTGTAATGAGGCAAGCAGCACATGGTGCTGTAGAAACTTAAAATGTGCCAAGATGAAGGAACTGGCACCAACACACAAGCACAAAACTAGTCATGCAGAAGATTACCTAACAATGCTAACTGGAAACTTAAATATGAATCCTTTTTATTACCAAAAAAAATCTCTTTTCTGCTTACTTCATTGTAGCCATTGGTTACTTTATGAACAAAAATATATCACCATTATAGTGAGTGCTGATGATAGAAGTAATTCCTAGAGCCCCACACAGATCTTCCTTGCCACATACACATGCAAGTGGGGCAGGCCCACAGCAAAGGCAACACATTGTCCCAGGTTCTGATGGCCTTGGACTGCTTGCTGCTAACTCCGTAAGACCAAAAATGTCACAACTGTCCACATTCTCTTCTCTTTTCCTAGAGAAATTACCTACTTGACTGTGCTGAACATTCAATCACTGAAATTTAAATCATGTATTAGAGATTTTTTTTTTCCGTTCCAATATGCTATGTTCAGAGAAGAGATCATTCAAGGGTCTGAATATGTAATCTCTGGAGAAATTCTTGAAGGCTTTTACAGCATTTTATTTGACCATTGATTTTTAAAAAATTGGTTATCCTCAACAGATTGTTGCTTAAGTCAAGTAAGAGGTCATTTGGTCTGTTCAGCCTGGAGGAGACTGAGGAGAGAACTCACTGCAGTTACAACTTCCTCGAGAGGGGAAGAGGAGGGGCAGGCACTGATCTCTTCTCTGTGATGACAGCAACAGGACCCTAGGGAATGGCCTGAAGTTGTATCAGGGGAGGTTTAGGTTGGGTATCAGGAAAAGAGTCTTCCCCCAGAGGGTGGTTGGGCATTGAAACAGGATCCCCAGGAAAGTGGTCACAGCACCAAGCCTGACAGAGCTAAAAAAGCATTTGGACAATGCTCTTAGGTACATGCTGGGACTCCTGGGGACATCCTGTGCAGGGCCAGGAGTTGGACTCAGTGATCTGTGTGGGTTCCTGCCAACTCAGAATATTCTATGATTCTATGTCAAGTAGCTGTGTTGACTTAAAGGAAACTAAAATCTGCAAAGCACAGTATCTCCAAAGAAACTCCATTTAATAAGGTTCTTACTAAGGCTCGTTCTCTACACTCCCTTCTAAAGTCTTGCAGAAATATATGTTGTGGCAGCCAAAATGTGCTCCCCAGAGTGAACATTTCACATTTATCTGAGGATGATGAAAAATCTCTCAAATTTGCCCAACTACTTTGCAGCCAAGGATCACCTACATGTACGTGTATGCATATGTACACCTGCACATACATATGGAAGGCTGCAAGACTGCTGCATGTGTTTGATGTCTTAGCATTTATCATGTCTGCAGCTTCATAATTTATATGATTGTACTAATATTTTCTAACCCCTAAACAATCATTCCAGATTGGTGCAGAGAAGGGGCGTTTCATTCATCTAGATTCTTTAAACACATGTTTATTGCCCTTAATATTGGTAGTGTAAGTTTTAGTTAAGCCTGGACATTTTAGAGCTATTTCATGACAAGGCATTATACATCAGGAAAATGGAGAAAAGCAGTTACGTGGATTTTTATTGCTCTGTATGTGCAGGCTCAGGTATTTGTACTTCACTGACGCAGTTTTGGAGATGATTTAGCTTTCAACAGTGACCCCTTCTGGTGCGCTCGGGGAGAGTCTCCATGAAGCACACACACCGCCCTGACACTGTAATTTCTAATATAAAATGCTTATAAAAATTATTACTTTCCAGTCGTCATTTGAGGAGCATAAGTGCAAAAAAAGGAGTCTGCCATAAATGCCTCACTTCCTTCCTGACCTTGTGTTACTAAGACATCTCCAAGCACTCTTGTTTTTTTTTTCTTTTTTTTTAAGACGAAATGTCATTTAACCAAGATCAATGCCTCTTAGCAGAGCTGCATTACTTAGAGAACAGGAATCAATGTTCAGCCTGGTGCTAAACAGAAAAAACTGTAAGTAGGGGTCTCAGGCAATAATATCTGTCAAACAACTAATTTTCTTTCTGGGGGTGAAATACTGGAATTTTCATTCTTGCAAATCCATTCCACCCTTCCTCTCTTGCTTCTTTCTTTCTGAAGAGCCCTAATGCCATTTAAGATTTGCCTTTCAAGACCATTTGACTGTAATGATCAGTATTGTAGAGCTTTTAGTCTCTACTCTGGCTCTGAAACAGTCTTCATTAATTTATCAGGCCGATGCCTGTACTTTTTAAGCAGGGGGGTTACAATCCCAGTACTGCAATTGAAGTTTCAAATACATATAGTATACAATATAGTCAGACATAAAAATCTTGAGCAGATTCATACTTGCTACAGTCTTCATTTTTGAAGACTGATAGCTTGTCTACTAGGCATGCCACCATTTCATTTCACTTGATAAGCCTCTAAAATTTGTGACTGTCTACATGAAGAAAAAAAAAAA
>VZRH01001839.1:215477-243448 GCA_013397555.1 Urocynchramus pylzowi
AAAAGCTGTTTCTTCTGGACTGGCATGAGAAATTCTGTCACGTTCCTGTGTGAAGTGACAACATTTCCTCACCTGTACAGCTTTGCTTCCACAGTGCTCTTCTAGCACTTTGTTCCATTTTTTGCTAATTTGAGTGGGGGTTTTTTGGCAAGGGGTGGAGGCCCAATCAAATTAGATGTAATTCCAGTGAGAACATTTCATAGCTTGTGATATTGTTGAACTTCTTTTTAGTTCTGCACTGCAATACACTTATAAAATCATAAAACTACCAGGAGCTGCAATCAGTTATTCCCCTGTCCTGAGGCCAAAACAGCACCACCACAGTCAATACAGCCAGGTAGATGTCCAACTTGCTCCCACAGACCTATAAGGAAGAGCCCACCACCCCCAGGATGATTTCTTCTAGGGCTTGGATAACCCCATTAACTACTCCTGACTTCCCAGCAGATTCTCCCTTACTGTTATTGAACACTGCTACCCTGTAATTTTGCCCTACATGGACACAGAAGACTATGGCATCTAGCAGGTCAAGGTGATCTGTGAATGTGAATAAAATGTTTTTTTAAAGTACAGACTACAAAACTTCCACTGCCCAGTTCCACAAACACTCAGCTAAATGAGGGGTGAAACACAGGTGACATGATAAAAATTTATTTCATGAGCACCCTCTACTCTTCCATGTACAAAGTAAGCACTTATGCAGTGAATAGGTGCAGAGGTGTTTCCACTTACAAGAACCCATCCAAAGGAGCCTCATGTTTATGACACTACAAGTTAAGATATTTTCTCCTTTTTTTGAAGTTTTTGCTCTGTTATCAGATATATTATAGTTCTTGCTCTTTGATTCCTTTTTCTGCATCAGTCTGCCTCAGAACACAAGTGAACCTGTCAAGAATCTTTCTAGTTGACTGACCAGTCAATGGCAGCCAGCAATTTCACAAATGAATCTGCTTAATCAAGGTACCTAAGGTGAAGAAGGTACTTACAGAGCTTTGCAGGAGCGGGAGACTGACTTGTCACAGCTGTGTTATTCTTAAATTGATAAGAGCAGAGTAACTTGGGTCAAGGAGGAAAATCACTGAACAATAAGTCACTGAAGTGCTTTGCTGAATCAGGTTTTAAGTGTGTACTCAGACACAGTGGAAACTGTCCATCAAGTCACTGAAGTTCGGGTAGAATGAAAAACTTTTCAAAGTTTGTCAAATTCTTCACTGATATCCTGAAGTGCCATTTGCTGATTCAGTGCTTCACACCTCGTCTGCAAGCTGCCATGTTCCCTACATGCCCACAAAAATATCCTTTATCAATGTTTAAAGCATTTGGGGTCAGGTTTTTTCCCCTCAACAAAAGATATCTAGCAATGTTACTAGTATTTTTTCTCCCTCAATAGTGTACTTGTCAGTGTTGTTGCAAAATTGCATGTTTCTTTCTCATGACCTGTATGCAGTCAGTCTTCTGAATGTTCTGAAGGCAGAAAAGCCCTGTCTCCCCACACCTGCCTGGCCTTAGCACTCCAGAGTGCACACAGCCACGGGTATCTGAGGCACTGCATCTGAACCCTGACACTGTTACACTGAGCCTCCTCAGCTCCACTCCCATCACCTAGTGCAGCCTGGCAGGGGTCACAGCACATACTGTTAGCATAGTACCCATTCCATGGAGATTATTTCAGATTTAATTGGGTGCATATGCAAGACTGAACCCACCTGCCTCCCCGTACAAAACCAAAAAGTCTTGGATAGAGCCGTGCCAGAACCTGTAAATGGAAACCATGCTGCTCTTTGACAAATACTGTCTGTAAGGTGGAGTACAGAGGAGGGCTACTTCTTCCAAAAAGTCTGACAAACTGCTATCGAATCACTTCAGAAGCCATGGCTTTCTTGCACTATTTGTCCAAACTTTTTCATGTTTACAACTCTCCCTTTTACTTTTATAACTTGTACTAAGACCTTCTAAGTCTGGTGATGGAGAACTAACTTTATGCCACAGAACTAATAAGCTCAGCTTGTCTCAATAACCAAAAAAAATGGCTTCAAGAAAAGCCATTGTGATTTTCTCTGAATATAACACAGAAAACAGTAGGGAAGGATAAGGACTATTTAACTAATGGATGATAATGCAAAGTATTGTGACAGTCTGTTTGCAGACTTATGGAAAAGCATCCCGATAGATCCTCATAATTCCTTTCCCTTTTGGAAGGATTTCTTTGTCAGCATGGAGTTACAAATCATCCTTTTATTTCTTTTTCTCAAATGGAAGATTCCAGTACTCTATACAGTTTTGTAGCAGGTGGCCAATGCAGCAAATGGAATAACTGCAGAATTAAGAGAATGATTAATCTAAGCAATTCTGCAGATCAGATGTGTAGATCTTTTTAACCCATGAAAATTTGTAACACACTTATATCACTAGTGCTTGTTCTCCCACTGCTGCTGTGCCTCTGGGAAGCCATACTGGCCTTGTGCTTCATACCAAAATTTTGGAAAGACAGAGCTATAGGCCAGGTAACCCCAAGGGAAATAAGCTCCAGAATAGCTCACTGGTAGAAGACAACAGCTGTTTATGATGGTTCTCTTTTCCCCCCTGCAGTACAGGATGTAGGTGGGTTTGCAGAGAGCCTCTACATCAAGCCAGGTGCTGTCTGCTGTGGCCCTAATTGTTCACCTTTCCCTGGTGGTCAGTGGTGAAGGCTGCTCCTCTGTCATTCTGCCAGGCCAGTTCCCCCTTTTCATGTATTATTCCAGGATATGAATCACATTCCTCCCCCCAAATTTTACAATATTTAGAAAATACTGTGTTATTCTTATAACTGTCCATTACTACTATAGTGTCAAAAAGCAAACAATCAAAGACTTCTGAGTACTTCTTACATCACTCAATCGCAGCAGGATTGAAGACAGAAAGTGCTTCTTTTACATCTGAACTGAGCAGCCACCATCACATAAATGGTGCCACACACCAGAACTTCAGTTCTGGCTGATCTGGTGCCACTGAGCCATCCTTTGGGCAACAGGGTGGCTTGGCCAAGACCACACTGGAATAGAAACAAGGGCAGAGCAGTTCCTAGATCGCTGCAGGGCACCATGGCATGTTCACTGCTTTCTGTGTTTATGGTGAGGGTGGTTCCTGGGCTTATCACTCATGATGTTACACAACAGGCAACATTAAGAACATAAACATACATTTACCTACCAGTCTACAATATATGTCTCAGAGAAGAGAAATGGCACCCTCCTGTTAAGCAAAAACAGTAAGTACTGAAAAAATAAACCACTTCACTCCTAACTCAGAACAGTCCTTTAAACAAATAAAATCTACCTTCTTCATTAATGTCTAATTGTTGTACAAAGATTTGTCTTCTTTTTGGAATGTTTCTCTGCAAAAGTCCCCTGTCCTTACTTGTTTGCTGCTTTTTGCTACAGATGATATACTAATACCTAATTTACATACAGATTAAACATTACATTGAAGCTTATTTACCCCTTTATAAGGAAAAGCAGAACACCATATGGACATACAGGTTGCATTAAGACTGTTTCAGGGTTCAGTTTTGCTTGGTCAGTATCACAAACTGGACTTTGGAAAAGTGATGTTTTCATATCTGTTCAGTACAAAGTGCTATTCCAGATACCAGCCAACAGTTGTCAGTACTTTAGAGTTTAAAAACTACAAGCCTTGCTGTGGTTAACAAAAGTAACTCAGTTTCTTCCTAATTAATGCCTCATTAGCTTCAGCATGTATTATGAAACTTTCCTCTTCCTCTCCCAATTCAGACATACAATGTGCTTTCAGATCTGACACCATGAAAACAGCCCACCCTCCTCTCACTCAGCTACGCCTTCTAACATTAAATTTTAAAAAGTTCCCTTTTCCATTAGTTCCCTAAGGAAATTATTAAAATTTTCTTTATTGATTTACAGACATCTTCATCTCTTCTGCCGTACATTAAGCTTCATTCTTACAGAAAATTACCTACATTTTATCAACTCTATTTGTTTTCAGCTTAACAAGAATAATAAAGGGAACAATTGCTGAGAATGAGAGAGGAATATAGTGTTCCTAAGACTACTAATTTTCTTTATGCTCCACATATTACAGGAACTTTGTAATCAGCTGAAATATGTCTTCACTGATGTTTTTTCTGTCTTTTCTTAGAAGAGGATGATGCATATTTTCTCTTTCTGAAAAATGTTTCAGGCAGAGCATGAATTGTCTTTGCAAATGTATGTCAGGTTGTCAGTGTGCTGTCATGCACAGCTCTGATGGAAAAGTGAGCTTGAGGCCCTCACTGGAGCACGTGGCAGCAACCTACTTCTGACAAGGGCCAGCTCTGCCATCCCCAAGCACCCACACCCTCATCACTTGCTGGCTGACATTAGTGACATTAAGAGATTGTGCTCAGTTTTAGTACACAGGAGAAGTGCATGCTGGTGGGCCTCTAGCTAGCCACTATCATTCCTCTGTAAGTTTAGTTCTAGACTGAAATAGATAGTGAAAGGAGGGCAGTCGCAAGTTTCACAAAGAACAAGAACTCAGGCTGAAGACATTTGCATGTCTGATTGAACAGAACTTTAACCATGGCTGAGCATCCACAGTTCAACAATCCAATATTCATTGCTTAAATTTAGGGATACCTCCTTCACAGATAGATCAGGTGTAGAACATTCTGCTAAAAATGTTGATGAGAAAATACATTCTGTCAACTGAAGTGGTATTTCTTTATTGTGTTAAAGAGGAGATATAACCTAAAACTTAATAGAAAAAAAGCTTTAATGATTTGTACATGTTCCTTAACAGGCATGCCTTTACAGAGGGTGTTGTAATTGGTCCTCCAGCATATGAAGAATCATAGGTTTAGAGCATCTTTAAACCCCAAGGCTTTGACTGAGCCTGTAAGCTTGAACTACTCACTTGGAGTAGTTCACCTATAACAGCATCATTTGAAACCTTTGGGATAAATCAAACAAGGAGAAAGAAGACATAAAAAGGCACATCAGTATTGTAAAATGACTCTGTAGAGGGTTCTCTACATTCCCAGAATGGCCGCACTTAGTACTAATAGGATGGCTGAAGGAGGATCGCTTTTCTGGCAAAGGATTAAGGAATGTATCCACATCCCTTCCTAGATCTGAAGACACAGGTAGGGGAAGCATCTCTCACTGATATTCTCTCCCCCACATCTCAATCAGCAATAAGTTCCTTTCCTGGCTTGTTTTGTGCCCCATCACTGCCTGCCTAGGCCTCTGAAAGATGTTTCTGTTTTTGCTGCCACAAAACAAGAGCCATCACAGCAGATTAGACAGGAAGGAAATTAAGCAGCCTTCATTTAAAAAAAAAATGCTGTTTTTTGTTGTTAAGGTCCACAAACATTTCTAGAAAAAAGGCAAATATCTAATGCAGGAGATAGGGTGCACAAAGAGCACAGTTGGCTATACCACATTTTTCTTTCTTCACTGTAAAATGGAAGATACAATAAAAAATTGTACCTTGCCTCTTCAGCACAGTATTGAATCCTCAAGTTGTGTCAAAAAGATGTATCATTACTAGTTTCACTTAAAAAATTACTGGTTTCATTTAGATCTTTCCACCAAATATCTTTTTAAAAATAGATATAACCCCTTCACTGCTATCCTCTCTTTAATCTGTTCAATTTCACACACATATATGATATAATTTTTAACACCATTCACCATGAATTCATTGTGAGAGCAGTAAGGGAAACCTTCACTGTACAAATAACCATTTCTTGCTGCAGCAATTTTTTCTCAGTTGTCCGATCTCTTTGATTTCAAAAGAAAGGACACCAGCTTCATTCTTAAATGGTTGCTGTCATTTATGCCTGGAAACATACTCACCAAATCCAAGAAAAAGGTCAGTTGGGTCAGCAAGCAAATAACTGAGGGAACTACTAACTCATAGCCTGTATGTGCAAGCAGTTAAGGAGTAAGGATTGCAAATAAGGAAGCTGTGATTCCACTAGAGCTGCTGCTCAGTAGGGATAAAGAAAACACTCCAATGCTGATCACTTACAGACAGATAGACTGGCTGACTTGGGTGTCACTCCTGGACAGTGACATGCAACACTCCAGACAGCACTCTCACTCCTCAAAATCCTCTGCTTTCCACATAGGATATTATTACTGCACCATATCCTTCATCCTGAAACCTCCAGCTGACTGTATCATGACAACATTCCACTACTGATGGAGAATATTTTATAGATCAGACAATACCGTGATTTTTTGACAGTAGTGTCTCTGCAGCCTTTCCTCAAAGGGGTGAAATTTTTTTTTTTTTCCCTGAGTAAATTAGGTATTAGTTTGTGACACAAAAACTCCGCTTTTTAAAAGTTATGGCCTAGAATCACTGTTTTATTTCCTCTTATTTTTCTCTGCAGCTACCAGGGTATTTGTCCCAAAGACCTTTTTTCCCCTTTGAGTGAGGGGACAAGTTACTGCAACAGCTGCAAAAGCCTCTAAAAGGACGACTTTTGGTGTAACTTAGGTACTGAACTATTGCTGTCTTGGAAAATGTCTCCCTTAACGACATGCTTTGGCATCTGTTTTAATTTTAGTTGTGCTGACATAGCAGAGAGGATTTTGTTTTCCTTCATTTTTGTTATCTCTAGGGAGTTTCCACAGAATACATATAACACTCATAACCTTCTCTTACAACACCTGTGAGATGGATAACACTAGCAGCTCCTGTATTCTTTCTATACCTCTAGTCAGGTCTATTAAGAAGACCTTTGTTTAGTCTTTGAGAAAACAAAATATTTCTTTTTTTACTGCCATCCTGAGAAACTGGTTATTTCTCTGCACCATACTGTGCTACTGCCTTCAGTCACATTACTCTGGAAAGAATCCATGTGTTTTTCCTCTATTATATTATGGTACAAAAAGATTAAAGTTATTTATTTCATTTAAGGTGATCTTTAGTTTAACATGTTGCTCATTGAGAGCATTTATGCCCAATTAGATACTCAGGAGGTTTTATCACTTAAAGTTCTTTCAACTGGCTTCAGAAGAGTAATGTTCATTCTTTAGAACTAACTAAAATTAAAAACTAAGTCATTGCAAATTATATGAACTGTGAATCACAGTCTCCATGACTGGAAGTTTCCAGATGTACAGATGCCAAGTTCTCCTTCAGAGCTTTTTGAAAGGAAAGGATGTGCATTTTCTAGCTATATAGGGGCCTGCATTAAAAACAGAGTGCAGCATAGGAATGGTACTGAATAGCACTGATATTCAGTGACATGCCTTTGGTATAAATACATAGAAATAAATAAGCCATGCATCCAGTTCTTGCCTGAATTAGGCACACAACTGATGCAACTAGAAATTGACAGTGTTACCTCAGATGGCATTTTGTCTACATAAAATAGAGTTCCAAAACAATATCTAAGGATGACTGAATTGCATTAAATCGAATACCTTTTGAAAAATACAAAATTTCAGCCACATTTTGGGGTATTTTTGTCTTTTCATTCTCTTAACTGTTTGGGAAAATTATTGATCTGATCTTAGATAATACACATTTGGCCCTGAATGGCATGTGTGTAACTTTTGCATCCTCTTTTAGATGTCTGTGTTCCTTAGATATTTCAGGCACACCCAGCATTGAACATATGAGAACTGTGCCATATTTTTAGCTGCCCTTCCCACTTTGCTTCAACAAATCTCAGTACAAACAAAACCAGGATCTAGCCTTAAGGCAGGCAAGGACCTCCCCTGTATTTCAGAGTACCTTTTCATTGCTTTTAAAGCCTATTTTCTCCTGTAGGGACTGACTGAAGTCAAAGCAGCTCTTCTTATGTCAAAACAGACAGGCATAAGGTTTTACTACTCCTGTTGCAGAGAAAGATTAAGCTCATTGTAGCTAAATCAGAGGTTTGTGAAACCTAGAGCATGCACTATTTAGGGTATAACTAATATCAAATTGCCTTGAACCCGATATAAATGTAATTAAAAGTGTGACTAATAGAAGCTTATAAGTTTCTTACATATATTTTATGTATCTATCTAGGAAATGTGGCCACCAGCAGGGGAAACAAGTACACATACAGCAACACAAGAGAAGCATTGATTCAAGAAAAAAATTGGTAAATACAAAGATATATGCAAAAGAGATAGATACAAAAGTTTGCAGGGGGCAGGACATCTTGAAGCATACAAATGAAGAATGACAGACCCAAACCAAGGTATGCAGTAAGAGAAGTAGATTATCCCCCTGTTTCAGAAGGCAGGAAAAGAGCATATTAACATCAGGCAGCAAGAGGAAGAGCAGTGAAGGAAGAGGACAGGCCTACATATTGACCAGACTTCCCCTATGGAAGAGCTGCCTAGCCTTATTGCCTCCACCTCCATAATCAAGATACTACCAAGGACACAGCCATCAGAATTCATGGCATCAGCATCATGGCCCCACATACACAGCAGTGATTTCAGATATCTATGCTAAGGACAAATACTTTTGCATACATAGTGAAGATGACTAATATTGTTTAAGCATTAGCCATTAGCACAAAATGAGTTGTTAATGAATGTATTTAATAAAGGCTTTTGAGTTTAAAATTGACCTGCTTTATCAGTCTGCTAAAAGCTCCAATCATAATGATCTCTAATTCCCTACATGTAAACACATATTTAGTTGTAAGATTACGCTCTTTTTAGCTTTAATAATCACCAAGTAAGAATATGAACAATTATTTTTTCTGCGTGCTAGGGTACTCCAATTAAATTTAACTCCTTGTTGCTGTGAGGGTAGTGTGCCTGAATCCTATCAGGACATGTGCCTCTTACACACTGAAAATTGTTAATTAGAGGTAATTCATATAGCAGCGCAAGCATTTTAATGACCAGAAAGTGGAAAGCTGGCCAAGGTTTATGATATTACCACTGCAGTAACCAAACATACAAATTTTCAGTGTAATCTGACTGTTGTTTGCAGGACATGTCCTTCTTTGGTGTAAGTGGCCAAGCTCCATGGCAGTCCATCGGACCCAGCAGAGGTACCAATCCCACGCATGAAAGTTAGTATTTTGCAATTTGGTCACCTCTCAAATACTTGCTAGCAAAATGTACTCCCTAAAAACCCTAGCAACTAATTTTCTGTCTGCCATTTTTAAGGCGTTGCTGCTTACAGATCCAGTATGGAATCTTTTGCTGCTGTCAACATATATGCTCTATTTTTAATCAGCTCTCATTTTGCAAAAGCGCACTTTGGCATATTAGAAAATATGCACATCTCACTGTCCTTCAATAACTAGAATTTCACCTCCTCTTCCCCTTCCCCTGTGATTTGTCTGAAGACATTTTTCTTTTAACTTCTGTTCATAAACTTCATAAAGAAATAGTAGTGACTGATTACAGGAGCCTTGTGTTTAATCAGCAGTGCTGCCCACTAGCCCTAAGCATTTGACTTGCATATTCTTTAGTTAGATGCCACATCTTCCTCAGTATGACACCACAAGGATCTAATCCTGCTAGTCTGCATCAGATGCTGTTGTTATTACATTTGTGGGCTGATGCTGTAACTGAAAGCCTCCTCTTCCTGAATGTTGGGCTTACCATTTTTGTGTGCTTACCTGAAAATTGCTCAAGCATGCCTCTAGCACTGCATACAATTAATGGCTTTTGTCATGTTCATTTAAAAAAATCTAAAAATTAAAATTATACTTCACTAGGTATTAGGAATTTGACAATATCTTACAATACTTAATAATGCACTCAAGATTCAATGAAAAGTACACCTGTGACTTGGTAGGCAGAAACAGAATGTTGTTATAGAAGATCCAAAATAAAGTTTCCTGAAGTAGAGATAAGAGCCAGTTACACAATAGTAGGCAAAAGAGAGATTGTTTGAATTTATAAGCTGATTACACTGCTTCCTTGCTTAGACTAAAGTGCTGTGGTTCCCCATTTCAAACTCCACTGATAGTGCAGTAAATTTTCAACTCCTAAAATAATATATTAGTATATGTTCAATTAGGAATACATTTAGCATCTCTGATCATACATTGATCATAATTTCTGTGAGACTTCATAGGTGTTTGTGGATCTAGAGCGTATGACTTTGAGAGACACTTGACATTTTGTCTGGTCCTTGGTCCCAGTGGGAGTTAGGGACTGACTAGGATTTCTGACTAATGTCTTGTTAAAGCCTCCTGTGATTTTTGGACAATCCTGTGTATCGTAACATACAAGAGAAAGCCTAGGCAATAACACTACATTATTTAAATCCCTGAGGATTCACATATGTTCTTTGTATCTCATCACATGCCAGGGTAGGAAACTGAGACCTTAATACCTACTTCTTTTTCTGATTCCAGGGATACCAGGTCTCAGATACCCTGCCTGCCCTGTTACCTACTACATTTTCTGGGTCTTATACCCATTGCTAAGATAGCTCATTTTTTCAGTTCACAGATTTACCATACCACTCCCCCATATAAGAAATACTTCTCTTTGTATATGGCTCATTTAAAAACACCCTTCAAACAAGCTTTCAGTGAAAAGTAACATTATAACTTCTAATGGCATCATTACAAATGTTTTTAATAAAGTCAGCAAGAGGAGTCGGGGCAGGAGGTTGTTAGAGCAGAAACTGAACACACTTGCACTGTAATCATCCTTAGATACCTTGTTTCAGGCTGCTGGCATTGCAGAGAATCTCCTGATGGAAGAGCATTCTGCTTATAAGCAGCTTTATTAGTTTTTTTGGGTGTGGAAATGTTCTGTGATTGGACCACAAGACCTTCTCTTCACCTGCCTATTCAACTTTTGTCACATAAAACTACTTCCTACCACCTGGGTGACTAAGGGCAATGCTTTTGCAGAGTGAAGTGTCTTCACCTGTTAAGCAAAATATTTAAAACAGTTTGTACACTGACAAAATGCTCCACAGAAATATTTGAATAGGAAAATTAAAGTGGGTCATCACCAGCTCTTGGCTGAAACCAGACATAACCATAATTAAATCACCGCAGGGTGACATTACGCTTCATGTGGCTGATCTCTTCCACAGTGTTTGAGAAAACTTAACTACCAAACATAGATAACAGCCTGGTGTAGTTTCCTCATTTGTGCTCTTCCCTTTTAGCATTGTTTACAACTTTATACCATGTATTCTATCAGCAGAAAAGCTTAACTGGCTTTTGCACGTGTCCTGTTTGTACAAATCAGTTTTCAGATATATTCTTATCAAGATTGGATTCATGCTTTACATGAAAATACCTGGAAAATTGCTCATTAGTTAACACTTATGGAGCAACGGTTGTCAGAGCAATCTTCAGAACCATAGCACACAAAACTCATTTGATATCAAGCCCTTCAAGATTTGAGACCCTCAAGATTTGAATCAAATTTTGCAATTTTTTTTTTTTTAGCTATTTATGAGTAGCATAGCTGGACAATTATGATTAAGCAATTGCACTGTGAATTTGTATTCTTGGCATTTGTATTCTTTGTATTCTAACATTTTGTTTCAAGAAAAAGTGAAGACAATTCCAAAATGAATGAGAGTCACCAGGTGTGAAATCAGGACCTAGCAATAACTGGCGGAAAGGTAATTCTAGCAGTGGCAGATCCTGACCACCAATTCACTGACCAAGGACTCAAATGGAGGAAAGAACTACACCTGAAGACTAATTAGCATGAGAAGTGAGAGATATAACGAGCACATTGGGGGATGAGTACTAAGTGATGAAAAAACTGTGGAAACTGTGACCAATGAATGCTGATGCCTTTGTTTGTTAAAATGTATAAACAGTGTAAAGTTTAGCTGATCAGGGAGTCAGGCTTTTGTGCGCTACCACCCAGCTCCCTCCTTTGCACATTCTAGGATAAAAAAAATAAAGACACCTCAACTTGGTGTGAGAACTGGCACTGAGTAATGACTCCATATTCAGGACAATTTACATTTGAAGTTGTAAGTGGCAATCAATGAACTTGTGTGTTTATATCATACCCAAAGTCACCTTGACAGACTTTAGCTGTAACACACTAGAACACAGGCCAAGAAGGACATACCTCCCATTATTCAACAATATTATAAAAGGTATTGTTTTGCAGAAATTCTTGGATCTTTTGAACACATTAAAATAACTGGATTTTTTTTATTCCCTCCCAGAAAGTGGAAGCTACGTAATATAGTGGGGGTTTCTTGGTCTTTATTTTGGATACACATTCTGAAAGATGCTCTGGAAACTGAACTTTTATCTTCAGAAAAGGTTTAGCAATAAGTACATCTAAACATTGTTTGAAATAGCATGCTTTCACTCTGAGATGATACTTGGTCACATTTTTAGGTTGTCAGCAGGGTTCCTCTAGTGGCCATGGGTGTTGATGTTTGACATCTAGACATTGGTCTGTCACATGCTAGGCCATGAAAACCTGCCACCAAACAGGACCAAAGGAGTAGATGAAAGCAAATGGAATACTCATGGCCTTTTTGCTCATAGTCCTGAGGGCAGCAGTACTCCACCTACTCCACCAGAGACTGGAAGTTTCTGCTCATCAAATTACATAAAGGGGATATCAAATGAAACCACTGTTTCTTCTAAATGACCTTCCTGTCATAGACATTTCAAGTACATGGGGGCTGCTAAAATGCAAGTTCACTTAATATAATGACATCACTGTGTGCAAAGTCTTTGGCTCGCATATGAAATTCTGTGGCAGAGGGCCAAGCTCTCTGAAGTAATTTCTTCTGCTGTATTTAAGCTCCCATGGCATCTGTACAGTAATTACAAGGACAGATTTAAACAACTGACAGTGGCAATGTTACTGAATATATATTTGACCAATGAGTATCTTCACTTCCATGAATTCAAAAAAGGCACTAAAAAAGTAAGGGAAATTGTAAGGGACTTTGAACAGCAAGGAAAGATGGAAGTGCTCTAGGGCTTGCTAGCAAAAAAAAAAAAAAAAAAGAATCCAGAAGGATGATGGTGTTTTTCCCTCTCTAGGTGAAAAGCACACTGCAACAAACAGGTCACAATATACTGTTCCCTGTTTCTTTAGCTGCACTGTAGCACAAAAAAGAGTGCATTCAAATTGGAAATCTTAAAAAAAAAAAAAATTTGAAACAAGATCTTGAATGTCAGCTAGCAACTGCATGATGGGTTGACCCTGGCTGGACACCAAGTACCACCAAAGCTGCTCTATCACTACTCCCCTCAGCTGGACTGAGGATAGAAAATAAACAAAAGGTTTGATGGTCAAGGTAAGGACAGGGAGAGATTACACAGTTAGTGTTACAGTCAAAACAGACTCAAGTTGGGGCAACTAATTGAACTTGTTACTAATCAGATCAGAGTAGGGTAATGAGAAGTAAAAGTAAATCCTAAAGCCATTTCCCCCAGCTCTCCCTTCTTCATTTCACTCCCCTTATTATCTATTCCTGCTCACCAGCAGCACAGGGAGATGGGGAATGCGGGCTGCAGACTGTTCATCACATGTTGTCTCTGCCACTATTTCTTCCTCAGGGAGAGGCCTCCTCCCACTGTTCCCTTGCTCCAGCATAGATCCCTCCCATGGGAGTGAAAACTGCATGAACTTCCCTAGTCTGAGACTCTCCCACAGACTGCAGCTCTTCATGAACTGTTCTATCATGGATGCCTTCTATGGGGTGCAGTCCCTCAGGAAGACTGCTCCAGCCTGGATCCCCCATGGGGCCCCAAGTCCTGCCAGCAAACCTGCTCCAGTGTGGGGTCCTCTGTCCATGGGGCCACAGGTCCTGCCAGGAGCCTGCTTCAGCAGGCTGCCTGCTTCACCAGGTCACAGTCTTCTTTGGACATCCACCTGCTCCAGACCTAGAGGTCTCCATGGGCTGCAGGTGGATCTCTGCTCCTCCATGGACCACCATAGGCTGCAGGCAGCTATCTAACCACGGTCTTCATGATGGGCTACAGAGGAATCTTCTCACAGAAGCCACCACCCCTGTAGCCCCTGTGGCACCAAACCCTTGCCACGCAAACCCAAGACAAACTGCCCTAAAGAGCTGGCCCTTACCCACCTCCCATACATCATCTTAGCAGCACTGCTGCTTCAAACTCATTAGTGACAGGCATATTATACGCAAAGACTGTTAACTCCTGCTACGGGTTTTGATCTCAAATATTTATTTCCATAAGAGATGAGCTCATTCCTCGCCACTTTTGGTATGTTTCTTGATAGAACACAGTAAAACATATGAAAAGGTGTCTTCCACAAGTATTAGAATAGCATGAGGACTGAACATTCAGCACTGCAGTGTGCTAAGTTTCTTGTAAAGTGCATTATAATAGGACAAGTACAGAGCAATTCTCCTGTCCTGCTACAGTAGCCATGATGACTGATCAATTCCTTACATGTGTCAGTGAACAAGGAAACAACATTCAAGATCTCTAAATTATTTTAAAGCAGTATCTACATGCTGATTTTGAATAAAAAATGGAAAATTTAATCCTTGCTTCCGATATTTGAGTTTGCTTTCTCTGACATTAACAATCCAACCAGTAGTGGGGAAACTGTGTTGCCTTTTTTCTTCACCAAATTCAATGCTTCTTTCAGTATTTTTAGTTTTAAATATTATGAAAATAAAAATTGCTCAATTTTCCCTCATTACTTCTCTGGAAAGAGCTTATTCTTCAGCACCTGAACTTTAGTTCTAATATCTCATAGGTCTAATATCTCATCTCTCTAATATCTCATATATCTAATATGTCATTTAGTTCTAATATCTGCATATCTTTCTCTCATGCATTTCTGCCCTGGGGGCCAGCTACTTTGTCCTGCATTTTGGAAAGAAAGCAATTATTAACCTCATCAGTGAAAGTGTACAGATCTTACACTTTGCCTGAAGATTTAAGACGTGTATGGGACAAATTCCTGTAGAGTTAAGTGTTGCAGAAATGACAAATTCATGTCACTAAGCATTCTTACTGCCATATTTCTCGCCTGCCAATTTTATTCCTCCCTGGATGCATTATTATTTTTAGCTATTAATCCAAGCTACTCTCTCAGGCAAAACTCCCTCCCGAAGTTTTATAATTCTGCCAAATAGAAAGAACAGAGACCCTGATTTTGATGTGTGTTTCTCTGTTTTTGAAGAGAAAGCAATATTGTATGTTCTTTTGTGTTTCAATCTAAGTATTTTCTTATATTTCCTAAATATAAACATCTGTTATACTTGATGTGGTATCTCACTGCTATAACCAGCCTTTAATAGGAAATTAGAGCTTAGTCTGAAACTGTTGATTGTTTTCAGCATCATCTAAAAGTACCATTGCTTTTTTCAACAAGGCAATAACACAAGGCCACATCAGTCCCCTTTCAACAGGGTACATAGCACAGTAGCTTTAAAATGCCTGATAAGAATTTAATAATCCTAGCAGAAAATTAATGGCATGCTACCAGAAAAATGGATCAAAGCATAAGTATAAGATTCTTCAGTTCAAGACTAGAAAAACAGAAAGCTGACCATAGAATAATTTGTGTTCTTTACATCTTTCAAATGTTGGTATTTTTAACTGTCATGGATACTACCTTAGATTGTTAACATCAACAGGCAGCATAGACATAAAGGGTGAATGTCCAAAACTGAGCTTCTGAATTCTCAAGCACAGGTCTGCTATTTGCTAGCTACAACCTGTATAGGCTTGTTGGAAAATATAGAAATACTCTGGATTAAACAGAAGTGACATGATTAACTCCTGCAATAAAGAAAGGCATGTGCCATACCATGAGGCAAACCCCTCAACTTAGAGACTGTCGTGGATTGTGAAACAAATTGTATTCCATTTGCCATCTGTATGGCAGTTGTCTTCTGTTAAGTGGGCAGTTTTCCTTATCTCTTCCACAATCACTCCTCCTTCCAGGAAGACATCTGCTGATAACAGGCTATTGAATGTCAATGCATGACTGCTAAGAACTTTAACATCCCATTGTGAGATGCTCTGCCCAGAGGGAGGAGCCAAGGATTCCTACACAGATACAGCTGGGAATCGGGAGAGACAGGACAGCTCTTGCTCCTCTGGGTTTTGCTCAGAGAGACAGCTACCCCTTTTCAACTGGATCTGCAGAGGAAGATTTCACCTTTCCTTCTACAGGATTTCCTGCTCCAACAGAACCACGCCTGAGGACTGAGTCCAGGAAGACTGCAGCCACAATTCCACTTGGACTGAGACTACACCCTGACCAACCGGGTGTCAGGTTGAGTTCTGAGTGTCTGTGTTGTTTTAATCTACTGCATTTTTTTTGTTTGTTTTGGTTTTTTGTTTGTTTTTTTTTTGTTTGTTTGGGGTTTTTTTGCTTCCCTAGTAAAGGACTGTTATCCCTGCTCCCATATTTTCTGCCTGAGAGCCCCTTGATTTAAATTTTATAGCAATTCAGAGGGAGGGGGTTTACATTCTCTATTCCAGGGGAGGCTCTGGCCTTCCTTAGCAGACACCTGTCTTCCCAAACCAAGACAAAGGCAGATCACATGTGTTTCTACATATATTTAGATGAAGAAAAGCAGGTTTATAAAACAGGAAAGAGGGGGAATTTCTTGAAAATGCACCCAAAAAAAAAGCGCTCAGAGGTATTTGGGGATTTGGCCATTGACACTCAAGATCAGAAACTGCAAGCACCAGAATAGCACAAAATCAACACTTTCCCCCCATCTCTCCAGGATCAACAGAAATCTTCCCAAGAGAAGAGAGAAGAAAGTCAAGACTGGGTGAATGTTACATTCAGAATGAGTGTATATGTGAAGTTATTAAGGATGATAATGGTGCCACTACCACCAGTTTTTAAAATCTCAGTATCACAACACACACATATGTTTTTTTCATCATGCTTATGATGAAAATACATGAAATACATGAATATAATAAATTAGATACACGAAAGTAAAGCAGAAATAAAACATCTAATAAAAATGCCTTACTACGTTATATAGACAGAACCTTCAGTAAGACACAAATCTACCATAACCCACTCAATGTTTAACCAGTCAACCAACAACTAAAACAAATATTTGATTAATCATGTTTTTTCAGAATCTCTTAGAAAGATTCTGTAATATTTGAACATGCCAAACAAGATAATCAAGCCTGAAATATAAGGACAGAGAAAAAAAACATTGAAGTCAAGATGGAATGCTAGAGAAGTGTCTGTTACCAAGCTTTGCTTGCAACATTCCAGAGCAGGATCAATTAAATGAGGTGCAGAAAGATTCCAAATCTTTTCTCCAGTGAAAACAATCGTACACATTATGAGGCAGTGTTGAATTGTACTAACACTGCTGTTCTGAGATAAAGTTGTCATTGACAGCTGCAGTCAACCTCCTGCACTGCCTCAAGGCAAGGTTGTCCTCTCCTGCAAATCTAAAGGAAATGTTGCCACAAATTGCAGGGGAAGTAAAAGCAAATGCAGAGAATAAAAAAAGACACAGCAAAATGAAAACATCTCCAACACCAATATATTTCTGCAGCCCTCACTGATACTCAAGGTATGCCTGCATATTGTGTCACCATTTCATTTAACTGTACAAGATGAATGAGTATCTGGAATCATTTAAGCATCATGAAATCCTATTTGTATTTCTAAACTGACACCATATGCTAATCAGAAGTCTTTACACATAACTTAGAGGGCTTGCTAAATGCATTTGATATGATTGCTAGCCAGTTCTGTGGGTGCTTGAAGAAAGTTAGTCACTTTCAATTGTCTTAGAATCTATGCAGCCTGCAGACACTTCATCCTGTGTGGCTTGCACTTACCATCCAGAAAGAAAGACTCTCCTCCAGCTGACTATAATAAAGTGCTGAGCTGTATTTGAGTTTTAGCTACTTTCCCATATGGAAAAGCTATGTCACTCAGGAACTACCATGATCCTAAGAACCACTGTGGCTCTTCACTGCTCAGTTCAAGTGTGTGTAGGACTGGCTCCTCAGCCACATGCAGCTCTGGGAAATTCAAATGTAGTATTTGTGCTGGAGTTGCACACAGTGCAAGGTAGCAAGGTGATAGGACAGGGTTGCTGGATGATCAAGTACACAAGCAAGTGAGACACCAGGGAATACCAAAGGTGGCTGTTCTTCACTGCCTTGCTGCCTAGCTGAATATACAACTATCCCTCAGTGAAGAACTGCTGCCATTTTCTGCTTACAAATAACTGCCAGGCCTCTGCTTAAGGGGTAGGTGCTATGTGTCTTGTGGATCTAGGAAGACTTGGACACACACTTTAAGTCTGGCTAAGTAGTGGAATATATTTCTTTGGCCTTGGAGCTGTAGGAAAACAGCTGTGGTAATTTTGTTCTGCTCAAGAGGAGGAACAAATAAGTTTACATATGTAAGAGTCCATATAAATGCTCTGCATGAAATCCAGTTGAAGAGTCTTCTGACAGATAGAAAAGCAGCAGAGAGATAAGCATGCTGCCCTAACAACCCATGCATTTGTGTTGGAAATAACAACACAAAAATATGGGTACCATATTTTTGTTGGAATTAAAAATCAGATTCTTCGATACCTGTAAAGGTCTCCATAATGACAATAGAACTGCAGAGATTAAAATGAGCTAGCAGTAAGAAAACAAAGCCAAATAAACAGCTTGATAGACTAGCTCAACATTTACAATTTCATGATGTGATCATCCTTCAGCTGCTGCCATTTCAGGTGCAGAACACACCAGTATCACCAAGACTCTTTTAAAGTATTTCAACCAAAGAATTACATGCTCAAAACACTATCAGAGCAACAAAAAGACATTATCTAGCTTGTGGAACATTCTGAACAGGACATCCTGGTTATGGTTTGTTTCATTCTAGAAGTAGGAGCACTGAAATCAGTAGTAGAGACAGACAACCTGACTTACCAATACAGCATGGGTAGCAGTAAGGCCATCTTCAATCAGTTTTGGGGAGTTTAATAAAGAATGTTCTATCACACACTTGAAAAGGAGGAATGACTAAAACTCCAAGAATGTGTGAAAGTGAATCAAAGCAACAGTGTATTTTATCCAAAGTGTAATACTGTCCTGGTTCTAAGGTTACATGCTGTGTTTTTACTCTTATAATGCCTTTTGCATTATAAATTGAAATACATTTAAATGTATGGCAAGTTATAGATATGCAATCAGACAGGAGAGAAATTGGCTCTTCCAGACCCTCACCCTTTCAGCTACAAACCGTTTTTTTAAGGTTAATTCTGTTCTCAGATATCAAAGAGCTACAGTGCAAGAATGAGTCCTGGGATGCTTGTGAGGGCCCTCTTCTTGTTCTAACAGCCAGATAACAAGAAAGGATCAGACAGGGACATCATTATGTGAATGGGACAACCAAAAGTATCTCAGGGGGTGTTTGTCCAAGACTGGTAATACTAAAGATTAAGATAACAATCAGATGGATTAAACTGTAATCAGGCAATTAACAGAGACTTTGGTGGGGAAAAAAAAAATCCCCCTAAAAAGTAATATAAAAGCAGCAAAAACGTTTGCAGCAGTGGAGATGGCAGCTGCTGGTGCTGGGCAGACAGAGCGACCTCACTGAAGGGCACTGCTGGGCACTTGCACCCTCTTTCTGTGGAGGACACATGGGAGGAAACCCCCATTGGCATGTGCCTATGGAACCTTGCAGGGGGCTTCCTCAGTGGCTTGGCAGTCTGAGCTGTAGGGGTAAAACAGGTGAAAGTGAAATAAGCTGCACCCTGGGGTTCATTATTCTATGACTGTGGTCATCCTGTGTGAAGCATGTATATGCTATCAAAAGATTGTTATGCCAGCTCTGATGTGTTGTGACAGTAAGAATATACAGGGGTAGCCAAGGTAACAACTGAAAACCAAACGGCTTCTTATTGTAAAAACACTGAAAAGGGGATGTGTAACAGCTCACAATTTAATCGAGTTGACTGACTAAAGAAAATTGCAATTATTGAGAATTCAGCGGTATTGTCTGCTTTTGGTGACAGTAACAACCTTGGCTGACATCAAAGCAAATTTTAGCACTGAGTCTCAAACTGGACTACACTAGGAGAAACCTACTGGCTGCTTCCAAGTTTGGTACTGATCTTCAGTGACCCCTGAGGAAACCTGTCTGTCCTTCCTTGACCTCTAGCTTACATGAAGTCTTACAGAACTTCAGATTTGCAGCAATGTCCTTTAGTGACACCAAGACCTAGAAAAGCTGAACCAAATAGCAGTGACATGCTTCTTTCTCTCAGCACAGATATTGACTTCAGAAACTTCCTACCATTTTCCCTGGAAAAACCTCTGAGTACTAACCAAAGGTACTACATTGGAAGACCTTGTTACTCAGCTACCAAGCAGCTTCTGCTGACTATCCAGCATCTGACCCATTCCAAAGATAAAATGGACCCTGGATCTTGCCATGCCATTCAACAGTGTACAGTAATTTATTTTGAAAGAATATTATGGTAATTTTGTAATACATTACATACTTCCCCCAGAAACAAGATGTATTTCTTTCACGTAGCATGGCACAATAACATCTCTGGCAGCAGTAAGGGACATGTCTTTGAAAGCAGTGATCTTCTTTCAAGTGGAAAAGACATTGGAAATAATGAAGTAGAAAATCAGTGTTTTTAAAAAGTGTGTACTTCAATATTCTGTTGAAAGCAGAAAATTGAAGTACAGAAATGCCATGTCTCAGAAGTTTTTATGTTTGAGAGTATCAAAATGCTACGCATTCATGAAAATAGCTTTGCAAGGTATTGTAAAAGATGTGATTTTTGATTCAAAACATGAACTAGCTAAAGCCTCTATTTTAAGTTTTAGTATGAAGATTTTTGGGTTTCAAAAAAACAAGTATTTTCTGGCTTTCCTGGCTTACTTTCTTCATCAAATAAAAGCGTGAGTATATGCACAAACAGTAGAATAGAAAAATGTCTATCAAACATCACACTTCCTGATGAATCCTCTGCAGCCATACCTGATTATGAAAGACATGCATTTTTTCAGCACAGTCTGCTCCATGATGGCAAATACTGTTTTGCAACCCAAAATTCAAGAGGGCCTTGTATTGCAGCTGGAAGGTCCATGAGAGTACTTTACACTCCCCTACTCAGTGGTACATAAAGGCTAATGCATTCATGTAGAAGATTTTAAAACATCTCCCAGATATGAACATCCTAATAGAGTAGTACTGGGCCATTTTCCTAAGCTCTGGACAAAAGGACAAGATTTCCTCCTTAAAACTCCTTGCTGCTGGCAATCAGTATATCCATGCAAAACTGCAGGGACCATCTACTACCTTTAAAAACAGTGTGCTCCCACAGATTTTCATCAATACATGAGTCTTCCCCAGTAAGAGAAGTAAATCTCTACAGAAGAAGTGAAAATGAGGAGGAAGCGGTTTATGTCGTGGTCCTAATAAGCAGTGCTGCTATAGTTTCTCTGGCCTTCTTCCTTTGTAACATGTATTGAAGAAGCTTTCTGTTATTTTCCCAGCATCTTTCATACTTGAAAATTTCCCAAAATACACATCTCAAATTTTAAAATATTGTCTTGGGTTACAACCAATTTTGTTTTATTGTTAGAAGATCAATAGGATATAATGACATATGTTTGCTTCTGTGCAACATTATTCCCAAGGTTAGGTTTGCCTGCCTACATACCCAAACAAAACAGAAACTGACTTTTAAACAGGTAAGACTGATCTGTGATAGAGCTACATTGTATTGTCACACAAACATTAATACAGCAGAAAAAGGAGAGAGGGAATACTCACCTGGAGTTGGGAAGAATTCAGATCAGATGAGACCAGCTGTTTTCAATAGGTTTGTGAATTTAGAATTTATAGAAGTCTGCTGCGTAGCTGCATCTGAACAATGCCTTTTTTTGAAAAACACACCCAGCACAGAAGCTTGATATTCCTGCTTTAGCTAAGATCTACTGCTACAAGAAACTTTGGTTTACAAAGTATGTCTCAGAGATATAATACATACCACATGACCTTATCTCTTACTTATCAAAAATATAATGTCAATTTCCACTTTCCAGCGAAACTCTTCATGGATAATTGTATGTTTTCTTTGACATAGTTTATTGTCTTACTGAGACAGCTCTCTCCATCAGTAAGAATAAAACAAAACAGCTGGTTATATCCCACGGATGAATTCTCCTTTTCTTCAATTTTATAATTTATTTATTTATTTCTAACTGACAACACAGCAATATAGTGTGGACTCCACATTCCTATTATTTTTGCCAAGTCAAAACTACTCTAGTGGTTAGTACAGCAGATCCTGTGTTGCTGTGATTTAAAAACTCTGGTGGTGTGTTTTTTTGTCATAAGCTCATAATGGTTTGTTCTGGTTATTTAATAAACATATAAATAAATATATGTCTCTTTTCTGGGTTAAGTATAGGTGGCCCGTCCACCTGACCAAATCGGAATTTGAAGCCCAAAAAAATGGGCAAGACACGGTATGAACGAATGAACCCCTCCCACCCAAGGACCGATTACCACTGTCCAGCTCTACCATGCCGGGAAGGGGCCTCTTTATTAAACAGGTACAATCGACCGAGCTTTACTCGCGAAAATATGAACTATATCTACGGAGGCCACAAGAACTTTGGATGCTAGGGCCCGGGCGAGCCGCTCTAGCCTCGCTTTAGAGAGTCCCAGGGCAGATAACAATTCAAAGTTCTTATGATACCATTTCCCTCTAGTCCCAAGGGGGAAGCCTACGTATTCTATATCTACAGCATTAGTCAGGTGTTGTATTTGTCCATGGAGGCGTTGATATTTTTTCGCCTTTTCCAAAGCGGCCTCCCTCAACGAGGAGCTATTGTGCTCATACCTCACTGTCACATCCACAACTAACGCCTTTGAACCTTTTACAAAGATCAAATCCGGTTTAAACAGTTCGTTAACTTCATCCCTCAGGTGCGGCTCCTGGAACACAGTCCAATCCTCCTTCTTAGCTTCGCTGCTAAGGGTCTCACAGATGGCATTATGTCTCTTGATCCTGGCATCTTGAGTAATTGGACAGTTTCCAATAATGTGGGCTGTTGTTTCAAAAGTAGCCCCACAATGTCTACATGATCGAACTGAGTCCTCATGCCTACCCCTAGCCAGGAATTCTCTTGTCAGGTAGACATTGGCTCTTAATTGCAAAGCGGTTATGAGTTTTCGGTGAGGAATACCTCTATATTGCCTGATCCAGGCATTACTGATGTTATCATTCTCAAAATTCTCAATACCATGTCCCTGGGCGACCAGATGACGCCATCTCTCAAATTCCATTTTCCACCAATTACAGGGTCTTGGGTAGCGGACCTTGGGAGCGGGCGCCTCCCATTCAGACAGGCTTTCATCTCCAACCCCACCAGTCCCTTCTATCATCGGTAAAGGTTCCCAAATCGGCGGGATGGACTCTTTCTTCCCTCCTGCTCGCAACCATAACTTTTCAAATAACTTCTCCAGATGTTCTCCTCTCAAGAAACCCACCAGAGTCTCATCAGAAGACTGGGCCAATCTATGCAGCCTTCTCGCCTGAATACTTGGCATAAGCGCTGCCAATTTGATGAGACCTAAACCACCGTCTTTGAAACCCAAATACAAGATGGCATCACACGTACTCGGAGGGAGATGAAGCCACTCCTTGACTGTTTTCCGAATCAACAAGTCAAGGGATTCTAGGAGGCCCACATTGACTTCAGTATGGTCGGCCAAATATATCAGTCTCTGGATGGTATAAGTTCTGAGTATATCGACCTTCTGAAGAGGTTTGAGGGGTGACGCACCAATCCGATGGAGCCAATCGACCAGTTTCTCTGATAAACCCGAGTCGGCAAAACCAGTCCAGGGGTCGATCCATGTGCCAAGATATTTTTCTGAGCTCCCTGGGTCAATCATGTTAAGAGGGGACCCATTGATTGTCCACGAGGGACAGTCATTGATGGTATATGAGTCCCTGGTTGGCTTGATGTAAAAGCCATAACACTTCTCACCTTGTGTCCGAAGAGCAGTAAGATCACAAAAGGTCTCCAGAATTTTGATGTTATCACACATACTTTCCCAAGAGTCGCTCAGCAGCACCAAATCATCCGCAAAGGCCATGGCCGTAACTTTCCATCCTCCATGCTGGAACCCCCGACCCTCCATTTCAAGCTTACATAAAAGGGGGTCCAGTGCCAAATTGAACAGCAGAGGTGACACAGGATCACCTTGCTTGACACCAGAGCGAATATAAATGGGGTCTGTCCTCTCTCTTTCTACGGAAATGTACGTTTTAATATCTCTGTACATTTCCCTAACCAACTTTACCACATGCGAATCAACCCCTCTCTGGGCAAGACCCGCAAATATATGCTGATGACATACGGTATCAAAGGCCTTAGCGATGTCCACGAACACCACCCCCAGGTGTTTATGCTCCCGTTTAGCATTTTTCACCACAAGTTGTAATAACTTGAGGTTTTCGGCACAGCCGGATGCGCAAATAAAGCCCCGCTGACGGGGGTTAATGGGACATGCCTTGGACAGCCTCGCCGTAGCGATCCTGGAGAACAGCCTAATCACCATAGAACCAATGGTGATTGGTCTCCAGTTATTGATATCACCAAGTCGATCCTTATTGGTTGACTTGGGTATCAAGACTGTCTGGCAGTCCCGCAGCGCATCTGGAATAGTACCGGTAATCATCCAGAGGTTGAAGATCTCTGTCAACATGGAAAACTTAGGGTCTTTTTTAATCAGATGACCCAAAGTAATCCGATCTGGCCCGGGAGCGGAGGTCTTACACATTTCATTCACGCTCTTTTCAATCTCTTTCCCCAATATCAGGGCCTCAAAAACGGTGTTATTGGCCTCCGCATGCGGAGGAAAATTCTCAGGCTCCCAAATTCAACTGATGTCTCCCATCTCGACTTAAATGACTCGTGGACAACACCAGATGGAATCTGGCACTGCAAGGTTTCCGTGCCATCCAAAATAATACGCGCTAGACGCCTTCTATGCAACTGAAACAATCTCTGAAACCGAAGATATTTTCCCCTTTTAACAGCTCTTTTTCGCATCCAGTTCGCTGTTCCTTTGGATGCATTCGGACCATGGGAAACCTGCGGCTTCCGGCCCCTGGCTGTCTTTGTTTCCTGGTTAAGCCCACCAAGGCTACTAGAGAACTTCTCAAAAACATCATTCACCACCACTTGCGGATCTCCACCATCCAAAATTTTAACGAAGGCCTCCCGATACTTGGTGAATCTGCCTGCCGATAATCCCGTCCTGATGACATTACGGTAATGGAGCTTTAATTGTCCCTCCTTCAACTCTTTAGAAGATTTGGGATGATGTTCTTTTCCCACACCACCTTCCGGTCTAGATCGAACTTTCTCTGAGGGACCTCTCCCCAGAAGGCGCCCCTTATCACTGACTTGCTTAGCCGTTTTTGATGGAATGTGCTCCGCAACTAGCTGGTTAATATTTCGACTACCAGCAAACCTCTCCACCAATTGCACCAAGAGAGCCTCCTCCTCCTCAGTCCATACCCTCTTGTGGGCCCCCCTTACTGATGACTCGTTAGGACGGGAGGCAACAATCCGCTCCCTATTTCTTACAAGAGGGTGCATTAACCTCTTGTGTTGGCCCAGGCCAAACTTGGTGGTAAACCCACACTGGCAAACCTCACAAACCCACTCGCCTGTGGGAGCCACACTCACCGTTCCTTTACATCGTGGAACATGATAGGCAATACTGTGGTAATTAAGATTTTGCTTACCACACTTGGAGCACTTAAAGATGACTTTCTTTTGCCCATGGGTCCTCTTAAGGTGGTCAATCAGCCCCAGCATCCGTGTAAACCGGGACCCACAACAAGGACAAGATGGAGTTTTGTCTGGTACTGACACAACCGGGGTTCTCACCGGCGATCGAATACCACTGGTCCCAGGAAGAGCCTTAGGTGTTATCGGCTCTTCAACACCACTGCCTGCACACTCAGCATCGTCCCGAGCTGGCCCAAGAGGCAAGATCTCATATGGCTCAGGGAACGTCGCCAAGCCCGCCCAAGCGACACCCACTTGATCACTACCATCACACACAATTGCGGAGTTAACAAACTCCAAACTTACCAGATGGATACCCTCTTCCCTGGGCTGAAGGGGCTCTGATGACACCTCGGCATCTTTGACCCATAGATCTAAAGGGTCGGTCTGAGTGGCAGTCGATATAAAACGTAAAGCCAGTGACTGCACCATGACACAATTGGAAAGTCAAAATGAGGGTAGTTTCAGTCAGCAGCTGGCCCTCTCCCAGACTACCAACTTTGTCCAACAAAAGCCTGTGGACAAGGCTCTAGGCAACAGCCAAAGACGCTGGGCCAGAAAATTTTGTTTCGGCAGATCGTGAAACTACCACTGGGTGGCGAGACCAACGGCAGGGAGGGCAGATGTACGTCCTCACTCACACTGGGGCGGAAGTCGACTCTGTTACCACAAGGGTATCCGGCGGGGCCACGAGGAGGCGCGACTTCCGCAGCTAAGCCCAGTTAGTAACTATGCTCCCATCTTAAGAGAGTCATAGTTACTCCCGCCGAAATACAGATATTTGGTTTACTCCCCTTTTTCTGTCTGTCTTCCCAAAGACCAACCCCTTATTCTGGATCCTTCCCTGCCAGTCAGTGCAACCCAGCCTCCTCCCTTGTCATTGTTCCTAGAACCTTCCATGTCAATCCTGAATCCCGGGAGACCCCATTGCTATGTTAAAACTATTCTCCTCCCCTGTTACTCCCCACTGGCTGAAACATTGTATTCCCTACCTTGTGCCCCTCCCCAGGTTTCCTGCAATTGGCTGAAGTTTGTGTCCGTCCCTTGTGCCCTCCCTCCTATATTAGTTGTTGTAGGGGTGTGTTCTGTGTTATTTGCCTGTGATTCCTCTTGGGATTAAACAGTTTAGGAATTCATGCAAGTGAGCTTTCTCATTCCTTTGCCTTGACTCCTAGACGTGGTTTAGAACCGAAAGCCGCAGAGAGCAACCTTGCTGCTTCAGGGTGCCAAGCAGCCCTGTTCACACTGCTACCCAGACCAGCCTTTGGGCACATAGGGACCTGCCACGCTGGCACAGTCCAGGAGAATGGTGAGCCGGCAGGCATCTCCAAGCGGTCACTGCATCAAAAAACAACTTTGGAATCACGAAAACGCCTGGAACTCATGTGACCACTGACGCATCATAAACGAAACAGCATCACTATTTTCTTTGCATGTTTCTAATTGATGGTAGATGCTATGTTTTGTTCTCGAGCCAAGTCCTATGTGCTCTCAGAGAAACACAGCCACACCCAAGATAGCTCAGGTACCTCAGATGGCTTAAAAAAAGCAGGATAACTTCTGTGGTAATGTTGGAAATAGAAAAGTTGTAATAAAAGACAAAATAACAAAGCTCTTTACAGAAAAAAACCCAAGCCAAGGGCAGGAGGCTCCTGCTCCTGGTAAAAACACCCCACAAAAGCCTTTTGTTCTCTTCTTTTTCTAGCAAATTGCTTAGGCAGGACTTTTTGGCTTCTGTCCAATTGGCTATCCTTAAGTTTGAGGTGAAGTCCCCAAGGTCCTATGAGGTGCTTTTTTACCTAATTGAGAAGAGAAACTTCTGGGCTTTTTTCCTTTTAAAGCAGACAAAGAAGAATTTGGTTCCCCATTCCTATAGGTAGACATCTTTTAAGACACTGATTTTTGTTTCCAATGTTTTTAATTTCTGGCAGCTGAAGAGGAACTGTCAGTGTGATTTCAGCACTCAAGAAAACGTTAACTATTTTTACTGCCTAAATCTATAGTCTGTCTCTCCAGCCTGTACAAAGCTGAACTGCTGTTGTGTAAAAGTTAGTGACATCTGTTCAGAAGAAGACCACTATCCCCTGAGTTCCAACACAGCTATTTGTTAAAAGCTCTGTTGTCACATACATGTTTCTCCCACTACCCATTTATATAGATCTTTTATAGCAGTTTAACCAGTCATGAGGGTTATATATAACACTTTTTTTATGGA
>VZRH01001839.1:247460-267707 GCA_013397555.1 Urocynchramus pylzowi
GCACGGCTTCCTTTGCGCGGGGCGGCCACACCGGCACGGCTCCCCCCGCTCGGGGAGTCAGTCACACCGGGTTAGCGGCCTCTCAGCTTTGCGGGGAAAGGAGTGGGGCTGTCCCGCAGCTGCCTCCCCGCCGCCTCCCCGAGAGGTTCAGACCAGATCCGGACGGTGCGACACGGGCCTGATCCGGGCGGGGAGCGCGGAGGTGCAGCCGCCGCCGAGGTGGCAGCGGCCGCGGTGGAGCGGCGTTCGTGGAAGCTAGCCTCTGGTCATCCCGTGGGTGCAAGGGGTCAGTGGGGGTGGCTGGCGCCGTGTCTGCCCTGAAAATCGTAAAGTCACGGTGTCAGATGGGCAAGTCAGATGGCCTTGGCTTCCCGGCTGCCGCTCGGGGCACCGGCCCGAGAAGAAGCCGGAGCGAAAGAGGTTTTACAGTTCTGCTGTGAGGTGATAAAGAAAAAAAGAACTTCAGATACAGAGTTCTGGCGAGTTAAGCTGCGGTAGTGAGGTGTGTGTTCCTGCCCCGTTGGTCCCGGGTGGGATTCCCTGCTGCTGTCATCTGGAGTGCTGCAGGCAGAAAAGAGAGGAAAGTTGCCAACTGCTCTTGAGAGGTTTTCCTCAATATGGATGGGTTCTAGCTGTTGCAGTTTTTTTGGTTGAATTTGTTTGCAAAGCTTTTTTATTTCATATCTTCCTGTGACTAGCCTAACTTTTAGGGAAGATGGAACTTCCTGTTACCTTCTGCAGCCTCGTCAGAACGGGGAAGATGTAGAGTTGGTGGAAACAGCTAGGGAGAATGTTCAGGGGTTGTGTCCACACAAGACAAGAAGTTATCCGTCCATATGTTCGATAAAGTGCTGAGCACTTGTGTCATAACATCCTGCGTATGATGTAAAGGATAAATTTATTGTGTCAGTTTTTGTACACAAGCTGTATGTTGTGCAGGTTCACCATACTTCTTCAGTGAGTAAAGGGCATTTGAGGTCTGACTAATGATTGTAAAGCATGTCACTTTCTTATGTGAAACATGCTTATGTATGTATGCAAACTTCCTTCCTGAATGAAGTCTATGATGAAATCTCTGGTGAAGAAGCCAGATTGCCTCTTGAAAGTGTCATTTGGAAAGGAAAAGATTGTGGAAAGCCTTTGATTGGAAGGGACCTCGAAGATTATGTGGTCCCAATCCCCCTGCTCTGGGCAGGCATGCCATCCCACTAAATGGTGTTGCTCAGTGCTCCATTCCGTCTGGCCTTGAGCATTGCCAGGGAATGGGCATCCACTTCTCTGGGCAACTTTTTCCAGTGCATCACCACCGTCACAGTAAAGAATTACTTCCTGACATCTAATCTAAATATTTCCTGTCTTGGTTTAAAACAAGTCCTATCACTACGTGCCCACATAAAAAGAAGATGAGATAATTATGAGGGCTGCTCTAACTTTTTTCCCTATAATTTTTTTTTTTTTTTTTAGGTAATGTAAGCATTTTAGTTAGACAAGAGAGAGGAAACAGGCATGTCAGCTCTTTGTCCACCACCATCTCCTGCAGTTGCTAAGACAGAGATCTCTTTGAATGGCGAGTCACCATTATTAGCTGCCACTTTTGCTTACTGGGACAATATTCTTGGCCCCCGAGTGCGGCACATCTGGGCTCCAAAGACAGAACAGGTACTTCTCAGTGACGGTGAAATAACTTTTCTTGCTAACCACACCCTGAATGGAGAAATACTTCGGAATGCAGAAAGTGGTGCAATAGATGTGAAGTTCTTTGTTTTGGCCGAAAAAAGAGTAATCATTGTGTCATTAATCTTTGATGGGAATTGGAACGGAGACAGAAGCACATATGGACTGTCAATTATACTTCCGCAAAGTGAACTTGGATTCTACCTGCCACTTCACAGAGTGTGCGTGGATAGGTTAACGCATATTATAAGGAAAGGAAGGATATGGATGCATAAGGTAAGTTTATTGTTCATTACTCAAAATAATTGTTAGATTGTCTTTGTGCAGAAGCAAGAATTGAGATGCTGTGACATCTGTTATGTGGAGTCAAGAGACACGAACTCAGAAAAGGCCGGTCTCTATACAGGTTTGAAGGTTAAAGGTTACCAGATTATAAATCAGCAAATTCAAGACTGGGATTTTTAGCCACTGGATTATCCTGGTGATTCTATATAGCCTCTACAAGACTGCATAGTTGAAAGAGGTTTCCTGTACAGTTTTTATCTGTCTGAATTTCATAAAAATTGTTGCTTTTAATTGTGTTAATTTGTGTATTTAAACTAGGTGTAATTGTAACTTCACTGTGTTTCAAATTGTTGTTTTCCTTGTTGAGGTCCAGAAAAGGGAACTGATGCAATTAATCTTCTAATTCCTGTTACAGGTTTTTTTTTAAAAAAGAGGGTGTTAACAAACAGTTTGTCAGGACTTAAATTGTGTAGAACTACAGAGAGATATACAAAAGTACATCTGCTTTAGTCCAAATATTTCTACTCCTGAAACTCAGAAAGGAAATCATGCTAAATTTTTCATAACTATTGAAACTCTGACTTTTGGGTAAATAATGGATATTTCCTTATTAAGTGAAATATTTTATGTATTTTTCTTGAAACTAAATAACAGTCTCCTGGTAAAAATTAAATTTTTTTCATCTTCATGGAGTCCAAGCTGCCTTAGAGCAGTAGAGTGCCCATCAGCTGTTATGAACATGATGATGCACATTTGTCTGGTATCTTCTGTTCTGAGACCAGAAAAGATTAAAATACTTTAAACTTAATCTTTGAGTGCTCTTATCTGAACTAATTACAGAAATAACAAGCTGATACTATTTTTGTGGTGGTGTTTCCTTTTTGCTGTATTGTGTGATTATGGCTGGTAGTGCTTTCTGAAACACTGGCTTGTCATACTTTCTGGGGTTTACTTTTCAGACAAAGGATAGTACATAAAGTTCTTTCTCAATATGATAGAAACACAAATGCTTAATTCCTTATCTAGTCTTTAAAAACCCTGTTAGATATTAGTGGTTTTAATGTAAGTGAATGTTGTCTCATGGTCCTGATTACATTGCTTCTTTCATTTAGTGTCCTCTGCACTGACTTGTAATGAGAGTGATCAAATAAGAATTAGCCATCATTTTTAGCTGTAACACATTTTCTCAGTTTTTAGATACTGCTCCATGCCAGTATGTTGTCACAGTAGAAGTGACCTTTAAGCACCATCGAGAATGATAATTTTTTTTTTTTAGGCAGGTAGGTCAGTTGAATTGCTGAGACAGCAATATATACTGAATTCTGAAATAGACATTTATTATCTTTTTTGGGGTTTTTTTTTGTCTGTTTGTGGTTTTTTTGAGGGAGAGCACACATCCCTGCACACATCTTCAGTTTTTCAGTCTAATTCTGAAAAGAGAAAACTGCTTGGAAAGTGTAGATTAACATTTAGGCATGATTTGTAACTATGATAATAAGTTAAAACTGTTTCATTCTGTAGTTTGCATTTTGAGTCATGTTAGCAGCTATGGTTACGTATTGCAAATCAAGTCCTGTCTGGATCTGGATCTGTTCTGGATGTTCTAATAGTTGTGAGTATTAGCTCTCATTAGTTCTGTGTAGAGCCAGACAACATTTCCAGCTGTACTTGAGATGAGAAGAAGTTTTTTGAACTCAGGTAAAACATGGAGCAGTGTTCAGACTGGCAAAGAAGGACAAGCAACTCTGAGCAAGTCATCAATATGGGATTAGAAACCCATTCAACTGCTCCAGTTTATGCTTTGTATGTTTGTCTCGTAACTTTCAACAGTTATATTTTCAAAAAGCAGTGGCTTACACCATTTGTTCAGCCTTATCTTCAAGAAGACTGAGTTTTTTAAAATGTTTGTCAAGGATGTCTTCCTTCTCTGACTGAAGGGTGAAGGTGCCCTGAAGGAATCTGCCTTGTTCTGGTATTATTTTTCACTGATGCTTCTTTTAGATGGTTAGAAATGTTTTATTACTGTTTAAGGACAAACTACTTCAGCTTATTCCTTATTCATCTGCTCAAAAAAACCTCTAGCAAACTCTTTTCATACTTGAAGTTGATCAGTTCTGAGTAGGTCAGTCACAGGAAACTAATGATTAACCAATAAAAATGCAATAACCTGTCAGCATCTAGCAAATGATATCATTAGTTCTCCTAGCGTCTGCTATTTTTTATGACTTGTATTGATGCTCTAGCGATTAATGCCAAATTCTCTTTGTGAATAATAACTTCATTCCATTGTAAGTTCATTTTAAATGCAGTTTGCTATTCAGCTGCTGATGAGTCTGTTTTCAGAGCTTTATTCAGCTTCTTGTACATTGTTTTGTGTACTCTGAGGTTTCATGTCTCTGGTACTTGTTTATAAAACAATGTTTTGAAGACTTGTAAGTGGCTCAAGAGGTGGGGGAAAAAAAAGTCTTTTGTTTCCCACTTCCTTAGTCAAATAGTTTTTCTCATTCTGAAGATCTTATTTTTCTCCTGTTGTGTCAGGAATCCTCAATCTGTACTGTATCCATCTGAAAATAAAAATCTATACATAAAGTGGAATTCTTCACCATAATCTGATCATCTGGCATTTTCTTGATCTGTAGTGACGAAAATGTTTTGACATCATCATCAAACCCTTCCTTTCCTGCCCAAACATGGGAGATGTGCAGTGGAGGGCAGAGCAGGGTGGGTTGATCTGTGTTGCATGATGTCACTTCCTCCTAAAGTCAACTCTGTAAAGGAGAAAATACTTGAACATCAAAATTTGAATATAAGAAGCGTGACTCCACAAGGGAAGATGTTGTACTGGGTGACTGCTGTGTGCATACATACACGAACAAATGCCAGAGCATTTATATTTAACTGCTTCTCTTGCTCAGGAGAGGCAAGAACATTTCCAGAAGATTGTCTTGGAAGGCACAGAAAGAATGGAGGATCAGGTAAGGGCCATCTGGTGGATACATATGGCACACCATTGCAAAACCATTTGACTGCCTCTGATGAGTGTAGAAGTTGGTGTTGCTTCTTATTTTTGGGATCCAGGAGGATGCATTAGACTGGCTAATAATGTGACATACGCACTAGGCAAAGTTTCTGAAGATAGGATGGTGGAAGCTGTGATCAAATTAAAGGAAAATATATATCATCATTTTGGGGATAAAGTAGAAATTTGTGAAGAATACTACCTTTCAGAAAAGGAAACTCATTAACTTGAACTTGAAGCTCTGTAAAGGTAGCAGCTTCCTTAGAGTCATGCCAGCCTCCTATCAAGGTTGTTTTTCCATTAGGTTAGGTTTAGAATTACGGAGGCATACGGTATCTGTCACGTTGAAATGTGCTTGGAGACTTAATGGATGAGACTGTGAAAAAAATTTGATTTCTGAAACTCTAAATATGAGACTGTGGCTTCCTTTTCTTGTGATAGATAAGTCAGGAAAGTATTTTTGTATGATAATGAGTAATAGGCCTGGTTTTGGTTTCCAGTCATTTTTGTGGCATCAGACTTGAACGTAAAATGCTTAACAGTGATTGGACATAACACAGTATGGTCAAATTATCTCACATCAAATTCTTGTTGTCTAGGCCAGTCAAAACTGATGCTGAAAATTAGCATAAGACCCAGATACACATTCTAGGCGTGATGTTGAGAAGCCAAATATACATTTCCAGTTTATAATTATTCATGAGTAAAGCCCAAGAAATCTATGCATCAGTTTCAGCTCATACTCCCTTCCAAGCAGTAGGAACTTAGGATGTTTTGCATGTAATACTGCAAGTTCATGTTAGTAGTAACTTCTAATACAACCCAATGTGCTTTTACTTCAAACATCTTATTTATTGTTCAGGGTCAGAGCATCATTCCAATGCTGACAGGAGAAGTCATTCCTGTAATGGAGCTCCTTTCATCTATGAAATCACACAGTGTTCCGGAAGAAATAGATGTAAGTTCTTGTTTTATTCGTACTCTGGACTTTTAAAAAGTGACTTTCTCTCTCTGGATAGAACACAGTTTTGGGTCTTTACTTTGACACTCACTTTGCCAGAGAAAATGCCCATTTTCCTGAATTCTTGTACGCTTCTGTTGCTTCACATCAAGTTCTCCTAAGTGATGTAATGAATGGCAGTATTTTTTATGGTCATCGCTTATCAAAATTGACTGCATAGGATGATGTCATTGTACAAATGGAAAGGCAGTTTGATGCTAACCAAAATGAACAGGCAGATTAATGTATTGGATGTTGATACCTGTTTCAGCACATTAAGTGTTCTCATGGAAGAAGTAGAAGTAATATGACATGCACTAATCTAAAGTATTCTGGACATTTTTACAGAAAAAAAACCACTACAAGAAACCTGACTTATGACTGGTGAAGACTCAATAATCGAGTGACTTTGTAATTCTCAAAATGCTTTGTCTGAAGTCAGTTCTTTTAAGATTATGCTTTTTGGGGAAGCCTTACAACTTAAACAGTTTCTAAACAGTTCCCATCTATCAAAGCAAAAATCAATTAATTGGAAGGTGCTCAGATTCTTGTCTAACTTCTGTTTATATTTACTTGCATTTCAGATAAGTGACACTGTGCTAAATGATGATGACATTGGGGATAGTTGCCATGAAGGCTTTCTCCTCAAGTATGAAATTCAGTTTTGATTTATGCTGTAGTAAAATGATTTAAACTTGTGTATGCATCTAAATGTATCTATTGCATTTGCATGTGAACATGGATTGGAATAGATTTCTTTATAGATAGAGGGGGAATATACATGTATTTGGCTTTTTGAGATTTTTGTCAATAAAATGTTATAAAGTTTCTGTCATTTTAGAAGAATGGTTCTGGGCTAAGAGCTGCATCTCTGTAGACTCTGTTGTCACAGGATTGTTTGTTTGGTAATAGAATTCCTATCAAATACATGTTTTTCTTTGATACCTGCATTTAATTTTATAGGACTCTAAGTCAAAGTCTTGCATTTTTTGAAATAACAAAAAACCTGAGTTGTGCATAAACTCTAAATGAGAGTCATTAATGTTATGTCATATAGCATGCTTATTGTTGAATTGTGTGTTTCTCTTTTTCCTGTTTCTAATTTTTAAGTGGAAATAGTTGAATGAATAGTTGAATGAATAGAGCAACTTGGTCTCTTCCTGTGGGATAGTGTATTTAATAGGTTTTAACTGATGTTCTGTTACCTTTCATTGTATCTCCTTCATAACTGCATTCATATATGTAGTGCTTGGTGGCATCTATTTATACACCATCACATGTGCCAGAAGAAACTGTTGAACTTCTGGATTTCAGCAGTAACCTACACTGCTGTTTAAAGTCCTATGGTTATGGGCATGTAGACTGTATTTATGCTTGAAATACTTCTCTTCTTGTGAAGGTGATAATGGTTTAATTTGAAAAATCTGATTAAATGTATTAACCTATGTCTGTTTTTACTTGCAGTGCAATTAGTTCACACCTGCAGACCTGTGGTTGTTCTGTAGTCGTAGGAAGCAGTGCAGAAAAAGTTAATAAGGTAACATACTTTCTAATAAACTGAACTTAAATGCTGATTATTAGGAGTGTTACTTGGAAAAAACTTTGTCTATAAACATATTTGAGGCTGAAGAAGGAAGGAGTACTATTGTCTGGCTATCTTCAGTTGACTGGTCTAGCAGAAGAGAATTCTGCCAGAAAATTGCCTTTCAATTGTATTCTGACAACTATAAGAAAAACAATGTCTTTAACTGATACAATACATAAATGAGTAGTAAATTAGTCTTGAGCTTTTATAGGTTTTTTAGCTAAAATATGCAAATTGAAGAGACCTGGCTGACTTGCCTATTTCAGCTATGTTATAGAATCACAAAATGATCCAAGTTGGAAGAGACCTTTAAGGTCATCCACTCCAACCATGCACCTGGCACTGCCACTGTAACCCCCAAAACCACTGAACCACATCACCCAGCACCAGATCCAGATGCCTCTTAAACACGTCAAATATGGGTTCTCCACCACTTCCCTGGGAAACCTATTTCAGTGCCTGACAGCTAACAGCAAAATTTTTTTAATAATAATTAATCTGAATGTCCCGTCTCATTTTAAGACCATTTGCTCTTGTGAAACCTGCCTCTCACTGCAGGCACAGCAGAGACTGGAGACACAGGAGAGACTGGTCCTCACCTCACTGCTCGCTCCTTTCAGGGAGCTGTAGAGAGTGATAAGGTCACCTGAGCCTCCTCTTCTCAAAACTAAATAGCCATTTCTCCTAAGACATGTTTTTTAATCATTTCATGAGCCTTGTTGCTCTTCTCTGGACACACTCCAGCACTTCTGTGTCCTTTCTGAAGCAAGAGGCCCAGAAGCAAAGATTTGAGCTGTGGCCTCATGAGAGCCAAGTACAGGGAGACAGTCACTACCCTGGTCTTGCTGGCTGCAGTATCCTGCTGATACTGGGCAGGATGCCATTGGCCTTCGTCGTTACCTGGGCACACTAAATGCTGGCTCATTTAAAGCTGACTGTCAACCAGCACCCCCAGGTCCATTTCTCCTTTCTCAGAGTGACTCTGCCGCCAGCCTGTAGTGCTGCATGGGGTTCTTGTAACCCAAGGGCAGAACCCAGCACTTGGCCTTTTTGCACCTCATGCAGTTTGTCCTTGGCCCATTGATCAAGTCTGTCCAGGTCCCTCTGCAGAGACTTCCTACTCTTGAGCAGATCAACACTCCTGCCCATCTTGGTGTCATCTGCAAACTGACTGAATGTGCACTCAGTCCCCACATCCAGATTGTCAGTAAAGATGTTGAACAGGATCAAGCCCAGAACTGAGCTCTGGGGAACTCTGGTAGTGGTGAGTATAAGACATTACCCATATAATTGGATATTGTCTGTATACTCTTAAACAATTAGTGCCTCCTTAATTTCTCCTGCACTGGGCAGTAAACAGACTTCTGTGTCATGAGCTGCTTGTGTTTTGTGGAACCTGTGTCTATTTCTTCAATGTGGAATAAAAAAAGATGAACAGTGGGCATGCTGAATAAATTATTTATTACTTGTAGACTATACATGCTATATATTATATATTTTATAGTATAGAGGGCTTCTTGCCTTAATGAAATATAAAAGTTGTTTTTTTTTTTTTTTTAATATGTAAAGGTACCTTTAGTTAACCTATGCTTTGAAATAAACAGTTTATTGTGCTTTATAAAAATTGTGGCAGAGGGAATGCATTGTTTCATGTGTGTTACCAGCTGTGATAAAGGACCTCTGATCAAATCAACAGTAAATGTGGATGCCCACAAGCAACAGGCAAACGAGAGAAGAAAATTCTCAGATCTTAGCTGAAATCACAGCTAACCCTAGTTAATATGTATTGTTTCAGAGGTTTAAGATTTACACACAATTAAGTAACTGGAAATGTTATATGTTTAAGAGAAATGTTATGTATGTATGCACATATGCTATATATAATACAAGAGGAAATGTTAGAAGCTTAAGTAGTTAAGAAAAATCTACAGATCATTAAATAGTTAATAAAAATTACTTAATGTGTAAATGGCTATGAATATGTAAAATAATATATTGATAAGTTAGACAGTATAGGCAAAAACAGTGTAAAACAATGTGAACCTCTAGATCCATCCAAGGTAAATTTCATAAAATAATTCTACACATGTTCTTATCAGCAGCATGCTCCTTGTGTCATGATACAACTCTTCTGAAGTTACTGCTTTCTTAATAGCGTATTTCAGCTTGCCTCAAAGTGAAAAAAACCACTTGTGGCATATTGTGACAAAAAGGGTCAGTCATAAATTATGTTGTCACTGTTTTAGGTACTGCAGAAACACATAGTGAAAGGACAGAGCCTTTTTAAATATCTTACAGACACAGATAAGATGCCACAGGTTAAGACTGAAAGAAGAGCGGAATGGAATACGTGTGGTATTTAGCATGATTACTCATAGCTGTTTCAACTCAGAAGTTTGAAAATGGGTGATGAAGTACCTGTGTTCATTGTAGTAGAGAGTTTAAGGAAATTACTGAGGAAATAAGCATCGATGCTTATTTACAAAGTTGACTGTGCCTGATTTGAGACAATAACTGCTATGTCAATATGGAATTAACAAAATAAGAGGCCTGAAAGGCTAGGAAAGTAATCACAGTAACTCATGTTTATTAAAAGAAGAATGTAGAAGACAAAAGTGATTTGTTCGCGATAATTGGGTAAAAAACAAACTTGGTTGCAAGAATGTGTAGGATTTTTTCATCATTTGACAAGAAGTTGGAGTAATATGGCTTACAGCTCCAGTAATTAAAAAATAAGTAAAAGTAAGCATGTCATTGTTCTGTGGCTTTTTATAAAGTTTTGGCTTTTCTAATAAGCATGGTAAACTCTTTTGTTTATAATTTGAAATGCCTAATACAGTCTAGTCAGACTTACTTCCTTACATTTTCATATTTTTCAAAACTATTCTTTTTAATGCAGATTGTGAGAACGTTGTGCCTGTTTCTCACACCATCTGAGCGGAAGTGTTCCAGACTCTGTAGAAGTGAGTCCTCTTTCAAATATGAGTCAGGACTTTTTGTTCAAGGCTTACTCAAAGTAAGTGTGCTTCGGAAAGTTCTGTTCTTCTGTAGTTTAACAACATTCTTCAGTGTATGTTTTTGCATATGATACGCACACACATATACACATTCTCATTCAAAAAAATGTGTCATCATCCCTTGATGTCATTTTTTCTGGCACTGTAACTTTCTTTGTAATTAATGTTAATGTTAAAATTCCGAGCCAGTCTTTTCTATGATACATCTGTTTCTTGGGGATTGTTCAGGATTGTTCCTGTACTTTGAGGTACAGTAATAATACACTCTTGTCTGCTTGGGGCTAGAATTCCAATAGTTGTTTAAGTCTTTGTGTTTTAATAAAACCAAGGAAGAACAGTCATATCAGGCTTGGAGTTTCCAAGTATTTTAAACAGTCTGTAGCAATAGGTGAAGATGAATAGAAAAATACTGCTTCTTGCTCTAATAAGCAGTCTGAACTTACCAGACAATTATAATATATACTAACATACAAATATACTATATATTATAATATATACTAAAATACAAATACACTATAATGCTAATGGGTTCACAAACCAGGTAATGCAATACTCTAATACACAGGTCACCTCAGTACCTGTTTTCACCTTTTTGTTAAGGAAATCATTCAATATTAAGGATTTATTACTGCCATACAACCACCAGTTGTCCCAAACAAAATACTTATGAACAAATGGGTTATAAAATGTAGGCATGATGTTTTAATATTGTTTTGTCCCAGTACAGCTTTGCATTTTTAACTAAAATAGGGGTTTTTTTCCACTAAAACAGGATGCAACAGGAAGCTTTGTGTTGCCCTTCCGCCAAGTAATGTATGCCCCATACCCTACTACACACATAGATGTGGATGTCAATACAGTGAAGCAGATGCCCCCTTGTCATGAACACATCTATAACCAACGACGATACATGAGGTCTGAGCTGACAGCATTTTGGAGAGCTAATTCAGATGAAGAAATGTCTCAAGATCATATTATCCACACAGATGAGAGTTTCACACCTGATCTGTATGTATTCTTCTCACATCTCTCAAAGTTACTTGATTTGGCATAAGAGTGTAAAGAGCCTACCTGCTAATAAAGTACATGGAACTTCTTAAAAAAAACTCTTCAGTTCTGGTAGTTACACTTGTTTTGGCAGAATTTACCAGGTCCTTCAGTAGTTTGGTTACATCAAATATTATTGAAATTAATTTTCAATGATAATTCTGACCATGTCATGTTAATTTTATTGCCTGATTTAATTAGAGGCATAATAGAGCTAAGTGTATTTGATAGAGACCAGTGGCTTTTCTGGATTTAGTTAATTTCATCTGAGTGCTTTAAAACTCTTGTGTTGTCTTTAAAAATACCAGAATTATAATTTACTACAGTTTTAAATTAATTTTTAATTTCAACCAGACTATCAACAGTAATGCTACTGCTGTGCTCAACTCCTAGAAGGTTAATATACCTTACTGGCATTAACTCACACATTCATTTGTTTTCTTTTCTATAGAAATGTCTTTCAAGATATCGTGCATAGAGATACATTAGTAAAAGCCTTCCTGGATCAGGTAATTGTTGCTTTTTTCAGAAAAAAATAAAGAAACACAGCTCAGTACTTTGACCCCTAGTAACAGATAATTTTAACACAAATACATCATTTAATGGTTTGGTAGCTTTTCTTCATACTACTGCTGTGATTCTGCTCTACATAAGTAGAAAGAAAAATATTGATGTAAAACTGAAACTCCTGCTTAAGTGTCAAAAACAAGGGACATTTTCTATTGCTGTGCAACAGTGTCTGTAATTACAGTATTGAAAAAACTGCCTGACCAGGAATAATTCCAGATAATTATCCGGACAGAATTGTAATACAGCTTCATTTATTGTATCTGAGCAGATAGAGAACATAGAAAGCATGCTGACTGTGTACAAATCTGCTGTCATTTGCGTGCTTTGCTTTAATTAAGTATTTTAATTAAGTAATAACGTGTGTATGCAATGTTTCTTTCCAGATTCTTTAAATGATTCTTGAATTTTCGTATTGATCTAATATTCTTAATTTTTAACAGATCTTTCACCTGAAGCCTGGCTTGTCTCTAAGGAGTACTTTCCTTGCACAATTTCTGCTTGTCCTTCACAGAAAAGCCTTAACTTTAATAAAGTACATAGAGGATGACACGTAAGTGAACAGATAATGGATAGCAGATTTAGAGAAATTTCTTCTGTTCTTTTTTAAAACGTATGTTTTTATTTCCTTGCAGGCAAAAAGGCAAAAAACCTTTTAAGTCTCTTCGTAGCTTAAAGATAGATCTTGACTTGACAGCAGAGGGCGATCTTAACATAATAATGGCTTTGGCTGAGAAGATTAAACCAGGTCTACACTCCTTTATCTTTGGGAGGCCGTTCTACACTAGTGTACAAGAACGTGACATGCTCATGACATTTTAAAGTCTTCCCTGCATCTGATATTGCAATCCTGCAGAGCACAAAGTCTGTCAGTGGGACCCCACACTGGTGACAGGCATTGTGGAAGGATGAAGCACCAGGAGCACAGTAACATTGAGGTGTGTCTCAAGCAGTAAGGGTCATGTTAGAGGGAATTTCAGCTTAGCTAGATAAGCATGATTTTAATTAATTGGTCTCGTCTGTATGTTTTTTTAATTGTAAATGTTAACAGAGGTTACCAGAGGTTCCTTGGCCATATTGGCTTAGTGGATAAATGTGGATATATTTTGGTGTATGATAAAAGGAAGCATTTTAATTTTTATTCCCCAGAAACTTCTTTCAGATGTGTGTCAGATTTTCCCTGTTCTGCTGTGTCAGTATTTTCAGTGTTTCCAGAGAAAATAGTATATATCCTCACTAACCATGGAGGTTGCAGAAAATGAGCCTTCCAAGAGTTTCAGAGTTTTTAAAACTGTTGTTCTTATGTATGTGGTGCAAATCTTAAATATGACTTTTATTCGTCGGCCTCTTTTAACACTACTGCCTTCTTCCTTTAGCACATTTAAACATGTTTGCAGTTTTTAGTATACTACAAAGTGCTATTTCTGAGTGCAGACCATCGATTATTTGCAGCTTAAATAGCAGTATGTTGCACATGGGAATTAGATCATTACTCAAACAGCTTTGTGTATGTAAGTGCCAACCAGGATACTCGTATCATATATTTCTGGAGTGTCCTGCAGTGGAGTGAACAGCTAACTGAGGTCTTTCAAAACACAAAACAGAAGATCGTGTCATTCCACAGCAGTTGTCAGCCCTTCTGTGTGTAAACTGATACTGGTAGTTGCACTGTCAGTTTCCATGTGGCTCATAGAATCATTTAGAATGGAAAAGACCTTCAAGATCATCGAGTCCAACCATTAACCCAGAACTGCCAGGTCCACCTATAAACCTTGTTCCTAAGTACCACATCTACACATTTTTTTGAACTCTTCCAGGGACAGTGATTCCACCACTTCCTGGGCAAATTGTTCCAATGCTTGACGAAATATTCAAATTAAAGTATTAGACCCTTCCAAAGAACATCAAGGTGATAGCCAAGCTAAAAGATAAAACATTATTTTTTTTTCATTTACCTCACCATTAATATATTTAGTAATCCTTAATTTAGAGATGTGCACGGCTATGAACTGATGTGATTAGCATTTTGGTAAGTTAACTCCAGTAATTAAGCTTGCTTGTCTTCTTAGTTCAGCTTAGCATATCTCCAGCTTAGCTTGAAAATCAAAACACATTTTCTGTTGGTATGTCAACCTTTCTTTCTCAGTAGCATGTAGAGCCGTGCGGTGACAGATGAATCCAGACTTTTTTTTTTTTTTTTTTTTTTTTTTAAACCGTAAATCAGAGTTATATCTGTACCACAGATTGTTGTGTATCTGGTCTTTTTGGACAAGTATAAGAATTCATTTGTGTCACATTTCAGCATAAAGTCATAGCTGAATATTCCCTGGAAAAGTGAAAGAGCTTTACTGATTGGAGAAGCCATGGCTGCTTTATAGCTTACCTTGTTTATAACTCTCCTTTGTAAATAGGTTTCTGTTTTCAAGATAGCTTTTTAGTATTACTTCCATGCAGTGTGGCAGAAAAGTTAGATTCATGTTTTTCGTGACATGTCTAATACTCAGATTTTAAAAGAAATACCGTCCTTTATTTAGATGCCCCAAATTCCCTTACCTTTCTTGAAAGACAAAGATTCTCAATCAAATGTTTAGATTCTCTAAAAGATGTGAAATTGAGCCCCATCTGCACACTATTTTTGTGAGTTTGCATCATCAGTGTTACCAGGTTGCAAAAGAACTGACATTTTGTGCAGCCATCTTTTTGCTGTACGTGCATGTAGAGCTCTTGCACTAAGCTTGGTGATTCATCAGAGGAATTTGTCAGAATTACGTAAGTTACTAGTGCTGAGATTCTGTTTGTCATTCTACCACTACTGCTCCCTTCTGCATTTTCAGTCGAGACATTAGAGCCTGAATGTGCTTAAGTTATTACTCTCATGGGTAAATAGTGAAAGAAATGTAATAAACACTGCCAAAACGTCTAATGTAGAAGTTGTGTCAAAATATAAGAACTTTAAATCTGCTGCTAAAATAAATCCTTTCAGCTTGATAAGCATTGGAAACTCAATACTGACGCTACTAACAGTGAAGCTTTTGTTTACTGAAGATTCTGTTACTTTTTGAAGTTACTAAAAACTGGAAATTCAATTGCTACTTTTGTTGCACAGCTGTCACAAGTGCAGAATGTATGGTGAAGTACATTGTTAAATGCATCTGCATGTTGTGTTGTAAATCTAGCTCAGGAAACAAAGTAATAAAATTCATGCACAATTTCTGGACTTTAATTGTTGCTGATTTTTTTTTACAGAATTTCTGCTCTGTATCTAAAAGCATCATTATTTTTATGCTTTGAATTAAAGAAACCTTTCTTCCTTCTTGTTAAATTAAGTTGTGCTTGGATGTTGCTGTCACTGATGAAAGTCACATGTTACTCAGTTCCTTCATTTTTGTTAAGGACTTAGTCATTTCAAGCTGAGACCAATGGCACTTGCTATGCCTTTGATATACTCAATTATGAATATTAAAAACTTTAAATCCCATAGGTGAGAGGTTAGAAATGTTTTATCTAGCAGTCAGTGAATACCTTTCTTCAGGATTTTATTTCCTTATACTTAAAAGAAAATGGCAAATTTATTTCTTCCAGCTAGATTTGAAAAGGAAGCACTGTTTTCAAGCAATTTAGTGGCACATTTTTCCTGGTCTTTGCACACCTAAAAAGGTAGCACAGAAAGATATCCACTGGAATGTCTTACTTATTAGGACCACAGAGGATATTCCCTGTCTGTATACCAGTATGTTGTAATGTCAGCTTTATTCTAGGGCAGAATAGGCATTTTGGTGATGTTCTTATCTCTAAACCAACAGTTTGTTATGCCAATACAGAGTGCCGGAACTTCTGCACTCAGTTCTGTACTGGTAAACAATATTGGAAAGCTTTCTCTTCCTATTCTCAGACCTGTGAGCACAAAGGAATGTGATCCAGAACATGAGGACAAACAGGCAGGGTGGTCATCTCTGTTGTCTAATCAGAGCCTACAAAGCAAGTACTTGGTCCTGTTCAGCAGCAAGGAGGCTCAAACTGTACTCATTAGTATGCAGAGTAGGCTTTTGCACAGAGTAGAACTTGGTTGACTTGTTTGCCTGTGTCCTTTCACACAGCTCCTGTTACACTTCCTACTTGGGCAAAACACTGAGGAACCTCCAGGGCAGCATGTGCTTATTTGCAAGGTTGTTCACATGATATTTCAGTTACAGGAAGTAATTATCTTACTTCTCAAAGCCATGCTGTTCATATGCCTGCCCAAAAGTTTCAAACACAGAAGACTTTCAATTAAAGTTCAGAAATATGAAGTAAAGGACACATTCCTAACAACAGCCATGAAGTGAGTCTGACTTCAGTTCTAAATAAAATAATAGAGGTATCCTGCTTTCCTTGATTAGCATTGTTTGATTATCGTAGGGCAGCTTGTAAAAGCAAAAGATCAGAGGAAAGAGAAATTACTTAACACAGAATGGTAATTGTTAATTTCTCTTAGATACTTCTATCTTTCTTGTCACATAGATGGAGGAGGCCTTTGACAACTGAAAAAGAGCCAAAAGACTGAGAAATTGCAGGTTGACCAGATTTACTCAGGTATAAAATAAAATTGTGCCATGTGTCCTCTTACACTTTGTGTCTTGCCACATGAGGAAGGAAAAGGTGATTGGGCGTTACCAGCACAGACTGAGAAAGTGAATAATGCTTTATCCACCTCATTATATTTTGTGATAAAATGACTGGATTTAAGGATGTGGAGAATGGGATGTTACAGGCTGACTTCAGCAAGGCTTCCAGCACTCTCCCACAATCTCCCTGTAGCCAAGCTGGTGTTGGGGTGGGGGTGTGTGCCCCACAAGAATGGTGTGTATCTGGTTGGGTGTTTGGGCTTAGATGTGATGGCCACTGGGTCATATCTGACTGGAGGCTGGTACCCTGTGGGATCCCAAAGGGTCTCTCCTGGAGTTTGTCTTGTGCAGTGTCTCCACGTATGAACTGAGAAGGTTACCGAGGCTTTCAGGTTTGCAGGTGGTGGCAAATCAGGGATCACTGTTCAGCATGCACGGGGCAGGGCAGCTGTCCATAGGGACCAGGATGGGGGGAGGAAAGGATGGGTTCCCCATGTCCTTGGAGCAGCAGAAAAGAGCAGCCCTGCCCTGGGCAAGCAGAGCTCTAGAAGCCATGAGACCATGAGCTGCTCTGGAGAGAAGGCCATAGGTTCTGGTGAGGTTATGGCCTGGGAGGATAGCTGGGTCGTGGGGATGCACTCAGAGAGGTGGTGCTGCTTCTCTACCTGGAGGGTTTCCAGGCTCCACAAGATAACATCCTGAGTCCAGGTCTGACTGCAGGCCTGAGCCTGCTCTGAGCAGGAATAGGAATGGAGACTCTTTGAGGTCCTTACCAGACCAAAGTGTCCTGTGATGGCAGGCTGCAGCCATTTTTCCTTAGGCCAGAGAAAACAGATGGTCAGTGACCTCTGGAGGGTGAGGGTCTAATCCCCTGTTTGGACCAGGCCAACTCCTGACAACGTTACTCATAGAATTGTCTGGTCTGTTCTAACCAGAACTTCACTCCAAAAGCTTTGAGGTGGCCCTGGGTTCACCAGTAAAACTGGAGATATGCTTATACATGAATCCCAAAAAGAAAAGTATAGGTATCAGGAAGTATCAGGAATTCTTAATGGGATCTAGTGCACATGTTAGAATTAATGGCAACATGTCCTCTAATTGAAAGATGGGGGTTAATCAGGACTTTTTGTAGAAACGTCTCTCTATAGGAAGGAAACAAAGACTTAAGATAGAGAAATGTACACATCTAAGCAAGGGTGAGTAAGTAGAGTTAATTAAGATATTTTTGGCTGAGTTTCAAAGTAAAAGTGTGATTCTTAAAGGCAAATATCTGAAGCTTCATCCCTAATCTGTATCTAATAAAAAGCCAAAATGTTTGAAAAGGTACAACAGCCAAAAGCTAATGGATGAAACTTTGAGTTCAATGCCAGTCTCTTCCATTTATAAAATTGTCTAATTATAGTACAAGAGAGTGTCTTACAGCTTCAATTGAATATGATTAATAGATAGAATTTTTGTTTTCAGTAGAAGCAGGAATGTAAGAAATTAGAGGTCAGGGAAACTTAGTACTGCACCCTATACAGAGAGTAATTCAATATTTTTTGCCAAAGTGTTCAGCTGACTGATGAAACTGGCCTTCAACATTCATCCACAGAAATACAAAGCAGTTTGTCCTTGCTGAGATTTCTGTCTGTCTCAGGCTGCCTCTTCACTGGAGATTAGTCCTGTGTCACTTCATTGCATTCTCTGCCTTGCCGCTGTAACAGCAGTATTTGAAAATATTTTCTGATAACCTAGCATCTGGAAGAAGGACCTTCTGGCATTTTGGATTTTTTTAGTAGCCAAAGGCAGCTCCGTAGACAAAACACAGAGAGCATAAGGGACCCGGATAATAAGCAATGACTAATTAACTTCATTCCAGTTTTTGGCAGAGAACTGGTGCTGGCAGGATGAAGAACATTTTGGGTTCAATCTGCTTTTAGCATCATAACTGCCGAAGTCTGATCCTGTCCCTTGAGGTTGGAGACTTGAGAGGTAGCTGATGCAAACATGATTAACATGGTTTTGAATAACGATCACACTAGAAGGAAATGTGTAAGACGGCAAAGTTCTCAGTGATCTAGGCAATCAGATATGCCAGTTTTTAATTAAATAACAATGCAGGGTATTAGGCTTGACTGTGACACTGTTAATTATAAGTTTGAAGTCCAGTGAAACCTATAAGCATGCAATTGCCGTCAAATAGCGTGCAGATGCAAAGGTGCAAAGTGATTTCCTCCCACACCACATCTAATGACACCACCCAGACAATGGATGGGTTTTCTAAGGAGGGTCCCTTTAGCATTCCAGTGGGTGGGGGTATGCAGGTCAGCATCACTATCTGCAGATATTCATGCTGCTGTTGCTAGGGGATTCACCTTCCTTTTTTCTCTACCTGACTTCATGCTTTACTCCTCATTTTTTTCTTATTTTAAGCTGACATTTTTGCCATCTTTGCATCTTACTCCACCAAGCTCCTCTCAGCACCCCACACCTGATTATTTTTTGCTGTTAGTCCTAGTTTTGCTACATCCACACACAAACATGGTATTTCTGATACTGTTCGCTCAGGCAACACTGGGCATACATGCCTTTTTGGCCACATTGGACATACGTAACTTTACCAACAGTAAAGCTCAGTGTGAGTGGCTTTGCACTCAAAGCTCTCCTGCCATTGTTCACTTCAGCCTGGTTGGACTTATTCCTAGACATAATTGCTTGACTTTATCCTCCATGCCCCTGGCTAGTTCATACTGAGCATGAGCAAGTTCTCCCTAAACCATCAGTTTACATACCAGAGAAGCAGAGTAACTTGTTTTTTCACACATCTGTTGTGGTCTGTCATAGGTCTCCCATAGAACCTTGGCTGCTGTGGGGCAACATGTCCTGCAGGACCTTTGGTATGCCAAGGCCAAGAGGGTTGTAAGCTGCAGAACATGCAGGAAGCCAAGCTTTCAGTGCCAGGACCTCCAGGATGGGGAAACTTAGTCATTAGCAAGGTTCCTTGCAAGGTAGGGCATAAGAGCCTAGTGAGGTAGTGGTACAGCACTTCACAAAACAAGGTTTTGGTTATGGTTCAGGGAGTTGCATGATGCCAGCATGTCTTGATTGCAGTGCACATGTTTGACTTCCTGTGACTCCATCAAATAAAGTTACTCTTTGATGCCAGCTAATAGTTGCCATGGTAGATCTATAAATTGTGAATTGTACTCTGGACCCTTTCACCTTCTCTCAAGTTTTCCACAAAAAAATGGGTATATTTTTGGACATTTTTTAGGATAGTTGCAGCATGACTGAGCATTGGGCTGAACTGTCTTTATAGCTATCGGTATTTCAGGCAAGATTTTCACATAGATATAAAACATATATAAATAAACTGTAAACTGTGAAGATGGAAAACAAATAAAATAAAACATTCCAGTCACCTTTCTGATAATGCATTTAGGGAAAAAAAAAAAAAAAAAAAAAAA
>VZRH01001839.1:268909-285335 GCA_013397555.1 Urocynchramus pylzowi
AGCTGGAGTCTGGTAGAGAGGAAGAGAGATAAAGTATTTTGGAGGAAAATGAAGGGAGAATCCAAGAGGCAACAATTTGGTGTTCTTAGTGTTCTGAGTCCCAGACCGAATGTGGCTTACCCAAGGAAAAGGAGCAGGATGAGAACTCCAGTCACCTCCCACCAGTCCCTGTTATTCAAATTCTGCCTTCTACCTTTACAGCTCAGTGAGGAAAACAGAGGTTTTTACTATAAACAGAGAAATCTCCCCATGGCCTTAAAAGAGTTTAAATAGAAAACAATTAAGAATTTTTCACTTGAGACCATTTGTCTGGACTCCAAAGAGCCCATTTGTGCAGTGATTGAAAACATTTTTGCTTTTAAACCCTAACAGGGCTACCACTTTCCTTCTAAACAAGCCAGTGTTATTCTGCTGTGCAATGAAAGATCAATTCTTTGGGTTGCGAAAAGAAGGCTTTTAGATAACTTGGGTAACAGGGGTCACAAAGCCATCCTCTGCCCTGCTCAGTGCACAGAGACCTCCTGTCTATCTGCAGGCAGCTGCTGGAAACGGCTTTGCTGGAGTCGGTGGAGCCTGTGACTGAACCAATCAAGGAGCAGCCAGTGGGATTTCAAATGCTCTCTGTTTGCAAAGAATTCACAGAATATTTTGAGAAAGAAGCTGAGAACAGGCTAATGACACAGCAAAAACAAACTGCATGCTTATAACTGTGCTGAAAGGGTAGCATTTACTCCAGTGCAAACAAAGGATTTGGGTAGAATGAGGAGGACTTGGAGTGGTTAGGCTCTTGGGAAATTGGGGAGGAAAAAAATCCATCCATGGAAGTCAGAGAAACTGAGTCAAGACTTCTTGAAAGGAAAGGGGAACAAAAGGATGCTGGCAAGAGCAGGGCAGAGAGAGACCATCAGTGGTGTGCTGGGGAGCCCAGTGGTCAAGGGGTGCAAAGGGAGACTGTCAAAGCTGTGTGTGACAGCCACAGCACTGAGATGAAAGCCAGCATTAGCACTCACAGGACACAGCCTCAGTGTGTGAGGGAGCACTCAAATGCATGCCTTTTGTTATGCTAAGTGGTGTTAGCACTTGGTGAAAAGCTGTGGGAGTGGCTTCACAGAGCAAAACAATTGGTGCCGAGGACCTGAGATCCATGTGCATTTCAGTGTTTCACCAGTACCGCGCTTCAGACAAGCTTTAGTTCCATCCCATAACCTGATTGCCCACTGGCTGGAGTACCTCTTCCTATTCGGTTTAACAGGATGCAATCCAGTTTATGCAGACCATTAGGTGAGGCAAAGCACAGTGAAGAAAAATCATGATGAGGTGAATGATATTAGGAGAGCATTCCCGGTGTGAACTGAAACACTACTACAGATGTACTCTCTGACTTAAGTTGCTGATCACAAATAACAGGTAGGAGTGTTTAAATGAAATGAGAGGGAAGAAGGACAACAGAAAGGAGAAAATGTGAAATAAAAATAAATAAATAAATTAAAAATTAAAAAAAAAAAAAAAAAAGGAGGGAAAAAAAAGGGGTAAATTATCCAAAAATNATGAGAGGGAAGAAGGACAACAGAAAGGAGAAAATGTGAAATAAAAATAAATAAATAAATTAAAAATTAAAAAAAAAAAAAAAAAGGCAGGGAAACAAAAGGGTTAATTATCCAGAAAGTTCCAAAAGAAAAAGAGAAAAGGACTACCTATGGATCTTTACTTTCAAAGGTAGCATGGCATGGGGTAGAAAATAATCTGCTTCAAAATCAGTGTCTCCATTAGAAAAATTGTCTGTTATTATTACAAATGCATTTGAATGTTCAGCACTTTAAAAAAATCTGAATTATGGAAACCAAATAGATATTAGAATCACAATATTTACGTGCTTTTATTTTTTCACCACACCTGGTCTGGATTACCATACTTTTCTGTCTTCTTGTAGAAGACTCTTGAAATGCATTTATCCAATTCCTTCCGCCTTTCTCCTCCCTTTCAACTAATCACTAAATGTAGGCAACATTTTTATTTTTAGCAGAAAATTCAAGCAGCATGCATCAGAAAAAGCAAGCAGGAACATGCCTCAGCAAATATTTCAGTACATGCTTTATTATAAGGTGAATTTTTAAAACTGTTATAATACATTGAAATACCTTTCAGGACATATGATCTCTTCAGAGGGAGTTGAAGTGGACTGAAATACATCTATTGATATCAGTCATGAGATGAGTTTGTAGAAAAACTTAGTATGTTTAAAGATTTTCACCATTTGTTTGAAAGGGTAAACAGAAAGAAAATTGTTACCATGTTCATTGCCATAGGTTTCTGTATTTCCAGTGTAGGCCAATTTAATTCCCTTCTACTTTTCACGAGGTTCCTTTCCCAGGGCTTTTTATGTTGCAGTATCTCCAGTTTTAGGAGTTTGGCTTCTCATTAAAAAAACTCCTACAGTACAGAGAAGCAAGGCATCTTGGAGCCATCTCACACTTGCTTGTGGGCAGAAATTGTGGAATGCTGACTATTCTGCATGTCAGATCTTGCCAACAGCTGGAGAAAAAATAAAGCCATTATTTAAAACAGCATTGTTACTTTTTCCAAAAAGAGCAAGACCCATCTGGCTCTTATAGTGTTTGAGGCTATGTTAAGCAATGCAGATTTTGCTGACTTAATACAGACTTCGGAACTAGAATATTTTTAGTGTTTCATGTTTGAAATTTCCTTGACTCTGGGCAGGGGAAGGCTATAGGTGAGAGGGAAAAAAAGAAAACCAAGGGCAAGATCTATGTGTTTTCCTGATTTTTGAGGCAGGAGAGAGCTAAATATCATCTACCACAAGCTGGAAGGAGCTGGTATAACCACAAGTTGCTTATATCATGGCAGCATCTCGAGGTTTTAGCTTCATCTGCTGAACATACCTGGAAAGGTCTTCAAGGTCTGATAGGTTTTAGTACTGATTTGCTTTATTAAATAATTTCTCTGAAGGAGACATTATATCTGCTGTTAAATTTTTTGGGGACTGTATGATAACTGTTCTGGGTTAAAGGGTGGCAGAAAAAATTCATTAAAGTAGAAAATTTTACTTAACGAAACAGCTAGGTTTTGCCCCAAGCAGAGACATGTCCCAAAGTCAATTTGCACCAAATTATGCTTGTCAGTAAGAAAGCTAGGCTTTGCTCTGTAATGTACATCTGCAATATCTCACAGCCTTGGTGATGCAGACACTCATGATCAGCTTCTGACAGGACTGCTCTTTTGGAAGCCCCAAACCAGCAATGAACCACAGACAGCACTGAGAGGAAACACACTGTGGTGTTTGCACAATGCTGATCTTCAGTCAGTAAGGGAAGGCAAAAGAACTCAGCCCCCAGCCTAAGTCTTCCTCTGTTCTTTTCTTTTGCAGTTTAGTCTCTCTGTTACGCACAGGGGTTTCCTTGCTGGCTGTGCAGCAAAATTGTTCACTCAGTCACTCTTGAATATTCCTGATGGGAAGTGACAGGTATATTTCTGGTGGCAAGATCGTCTGCTCTCTTTTCTGGATCTAATTGTTTTCTGGAGGAAGGGAAGGGGAAATGGAAGCAGAAGTGGAAGTAGAAAGCAAGGGAGAAAGTGAGGAAAGCTTTTACTAATTACCTTCCTGGAAATCTGCCATATGACTATTTTTCAATAAGGTGCTTAGAAAGAGTAGGATGAAAACAGTAAATAATTTGTAATAGTTTTTATAAAACAACTATAAGCAAATTAAAAAACATCATGAGAGAAAAATAAAAAAAAGGAAAACCCCAAATAATAACCCAAATGCAACAGATTTCTGATTTTTTTGAGTGATTCAGTTGTATAAATGCTGCCTTATTTGAGATGATTTTGCTTGCTCTTTATTGGCTATATATTAAGTGCTGAACTGTGAAAGTTGTAATGGAATTAACTTCTCATAGGCTTTTTACTGTTTCCTTTCAAAGCTTGCATGGACATTTTTTACATACTTTGTCATTTGTTATATACAAAGTGTGTTACATCCCATATAAATGGCAGTCTCACTTGCTAAAGAGACAAACTGATGAACTAAAATTTCTCTCTTCTTTAATCTCAGGCATTCTGAATTCTTGCATGTTTTTGCATGAAGTTTATCATACCCTTGGACCCCATCCAGAAAAAATGATCACAAAACTAGTTGGAGTGGAGCAATCCTGATGGAATAATTTCCCACTTCAAGTAATTCATGAAAGTTATTTAGTGACTATAAAATCAGAAACACCTCAAAATTACACAGACCTTGAAAAATATACAAGGAAAAATTTCTCTCTAATGTAATTCAAGAGTAATTCCAATATTTTCAGACAAGGATTCAGCTCTTCCTTTGGTTTCTCCTTTCCTGTAGGAGTTTGAGATGGGGTTTTACAGTCTTGATCCTGGTTTGTGAATGGACATTACTTTCAGGGTGGTTCAGGTATCTCTTTTGTCTCTTTACTGTGGAGATACCTGTAAAGAATGTTTTATCATGAGCTAGCCTGTGTCAAGATCTTCACTGGACAAGAATGCATGGTGTGAGAGGATTAAGAGATCACATCTCTTTGAATGTAGCGGGTTCAGGTAGCCTCAGGGAACCATGCCTAAATCTGAAAATTATGATGCAACTTGGAGACCAAAACCATTGGTCCCATAGTGGAATCTAAAATTGTGAGATTATAGTCCATGGTAACAGAACCAGAAACATCTTGCATTAGTTTACTAAAACCTGATGCAAGTGTCTGTGATGAAAAATGTATGGGGAATTTAAACACAAGGACAGTTCAGACTGATGTTTTTACCCTTCAGTTTCAAATAATTTTTCTCAAGTATAAAGTCTGACTCAGAGACCACTGAGAGTTTCCAGTGACAGAAAGAACTTTTTCTGTCATCTACCTATGTATAGAAGGAATTAAAGCACTATTGCAACCTCTATCTTACTGTATAGGTATCACACCATCAGCAAGGACAGAATAATGTGGACAGATATTTTTCAGGTGAGGTACAAAATGGCACTGGAAAACGAAATTCGAGTTTTATTCTTCACTTTCCTTTTATGTTCAGTGTGATTTGAAGTCCTTCCCACTAGACTGCTGTAAAAGGTTTTTCAGCCATCTGGATATCAAACAGTGATTAGTTTATGTAGTCTGAGAATGTATGTACATAAATATTCATAACATAGTCATCCTGGAAACAAATGAAAGTGTCTGGACATGTCTTCACACTCAAGCTGTAGAATCCCACTGGAGTTGCAGCAAAAAGATGGTCCTGCATGTAGGCAGGACTTATTTACTTTTTATTTCATTTATTTGAACCCTCTGCTTTTCACTAGAGAATTATATTTCTAGACAAATTGTACCACTGCAGATAACGTACAGGAATATTTAGACTAGTTCTGTATTTTGAAATACATTCCCCACTCCCTTTCATTAGTCTTTTTGAACAGCTGTAATGTACAATTTTATCTTATGATGATTTAGTTCACATTTCCACAGCTCAGGGAGGGAACGAGATGTGCTGCTACCTTCTCTTTAATGAGCAAGTACATCATATTCTACCAGTGGTCAAGAAATTAGTGCTCTAAAAGATGGGACTTTTACTAAAACTAGCATATTGATTTAAAAAAGGAAATAAGGCTTTAAGATGAGATTTTAGACTATGAATCTGCCTCTATTATCAAGTGAGTCTTTAGTGTTGTTTGAAGGAGACCGTCACCTTGAATAATGTCAGCCTTGTGGCTTAACTGTGTTTTGAAGTTGCATTCACCTGAATCCTTTAGTTTATAAAGACTATCTTGTATACCTTTAAAGGCAGTACTGAGCCCTTGCCTTTCCTTCAATTGCTGTGTTTGGAATAACACTGCAAAAACTTGTAGGACCCAGGTGATATTGCTGTATGTGAATGAAGAGTTATTGTGTTCATCTGGGTGTTCCTATAAATCCACTCAGTGAAACAGAGTGCAGAGAGAAAAATATTGCTCTGCCCTGGTATACAGTGCACATAAGGTTAGTCGACACATCCCTGCTGAAAACTGAACCTCACTGAGGCTGCAGCCTCCAGGCCTAAAGAAAGAACCAGGTGGCAAGTAAAGAAAGAACCTCAATATTTTCTTCTCCCCTTGCAGAATGTATGGGTCTGAGCCCTTCTTGGGGACATCAGACCACTCATTTTGTGGGCTGTTCAAGCAAGTGCATTCTTTTCACTGAATCAATATTTTGTTCATGCTTTGGCGTGTTACACAACCATCCTTGTATGCAAGACAGTAGGGTTATCTTTAGATAAAGGAGTGAATTAAATAACACTTTTCTTTTTTTTTCTTTTTTTTTTTTTTTTTTTTTTTTAAGAGGAACACATGACATTGTGCTCCATGGTGTTTGTTGCTATTTTGAATCCAAATTTAATTTAGCATTCTGGATTTGTGGAGCCTTCAAAGAAGAACTTCTGAGACTATATTTTATTTAGGTATGTTTTACAAGATGTAAACACCAGAAAGGCCTTTCCAAGGACTATATAGTCTTCCTAATTAATAATACTGTTCAAAATTACAGGATTTCATCATCTATATATTCTTCCAGCTGATGCCATTGCACTGAGCTCCTAAACTAATTATATGCTGCAAAAAGCTTCTGCAAGCCTTCTCTCTCCCAGTCATCAGACTGGAAAATAGGCTTTAATAACACATGTGGGAGTTCAATCTGGGGATGAACAGACCTGAATATTCAAGTGCTCTTGCCATCCACTTCTCTTCTATATCAAGGCTTCTCAATGTTGAGTGCCTCTTCTGATCATAAAATAACCAGATCCAAAACAATTAGGGCCTTGAAAGCTTTGAATTTTCCTTGGGGACTTCCATGCAGCCAGTGCAGCTGTCTGAGCAGCAGTGTAATGCTCTCCTGTCACAAAGTCCCACTTAAGTGAGCTACCAGGTTCCAAATTAGTTTTGGTGTCCAAGTGATGTCATTAAATGGAAGGTGAGATTAAGGCTAGATAGGGAATAGGCCATCCAGAATCTGAAACAACATGAGTCTACAGTTTCTCCAGTTGCACGTTGTACATCTCTCTGGAAAGTGTTAAAATGCTATGTCATCATTCATCAGGTAAGGTTAAGTGCTAATCAAAAATATTTATCATTGTGGGGAGGGATATATTTTAAAGTGTATGATCATGCCCAAACTGTTCTGATGTGTCATTCACAACAGATTTCATGCAAGAGACACCATTAACTTTTCTGTACCTCCTATATATTGTCAAGTATTTAGTGACAAAGCATGGCAGACATTGGTTCATGGTGCATCTCTCTTCTTGAAATATTAGAAGAGTAGTGAAATTCTGCAGTTTTCATACTTTTATTCCTTTCCTAAATATTTGCCCCCTAATGGCAGGCCAAACTAATACAACATGGACTGAATGGATTTTTTTCATGAAAAATAATTCAGGGTGTGTATGAAAAGGGATATAGCTTCCCTAATAAATAGTGGGATCATTGGGAACTGGGGTGAAGAGGGTAGTTTGCATGACTCTGCGTATGATCCTTTGATGATCTTCTGTAAGCACAGATGGAGGAGGGATCATGGTAGCTCTAAGCAGGAGTTTAGAAGTTCCATGGAGGACTTCTAAGAGTGGAGGGAAAATAGATTAGGAGAAAACTTGTAGGCAGATCTAGTAGTAGCCCTGCTTAACAATGTATTTTAAGTAGCTCCTGTACACCAGGAAGGAGCCAGGCTAGATTCTGGGGGATACTCCTCTTGCCTCTCCATAGCATTTTAGCCATATATTTATTTCACCTCTGAATGTCTTATGTTAAACTGAACATTTCTCTTATTAATTTCTTACTGTAGCAAATGCTGGTGAGTAGGCTGGGCCTAGGTGAGAATATAAGCTTGTTTGATATTTGATGAAACCTGGAGATCTCTTCGCTTCTCTCCTGAAGAGGTTATTGGGCATTAGTGTCCTCTTACAAAACTCTGGCAGCAAGGGTTGAAGGAGAGGGTTCCACTGTGCAGAGCTCATTGGTTCAGCTGATGTTCTCAGGCAAATCAAGCATCCAGGCTCTCCTGTCTGGTGCTCTAAAGGTTATAATGATTTTCACTTGTTGGAGATATATCCTTCAGCTATACAGAGTCATTGGGGAAAGCCGGTTTTGGCTGAGCCTTTTTTTAAAGTGCTTTGAGTGGTTGAAAACTAAATCCTTCATCAAACAGCTCTTAGTAAAGCCAGAAACTGAACCAGTGTTTGCTTTGTGGACCTGACAGAGTACTAGGCCCCTTCACGTTACGTTAATGTTATAGCAATCCCAGGAGGAGATAAAATTCTGGCATTAGTTCTAGAAAAGCATTATTTCTGCTGTTAATAGGAGAGAGGAAGCAAAGGTTAAAAANACCAAAGAAACCCCCACAAAACCAAACAAATAAACCCCCAAAAACTATAAGGAGGTAACTTACATTTTGTCAAAATGCACTAAGATTATAGCAATTTTTGATCCACACGTTTTTGGAAAAAAAAATATCCTAAAGAGATGTTGACATTATAAGAGTAGATGTAAGTCAAGAGAGCATTTTGAATATAACCATTGTCCTGAGAGAAACCTTAAGCAGTGTTTGAGTCAGAGGAAACAGTGATTGAATTTTGCTGTTTAATTTTTGCAGGTAGGAATAGCAAACAATTCTCTAATCTCAGAGGGACAAAGGGCACTGAGTTCCACTCTTGGTCACCTTCATATAACACATATAATCTTTTCATTCTAGCAGCAGAAGATTTTCCTAGTTTGTCCTGCTAAAATTGGGTAAAACGTGTTTCCATGAACTTCACAATAAAATCTGGAAGGTGATACTTATTACCAGCAAAGGAGTTATATTTTGCTTAGGAGAGTTCTAGGAAAGTTATCTTAATGCAAAAGTGAGGCTACTAATTTGGACACATGTTGTATTTCCCTCTAGGTACTCCTAGGTGTTTTCCCTTTAATTTTAACATCACTCACGCTGCTTGGCAAACATCAAAGAGATTTCATTACTGTAGAAATGCACAGGTCTCTGCCTCTCTCCTGCAGTTTTCAGCCACAGAAAACCGTGAGAATATCCCACAGATGAGCAGAAACAGTAGGTAGCAAGGGAAACACGATGATTCATGCCGGTCTTTTGACCTCAGCAGGGTTTCTCTTTCACTCATGAAACTACCAGCAAATTTAGTCTGCTGGCGTTCACCTGCTTTTCCAACAAAACATGATTCCTTCCATGAGACACTGCCACAGCAATAACTGCCTCTGACCACCCAACCCACAGGTTAGTGCCACTGTCAGACCTTGGATAAATGTTTTTCTTCCCTCCTCACCGACTTTTCAGGGAATGTGAAACAAATTGTATTCTATTTGCCATCTGTATGGCAGTTGTGTTCTGTTAAGTGGGCAGTTTTCCTTATCTCTTCCACAACCACTCCTCCCTCCAGGGAGACATCTGCTGATAACAGGCTATTGAATGTCAATGCATGAGTGCTAAGAACTTTAACATCCCATTGTGAGATGCTCTGCCCAGAGGGAGGAGCCAAGGATTCCTACACAGATATAGCTGGGAGTCGGGAGAGACAGAACAGCTCTTGCTCCACTGGGTTTTGCCCAGAGAGACAGCTACCCCTTTCAACTGGATCTGCAGAGGAAGATTTCACCTTTTCTTCTACAGGATTTCCTGCTCCAACAGAACCACACCTGAGGACTGAGTCCAGGACGACTGCAGCCACAATTCCAATTGGACTGAGACTACACCTCTTCTATAGGATCCCAGCTCCAACAGAACCACACCTGATACTCTGGGAGGACTGCAGCCACAATTCCAATTGGACTGCCATCAACACTCTGACCAACAGGTTGTGTTCTGACTCTGTCTGTGTTGTTTTAATCTACTGCATTTGTTCAGTTTATATTTTTATTTTGCTTCCCTAGTAAAGGACTGTTATTCCTGTTCCCATATTTTCTGCCTGAGAGCCCTTGATTTAAAATTGATAGCAATTTGGAGGGAGGGGGGTTTACATTCTCTGTTTCAGGGGAGGCTCTAGCCTTCCTTAGCAGACACCTGTCTTTCCAAACCAAGACAGCAACCAACGGCACACATGCAGCAAAACATACTGAGGCTTCTGGCACCCCAACAAGGCCATTAAAATGTTCTTGCTAATGCAATTCAGTTGCTAAAAATATTTTTTTCTATGGCAATTATAATTATCAGGGCAATCAGAAGAGGGAATTGCTGCATTTCTGAATCACTGAACCAAAAAATAGGCTTTTGACAGGATCATCATAATCTCCAGCCAGTATCAACAAAAAAAGGATTCCAAACCTAATAAAGCTGTTGTGGGGCCATCCAATGGCTTTATTCAGTATTCTTGAACTCTTCCTCCTCAAAACCTGCCTCTTGGCAGTTCTATGAATGATGAAGTCTGGTTGTAAGAAGTAGCCATTATACAGGAGGCATTTGTAGATGCTCCATAAGTCACCCAAAAGAATGACAAAACCAGCCTTACAGTGCTTTTTGTAACATGATATTCTCAGCTATTGCTTGCCACGATACTGTGTTTACTGAAACATCTCCAAATTGCAGAAAAAATAATCTTAAATTGAAAAAAAAAAAAAAGCCAAACCACAAACAAACTAAAACAGACACACACAAAAACCCCCAACATCAAAACCGAAACAAAAAAATCCCAACACAATCCCCCTCTGAAAACCAGTTAATATATCAAAAGACTGATTCTGTGTTTACTTATGATAGCAAGGACACTGAAATTTACCCTAACATGTTCTTTTGCCAGGTACATCAGTGGGATATTTCCTGGTTGTGTTTCTTTAGAATAAATAAATCAGGACTGGTAGCACAGTTGTTAAATATAATAGAAGTTTTACTGCTATAATATCTGTGCTTTATGTCAACAACTTCAGTGTACGCTCTCCATATTAAAAAAAAAAAACACAACAAAACAAAATAATGCACAGTAACATGTGAGTCAGGGACTTTGGAGTAGAGAACTTAGATTTTCTATTAAGAATACTTACACCGATATGGAAGAAAGAGCAAGAAATAGAGAGAGAGAGCAAGAAATAGAGAGAGAGAGCAAGAAAGAGAGAGAGAAAGAAAGAAAGAAAGAAGAAAGGAAGAAAGAGAAAGGAAGGAGAAGGAAAGAGGAGAGGAGAAAAGGAGAAAATTCTGCATCTTCTTTTAATAGGAAAGAAAAACAATCTCCTTCTATCTGTAATCACAAGAGCACATGTGTGTGGTACGGAAGGTAAATTGTCTATTTGTCCCACATGAACAGGAGGTAGAGACCATGCTTTCAGGTCCAAGTTGTTCTGGCCATCCCTAGAGGGTAGACTAGAAACAAAGCTAGTAATGAATGTGTGGAAGAGACGCATTTGTTTTTGCAGCAGGTGCATGATGTATCATGGTGGTAGCAGCTCCCAAGAGAACAGTTCTTTCACCACTGTACTTCGGACACCCCTCAGCAACAGCATCATCATCCTGCCTTCAGCACACATCAGCAGTGCAGCCACAGCTGTTTGCAGCCCATCTTACTGCCCATTGTGACCTTGCCTGGGCTGGTCAACACTCTGCATGTTTCCAGAACTTTCTGAGAAGCAACTGAGCTAGATCTGTGCCATACACAGATCTAGTGTAGTGTGTGTGTGAAGGACCTGGTATAGTGTGGAAGAGCACTCTTGTATTGATTATGTTTGTGACAACAGGCCTTCACTATGTAGAAAAGTGGAGTTAAATTAGAACTTAATGCTCAGTACCACATACAGCATGGTCATGAAGACATTTTAACAGTGAAGAGCTGTTAAAATAGTGAGTCCACATTGATGGATACTGGTGTGAAATACCCTCTGGGTTATCAACTGAAAGAGTGTAGGGAGAAAGTATATTTAGGTTTCAATACATTGTGGCTTGAACCTATTCAGAGTTTCATTAATTGATTGCCTGCATGTGTTGAATTTTTTGTCTGCTTTAAAATTTTTATGCTTATAATTTTTTCTACAAATAACACAGGAAAGCTAAATCATGCTGGTGGTGAGAAAGGAAAACTCTCTTTAAGAGGGACATAGAATATCTCTGCTGCAGATAAAAAGGGTACCTAAAAGGGCTAAAGAAAGAGGTAGTATATGCCTTCTAACCATTGCTGTGTGCTTTGTGCTCATGTATCTGACCCTGCTTGAGGTGGGCACATTGCAACAGGCAGAGGCCAGTCTGGTGCCAGCACCTGGACTGAACAGCTGATTCAGGGCTTTCACATAAAATGAAACCAGTAAGTTTGATGTAGAATGGAGTAAAAATGTTGTACTTTGAAGTCTGTCATAAAAGCTATCTTTAAGTTTAAACTGGGTTTAACAAAGCCACAGAAATTTCTTGTAGACTCAAATCAAAACCATAAGTTGGCCACTTGAAAAAGGAAGGAGGACGAAGCAGGCTCTAATTTTATCCTGCTTTCCCAAGAAAACAGTGGTTATGAAAGCATCTTGGTTACATACATGTTCGTATTCTTCTCATTGTCCCCAGTTCAACTTTGATCTTGCTAGCCCTTTTTGTAAAATCAGTTAAGGGATAAAAATATAAAAAACTTATGTTTCAGCAAATCCTATTATGCCAGGGTAGAAAAAATAGATGAACACAAACTTTGACATCTACCAAGGAAACAATGTGAATTTAGTCCTATCAGGCACAACACCAAAAAAAACAGGCAGAGAAGACTCACAGGAAAATAGCACTTGAAAGCTCCACTTAACAAAGTTTTGGTTCATACAGAGTATCCAAGCATACCTAGCACAAAACAGCAACATCACAACATGTTATTCTTGCTAGTTCAAATTGTTTGTACCAATGTGAATTGTCCAATCTGTGTAATTCTCCATCCTGTATTTCCAAGAGTGGCAGAGACTAAGCAGTCCTCAGCCATTTGATGCTGAATTAAATTGCATTTCAGTTTGCTTGTACTGACAACAATTGATCTGAAGATCTACTTTTTTTTTTTTTTTTTTTTCTTGAGCTGTGTATTTTGTGTGGGAGAAGAGGAAAGAGCCTTGACTTTAGCATCTTTACTGCATGAGATTAGAATAATAGGGCATAGATGACTGAATCAACTCCTGGTTAAATTCAGCTGAAGTAAATTGACTGATTGGGTTCACAGCTCTGGTTTCTGGCTTCTCTCCCAGCAGCAAAGGAGCAACTTCCATCAAACATGCTGGTGAATGTAGCCATGGCAATGATCCAGAGTGGAGCATGACTACAGAGAATGCAGAAGCAGGCATCTTTCTGTTCAGAAAGTCAGCTGTCCTTGATGTGCTTTTAAGCACTCTAGTAATCTCTGATGGTTAGAAAATAAAGGGGTTGTGGATTGAAGTTCAGGAAAATAATTGTGTCTGTAATTTGTCCTTTCTGGGCTTGTCTTGTGTCACCAAAATTAGGTTCTTCCTAAGTAAAGTTGGCAGGTTCTTGATATGCTTTAATTATTATAAATCACAGAAAAGAAAATGCTGTCCTTAAAAGCACTGTCTGTCCCTGTTTGAGTGTATATCACCAAATGGATCTTGTCAACTACATCTACTGCATTTTCTGAAACATCTTTCCATGGATCTTTTAGAGGGATGCAAACTTTTAACTGTTGGGGGCAATGGGAAGACAGTTACTTGTTTTCATTGTCCAGTTGTTTTAACAGGGGGCTTGTCTGAAAATGATTTTAAGATGTCATTGTTTTTTAACCTGGCATTGTCCTAGTATTATGTTTAAGTCTTTCCAAATACCTTAGGAAAATTGGGGTTGACAGTTTCTCTTTTTTAAAGTACTCCTTCTTAGGGCTGTGATGCCACAAACTCTCTGTATGTATGTTTTATTGTCTTTAATTTTGTACAGAGAAATATGAAACATGGTAATGTCAATGTCAAACCTGTAGCTGCAGGGCAGAAAAAAGAACTGACTTTGCCTGAAAGCAGGGAATTGGTAATGATACAAAAAAGCAGTTCTACCTGCTTAAACCTTAGTGCTATCAGAAAAAAAAATATTATTTCTACTGCTGTGTGTTCAGGTATCTTTGTGAGGAACTTCATGGCTGCCTCATAAAAAGTAGAATATTGTTTCAAAAAGGGTCACTTTTCAGGTTTTTCTTACAGCATTTGTGAAGGTGCAAGGGTTACTTCTATTATCTTTATTTGCAAGTGTTAGGAAATAGAACTTAATCTGTCACAATAGAGTATTTCCTTCCAAGCAAACCAATCTTCTGCCCCAGTCACAACATGCTGGCAGCTTCTTAGGTATCCGTCCACCTTTTCTCCTCTGGTTTGCCAGCCAGTAGTTCCTAATCCAACCTCTCATCTAAGAGGCCACAGATTCGGTCCTTCCCTCAGGCCAGCTAAGGTTCTGCTTTGACTCTGCCACATGGTAGCTGCTACCTCACTTCATCTCCAATTTGAAGAGAGACAGAAAATGGGCCCTTCTGTGACAGTACATTTGGGATCCACAGCAGGGCAAGAGGCCACCTTCTTTGCCTTTCACAGTGGGAAGGGAAGCATAGTAGTCTTCAACAAACCTGGTTGATTTGCTGCTATTTTCTGCAAACCTGTTAAGTGGACGGTTCTTGGTCAGTGTTTGCCCTACTGCTCGTGTTCATAGAACACCTTCAATTTTGCATGATTATTTGTCTTGCATCTTTGTCAGGCTGTACCCTTGTGGGTCTCTGCTGCTTGGAAAGAGGGAAGTTTGGGGTTAGTTCACTCAGTGAAACCAAGATTTCCCAAATTCATTCAGCATTGTTGTTGGGTTTGATTTTTTCCCACCTAAGAACAGAGAGTTTGGCATATAACCATCCTGCTTTTAGTTGGGTGTCAGTGAAATGGGTCTTTGCTGTTATTCTCTCTCTTCCCTCCCACCTCCTGCCTCTTTTTTGTCTGTGTAAAAGACAGGTCAGATGGGAAGGTGTAAGAAATCTTTGTAGGCATGAAAAAGAAAGAACTTTCTTTCCAGTTTGTGTGTATATATATATACACACACACACACATATATATATATATATATAGTCAGCTTGGAGAATGTGTGTTATGGTTGGGTTTTTTCCCTTCTGAGACAATCAGTTCAAAGTAACTGTGAAGGTGGGTATTTCTACACACATGACTGTGTATCAACATACTCCCATAAATGCCATGGGTTACATAAACCAAAAATCTCATTAGTTGATAAAACAATAACATGGATACTGTTATTATTCTATCTGTCAACCCTGAGATAAGGGACTGTGGTCCATGGTCTATGCTGATGACTACCATATCAGCTGGGATACTGCTGTGGAGGGCAAACTCCTCCAGAACACTGTGTCTGTGAGGTGCTCTGTGAAAGAGGGTCATGGGGCCAAGGTTTTTCCTGCTATTGCAACAGGCTCCATGGTTGGTCAAAGTCTCACATTTGTTGCCTAAAGTGAAGTGAGGTTTGCCCCCAACACTGCACCAGTATGGCATGGGATTAGGCCTCTTCCCAGAAGCTGTGGGAAGTAATTGTCCTGCTCTCGTATGCACTGGGCAGCTTCATCTGGAATCGAGTGTGCAGTTTTGGGTGCCATAACAGAAGATATAAAGCCATTAAGGAGGGTGTAAAGAAGGGTCACAAAGATGGTGAAGGGTCTTGAAGGGAAGCCATATGAGGAGGAGCTGAGGTCACTTGGCCTGTTCAGCCTGGACAAGAGGAGACTGAGGGGAGCCCTCATTGCAGTTACAACTTCCTTGTGAGGGGAAGAGGAGGAGCAGGCACTGTTCTCTTCTCTCCAGAATGTGAATTTGTGACCAGTGTCACAAATCACAAATTGACAAACTTTGTGAATCAGGTGACCAATGACAGGACCCAAGGGAATGCCCTGAAGTTGTGTCAGGGAAAGTTTAGGCTGCCTATCAGGAGAAGGTTATTTACCCAGAGGGTGGTTGGGTACTAGAACAGGGTCCCCAGCACTAAGCCTGACAGAAGCATTTGTACAAAGCTCTCAGGTACATGCTGTGACTCTTTGGGGATATCCTGTGCAGGACCAGGAATTGGATTTGATGATGCTGGTGGATCCCTCCCAGCTCAGGATGCGCTGTGATTCTGTGGGACGCAGGCTGACCCTCAGTGGTGTCACACCTGCCCATGTGTGCTGGGGCAGTGTGTGCTGGGCCCGGGCAGTATGTGCTGGGTTTGAGCAGTGTGTGCTGGGCCCGGGGCAGTGTGTGCTGGGCCCGGGGCAGTGTGNCTGACAGAAGCATTTGTACAAAGCTCTCAGGTACATGCTGTGACTCTTTGGGGATATCCTGTGCAGGACCAGGAATTGGATTTGATGATGCTGGTGGATCCCTCCCAGCTCAGGATGCGCTGTGATTCTGTGGGACGCAGGCTGACCCTCAGTGGTGTCACACCTGCCCATGTGTGCTGGGGCAGTGTGTGCTGGGCCC
>VZRH01001840.1:4137-25786 GCA_013397555.1 Urocynchramus pylzowi
TCACCTTCCTTCCTTCCTTCCTTCCTTCCTTCCTTCCTTCCTTCCTTCCCTTTCTTTTTCTCTTTCCCTCTTTCTCTCTCTTGTCTCTCTTTTTCTTTCTTCCTTTTCTCTCTTTCTCTTTCTTTCCCTCTTTCTCTCCCCCTCTCTCTCTTTCCTTCTCTCTTTCGTTTCCTTTCTCTTCAGAATGAATCAGAAACCAGGAGGGAGAGGCTCAGAACTTTCCCTGGGACCTGCTTTCGATTATTCTCCTCTTCCTTTGGTTCCCTGGCGACCCCTCCCTGCTCCCAGCCCCTGGGCACCGCTGGCTCCCTCGGGGCAGAGGTGATTATTTCACCCAGGACCATCTGTACTTTGGGATCCGGGCTAATCCTCTGTTCTCGGAAAAATCCATTCCTGCTGCTGTGGTTCCTCTTTGTTGTCGCCTTTAGCACATTAATGCTCCGTGGTTTGCTTTCATTCCAGCTGTGGAACAATCAGCTGCACAACTGCACCTTTTGATTCTCTCTTTTTTGCACTAATGGCCCAGGACCTCCCTTGTTTCCCTAATTTTGTGGTGTATGAACCATGTTCATCTTTGCTTTTAACCTCTGGGGCGGGATAATCCTCCTTTTCCTTTTCTTGGCCATCCAACCTTTATTTTATTCCCATTGTTTTCCTCCTGTTCTCTGTGGCTTCCCTCTGATTATTTGCCACACTCTGCTGCCCCGTGGAAAACCTCACTTTTGTGCCTTTCCCACTCTGAGAAACCCCTGGAATAAACAATCCCCGATCTGGAGGAAGCGAGGAGCTCACTTCCATAAAACCCACCAGCACAAAAACCTGACACCAATACTTTTTGAGCCCTTTTGGATTCCACTTTTTGCTTCCCAGCTTTAAAATGTCTGGTTTTGAAGGCTCAAAAATAAAAACCTGCGCTCCAAGTTCAGAGGGAGCTGCTGTGAGCATCCAGCCTGACCCCACAACTCCTCCCAAACCCAGCTCCGTGTCAAGCACACAGAAAACATCCAACCTGTGGCATAAAAACCCCGCTTTCCCGAGCCTTTAAATGCTATTTGATGCATCACAATGAATAGAGAGAGGAAAGGAGTGGAAATAAATTGGGGAAGGAGCACGCTTGGCTCCAGATCTCTGCACAGCTCCCCTTTCTGGGTTTGTGTTCTGAGCCTTTCTGTGGTCATTTACAAATTCTGCACTCAGGTTTTCGAACCACCCTTCAGGCTGCAGTTAAAAGGTCAATTCTAGTGGGAAGTGGATTTTATAAATCACTTCAAACCAGCCTCAGTGCACTTGGCTTGGTTTTCCCACCCAGTCTAAGCACACAAATTTCCACATCACGACTGCCACCTGAGCTGTTCCCGTGTCACCTGCACAGCCACACAATTCCTCATTAAAAAGAATTGTCCTTTATTGCAGCATAATTAAACCTTGTTTTCTTTCATGTTTGCCCCAAACAGATTGCAAAACCAGTTTACAAAAAAAAAAAAAAAAAAAAAAAANACAAAATATTATTTGTTAGTGCCCTTAAAAAAAGAAAAAAGTGAAAAAAAAAAAAGGAAAAAAGAAAAAAAAAAATCACCTTTTTGATGATCAAAGGGAGAGATTGGTTCCATTACTTGCATTAGGCAGAGTTGGCTGTGCTGTGGCCTTCAGAATAAAGGCAGAAATGTACTTTAGAAAGATCTGAGTAACACACTTTACTCCAAACATTTCTGTATTATGTGGCTTCTTGACTCTTTCAGCTTCCCCTGTATCTGTGCACTTTATTTTAAGCACTCCAGAAGTGGATGACAGGTCTGGGGGGGAAAAGGGGAGAAAAAAAAAAAGAGAGAGAGAGAGAATCAAGTCAGCATCTCACAAATGCATCTTCAAATAATGTTGTAAAAGTGGAAATTGCATTTTGAAATGGCATTTTGGCCATTGCCAAAGGTGAGGTATTGGAAGTGAGGGGATGGTGTCTCATGCTCAAAACACTTCCTCACATTGGTCAATATTAATTTTAATTTAATACTAATTTTTAAATTGATTTTAAATTTAATCATAATTTAAGGGAAATATTAAAATGTCATTTAAAACAAGGAGTGATGCAGGTGGATACCTCATAACAAATTAATAACACAATATTGAGATGATTTTTCAAACCCATTTTTTTAATTCAGCCCAGCTATTCCTGATATTTGATTTTAATGTGATTTCCTGCACCAAAAAAAAAAAAAAAAAGAAAAAATAATGGTGCTTGTACTGGTGCCTCCCTAAATCTCCTCTTCCCAGAAGCCAATTTAAGTCAAATTAATTGGACAATTAGCAGCCTCAAATATACATTTCCCCAAATATTCCTGATGGAAGTGGCTGGACAGAAATCCCTGAAAATCACTGCAGTTAGTTTGGAATTTTCCTTTTAGAGCTGGAGAAACGGGATAGAAAATCCCACAGACCCCAAAACCTGATTTCTTACTGGTGGGAGGAAATTTGGGATTTTTAGGTCTCGATTGAACCCCCATCCATCTGGGATTTTTAAGAATGGGGTTCCTAATTAATAAATAATAAATGTGTTATATAATATATCTAACTATATATATAAAATAATATATAATATAATGTGTATAATACATAATAAATATGTTACATAATATGTGTGACATATATATAAAATAATATATAATATAACATGTATAATAAATAATAAATATGTTATATAATATGTGTGACATATGTATATAAAATAATACATAATATAATGTGTATATTACATAATAAATATGTTACATAATATGTGTGACATATATATAAAATAATATATAATATAACATGTATAATAAATAATAAATATGTTATATAATATGTGTGACATATGTATATAAAATAATACATAATATAATGTGTATATTACATAATAAATATGTTACATAATATGTGTGACATATATATAAAATAATATATAATATAACATGTATAATAAATAATAAATATGTTATATAATATGTGTGACATATGTATATAAAATAATACATAATATAATGTGTATATTACATAATAAATATGTTACATAATATGTGTGACATATATATAAAATAATATATAATATAACATGTATAATAAATAATAAATATGTTATATAATATGTGTGACATATGTATATAAAATAATACATAATATAATGTGTATATTACATAATAAATATGTTACATAATATGTGTGACATATATATATAAAATAATATATAATGTGTGTATAATACATAATAAATGTGTTATATAATATATAACAATATCTATAATATATAATATAGTGTGTATAGTAAGTAATACATGTGTTATATAATATATATAACTATATATATAGTTATGTAATATAATGTGTATAATAAATAATAAATGTGTTTTCTGCTCTTCAAAGTTGATGGTGGAGATGTTCAGAGCAGTGAAATCATCACATTAACAATGAAAAAAAAAAACCAAAACGGGTTTTCTGCCCAAATTTTGTTTTCTTTTGAGTTTGAAGGACTCAGCCTTGGCCTCTGCAAAAGAGTTTGCCAATGGTTATTGGAAAATAATGGGGAAAATTAAACCTACAAGTCAAGGGCCATAAGCTTGGAGGCAGGAAAACAGCCAGAAACAGGGGAATCAACGAATCATAAAAAAATCTTCTCCAAAATATTGAAGGATTTTTGGATTTTAGGAGTTTTCTCTGGCACTCCCCAATAAAAGCTCAGTGTGTGCATTTCTGCCCGACCGACATCGCTCCTCGAGGCCCCAAACAACTCCAACAATAGAAAGAAAAAAGAGAATTTTCCAGTTTGCATCCTCCAGCAAGCGCAATTTCACTCCCAACACGCATTAAATTCATTTAGCCTAGTGCATTTTTAATAGACATTATTCATCTATTACCTTAATGAGCCTGTGGTGAAAGCATATTGCCTCCCAATTTTCACAAAAGCAGCCAAACACTGCTGCAGCTTTTCCCCCTTTTGCCTTCTAAGGCAGCAGCACGGAGGGGGGAAGGAAGAAAAGCCATAGAGACAGATAAGGTTTTTATTCTGTGTCACAACACTACATTAAGAATAAAACCTTCCACTTAAACACTTAAATGAAAACATCGAGAAACTAATTTACCATTTGTAACCACATGATTTAAGTAGGAGCAGCTTTAATTTTCTTCCCATTTTCCTCATATTCAATGTGAGCCCACATTAGATTTCACTGGCTCAAATCACAACACTTAAAGCCACTTTCATTTTCTTTTTGATTAAATAATTGAAATTCCTGTCACTGCCTGCACTTTACTAGCACACAAATTTTCTGTGTAAAGATAAATACTCTTTTTTTCTCCCTTCTCTGCCTGTAGGCTTTTTTTTTTTCATTTTTGGGGCGCTTTTTTTGTTGGTTTTTTTTTTTTTTTCCTCCTCAGTTTAATCTTAAAAGCAGGCAAGGTTTCATTTATTGATGGTTCCATAAAATGGATCAGTACTCCATTCACCTATTTCGTGGAATTATACCGCTCCCATTAAGTGATTGTTTGGAGAAATTATGGAAAGCCATCTTCTCTAATTTAGCTGTGGTGGCTGGGAGCTTGTTGCCATCCAATCCTAAAAGGACAGGAAGCCTGCTTCCTTCTCTGCTGCTCCCTCTGCCATCCATTAATGCCTCGAGCTTTATTCCAGCTTTTCTTCCAATTAGGGTCACAAGTTTTATTAATGCTCCCCAAGAAGTTACTCCCACCAAATCCAAGGCACTTGGAGCTGCTGGGATCAGAGGGGAGGCTGGAAAGGAGGATTTCACAAATTCTGGGTTTCCTGGAGGTTTCTGGGTTGGTCTGGGGAGCAAAGGAGTCTGCAGGGATGAATGCTGATGAATCACATTTAGATTTGTGTGTCTTGGTAAGCCTGTGCTTCAATGTGTTGGATATGAAGCAAAAATATAAATATTTCTGTATATTATAGATGGAAGGAAGGAAGGAAGGGAGGAAGGGAAGAAAGGAAGAAAGGAAGAAAGGAAGAAAGGAAGGAAGAAAGGAAGAAAGGAAGAAAGGAAGAAAGGAAGAAAGGAAGAAAGGAAGAAAGGAAGAAAGGAAGGAAGAAAGGAAGGAAGGAAGAAAGGAAGGAAGGAAGGAAAGGAAGAAAGAAAGAAAGAAAGAAAGGAAGAAAGAAAGGAAGAAAGAAAGAAAGGAGGAAAGAAAGAAAGAAAGAAAGAAAGAAAGAAAGAAAGAAAGAAAGAAAGAAAGAAAGAAAGAAAGAAAGAAAGAAAGAAAGAAAGAAAGAAAGAAAGAAAGAAAGAAAGAAAGAAAGAAAGAAAGAAAGAAAGAAAGAAAGGAAGGAAGGAAGGTAGATTTAGATACATCACAGGTGCTCCCTGCTTTCCACCTGACAATTTACCCCATCATTTTCCTCTGACAGCCCAGCTCTGCATTTCCCTCCCTCCTGCCCCCAAATCCCGGGATTCTGCTCTGTGCCAGCAGTGCCATCCCAGCCTGGAGTTCAGCACACAGCTTCCTCTTCCCTCTCTTTCCTCCCGAGGGAATTCAGGGATTTTTGCAATTCCCACGGAGCTCTGACCTCACCCCCCACCAAAGCAGAGCTCTGGATTTGTGTAGAGCTCCTTGAGAAAAGTTTGTGAGCTCCAAAAGGAGTTTCCAGGTTTTCCACTGAGATCCTGCCCGATTAAATTTGTCTTAATCACCCTCAGGAAAAGCAATTAAGGCAACTTTAATTTTCATGTAACACATGAATCCACCCCACACAATTTAGAAGCCTTCCTGCCAGTGTTGACCATGAAAACAAAAATAAATTTACAAATAAACCCAAACTTCCAGAGGCAAATTAACCCCATCTAAGTCAGAAATCAGGGACTTTTCTGTGAATGAGGCAAGGCACGAGGTCAGCCCCAGCTTTTAATGCTGAAAGGAACTCCAAGAAAAAGAAGAAAATCATCTTTTCATGATTGCCCCATCCCTTCCCCTCAAAGTATTCACCCAGAGGACATTGTTACCATATAATAACTGGCCATGTCAGGATTAATTAAGCAACTCCTAATAAAGCAGATGCTGCTTTTGTCAGGCCCAAATGTGGATGCAGGCACAGATATGATGCTAATTGAATCCTTGCTGCTGATTTTTCACCCCTAAATGCACAAGAAAGAGAAGAATCTTGGAGGCTCATCTGCTCAGCTCGGGCACGGGGAAGGATTTCAGGGCCAGCAAATGAGCAGCCAAATCCAGGGGGATGTGCAGCACCAGGGGCTCCCTGGGGGAAAAAAAGCCCCCCAAAAAACCCCAAAAAATCCAAAAACCCTCCCAAAAAATCCCCTGAGATGTTAAATATGGCTTGTGCCCTGTTGCCACCACGCCAGCAGGGATCAGGGATTGGTTATTTTGTTTAACTTTAAGGAAAATGAGCATTTTTTGAGGTTTTTTTCCTTAGCCAGAGGATGAAGATCCCATGGGATGCAGAGGGAGAGTTTTCCAGGCTCCATCTTCTTCAAGAAGGCTCTGACAGCACAAATATTTTAAATTTCAATGCAGAAAGACTTAATTAGACCCTGGGCACCTGAATTAAAAGCTGCTCCTCTCCCTGGCAAAGCCACACCTGGAACCTGCCTCTCAAACTTCTCATTTCTCTCCCTTTTTCCTTTGGAAGGATGCTGGGAAGAGCAGAGCTCAGCTCCAAACCTTGGTGTTTAAACCCCCTCAGATGTTCCTGAAACAGCCCCTGAGCACTGAGCAGCTGGAAGCAGCAAAAATCAGGAAATTTGGGGTGACTTGGGACCAAAAATCAGGAAATTTAGGGTGACTTGGGATCAAAAATCAGGAAATTTGAGGTGCTTGGGGACCAAAAATCAGGAAATTTGTGGTTCTTGGGGACAAAGCCATGAAATTTATGGTGATTGGGGACAAAAAAAAGGAAATTTGGGGTGCTTGGGCGAAGCAGATGTGGTTGTGCTGCTTCATCAGGGCACTCCTGCACATGGAGCAGCACTTGGGAACCAAAAATCAGGAAATTTGGGGTGCTTGAGGACCAAAATCAGGAAATTTGTGGTGCTTGGGGACCAAAAACAAGGAAATTTGGGGTGCTTGAGGACCAAAATCAGGAAATTTGTGGTGCTTGGGGACCAAAAACAAGGAAATTTGGGGTGCTTGAGGACCTAAAGTCAGGAAATTTTGGGTCCTTGGGGACAAAATCAGGAAATTTTGGGTGCTTGGGGACCAAAAAAAGAGGGAATTTGGAGTGCCTGGGAACCAAAACCAAGAAATTTGGGGTGCTTGGGGACCAAAAATCAGGAAATTTGGGGCTTGAGAACCAAAACTCAGGAAATTTAGGGTTCTTGAGAACCAAAACCCAGGAAATTTGGGGTGCTTGGGGACCAAAAATCAGGAAATTTGGGGCTTGAGAACCAAAACTCAGGAAATTTAGGGTTCTTGAGAACCAAAACCCAGGAAATTTGGGGTGCTTGGGGAGCCCAGGCTCTCCTGGCAGTGCCCAGCAGCTCCTCATCCCCCCCCCAAAAAAAGCAAATTTTTCAAATTGAAGTTTGCAAATGAAACCTGACCAGAGAGGAGGGGAGGGCTCCCAGAATTCTCCAGGGACTGACACCAAAATTCCAGGTTAAAGCTGCTGGGTGTTGATTTTTTGGCTGACAGCCTCATTTTTCCCCACTCCTGGCACAAAAGAGGTGATTTCTCCACCTCGTAGTGATCAATGAATAATTAAATCTCTTCTAGCACTCCTATGCTGAGAATGCCTTTTAAATTAAAATATTTTCCATTTGATTTTTGTTAGCTGCTCGATGAAAATTGGGAAGAAGAAGCTAATTACAGCTCTCCTAATTAAGCTCCTACAATAACCCCATAATTATGCCCATATTTATCACCTTGGTGCTGGACACTTTAACCTGTTGTGGTTTGTAATTAGTCAGGGGCTGGAAGGTTTTCTCTCTTGCTGTGGGCAGAATTTGAATTTAAAGTGTGGAAACAAACTCTGTGCTTATCAAAATGTAATTGGGGTAATTTAGGAGGGGCTTTGGTAATTTAGGAGGGGCTTTTATCAGCAGCAAGCCCAGGTCAGAGAGCTGGGCTGGGTTTAAGCACACTTAAAATGTGTTTTATTAATGAGAAATTGTGGCTACGCTGCTGAGCAGCACAAAAAAAAAGCCAAAAATGGCTCTTTTTTCCCAAAAATAATGTTGGAGGAAGGTTGAAATGCAGGCAGAGCAAAGTGCAGGAGATGCCAGCCCCTGTTTTAGGAGGTTTTTTTTATTTTTATGTGCTGGGGAGGATGCACAAAGTGCAGGGAATCTCTTTCCTTCTTCTTTAATGGAGACAAAAATGGGTTTACAAGGAAAAAAAAAACCTCTCCTGGGGTGATATTTGCTTAATTCTATCCATGCTGACTCCAGGAAGAAAAATCTCTTTCCTTTTGGTGCCTGGAAGACTCACAAATCCCAGGTTTTCCCAGGCTTTTCCCATTTTTTTCCCATTTTTCCCCAGTTTCTCCCAGTTTTTCCCATTTTTCCACTTTTTTCCCCAGTTTCTCCCAGTTTTCCCCAGGTTTTTCCCTTTTTTTCCCCAGTTTCTCCCAGTTTTTCCCATTTTTTTTCCAATTTTTCCCCCAGTTTCTCCCAGTTTTTCCCATTTTCCATTTTTTCCCCCAGTTTCTCCCAGTTTTCCCCAGGTTTTTCCCATTTTTTCCCCAGTTTCTCCCTTTGTTTTTCCAATTTTTACCCCAGTTTCTCCCAGTTTTTCCCATTTTCCATTTTTTCCCCCAGTTTCTCCCAGTTTTCCCCAGGTTTTTCCCATTTTTTCCCCAGTTTCTCCCTTTGTTTTTCCAATTTTTACCCCAGTTTCTCCCAGTNTTTTCCCATTTTTTTTCCAATTTTTCCCCCAGTTTCTCCCAGTTTTTCCCTTTTTTTTTTTCCAATTTTTACCCCAGTTTCTCCCAGTTTTTCCCAGATTTTCTGGGAAAAGCCAATTCCCAGCAGCTCCCTGGAGGCATCAGCTGGATATCCCTCTGCAGAGAGACCCTTCCCTCCCTAGCTCCTGCAGCCTGAGGGGTCAAAGGTGTAAAATTGCACAAAAAGGGATTTTTTTGCTGCTAAAATATTCATATTTCACAATTTCTGAGAGTTGGGGGTACAGGAATTGCTTGATTCCTCAAAGCACTGCAAGATTTCAACCCTCCTTGAGTTGAAGAATTTATTTCCTCAGTCAAAGGTGCAAAACTGCAGAAAAAGAATTTTTTTTTTTTTCTGCTAAAATATTTGTTTTTCACAATTTCTGAGAGTTGGGGGTACAGGAGTTGTTTGATTCCTCAAAGCACTGCAAGAATTCAACGCTCCTGGGATGAAAAGCTGGAGAATTCTTTTTTCCCCAGAGAAGAGAAAAGAAAAGGGAGCTGCTCTTCCCCAAAGGAAACTCCCCAGACTAAAATCCACCAGGGCTCCAAACACCCAACAAGTTGGGCTTTGATTTCTGGATCCTTTTCTTGATGAAAAAAAAAAATTAAATTAAATCTGAAATGAGACAGCAAAAGGGGTCAGATAAATGGGTTTTATACAGCAAACTCACCTCAATGGAATTGTGGGGGTTGTCAGTATTTTGATAACTGATACTGATTTTGATCAATATTTTTGAGGACAAGTTATGGAATATTCTGGAAGGCACCCACAAGGATCAGCCCCAAAGCTCTAAATAAGCCCCACAGTCAAAGCCAGAGATTGAGGAGGACCCAATCAGTGCCACAATTTTATTAATTGTGAAGAAATTCATGGTAAGAGAGAAAAATTCCAGAAATCCGAGGGGGAGGGTGATTTTTGCAGATAGCCTTTATGGAAATACTGAGAAATTGGTGAAATCCTGGCATTTTCCTGCTCTGAAATGAGGGGCACCCAGCACTGCCCCCACTCACGAGGCCATTTAGAGCTGATTTATTTCTTGAGGCTACAGAGACTACAAAATCAAGCCATTACAACCTTTTAAAAGCTTTCTTGCCACAAACTAAAAATATCCCTCGCTGACAGATGCAAGCTGTCAATAAAGAATTTAAGAACTCAGTGTGGAGAGTGGAAAGAGTGCAAAGTCTTGATAAACATCTCAAATTGGGTCTTACTCAGTGGGAAACAAGTAGTTTATAGTGGTAATTGTAAAGGGCATTTTACATTGAATCAATTAAATGAAAATCTTTTAAACCCTTTTTCAAAGGAGACCTTTTTAAGTTAACAGGTGATTTTAATTGGAACCATGGGACTTGCAGCCCGGGAGGTGGGTTGGGTTTTTTTTTTTGTTGAGGAAGGTTTTTTTTTGGAAGCTTTCAATATGGGGGAAAATCGATCCACTTCCATCAGCATCTGAACTCCCAGAGCCTTGCAAGTTGAGGAGTGAGGCTGAGCAAGAATTACACTTTGCTCTGGTTTGTGAGGCTTTTCCTTGCCATTAAATGTGTCTCCAGCACTCCCTAATTCTGAAAGGTGCAGGAAAACTTATCAAGGATAATTATTTTCAGTCAGAATCCTCTGCCATGACCTACTGTAAAAATTTAGAGCTATTTTATGTTTAAATTCGAGTTCAAACATCCCAGCTGACACAAGCAGCAATTCCATATGGGTAAACATGTTCCAAGAACTTTACTTATAAATTCCTTTCCTAACTTCTTAACAACCCTGAAGATGCTCTGCAGGATTATCTGGAGCAGGCAGGGAGAGCTGGATTTGATGGATTGCAGAGAGTTGGGAAGAGATGGAATTCACCAGAAAGAAGAGACAACGGTCAAAATATAATTTCCTTTGAGGGAAGGTTTGGTGCTCGTGGAATTTGTCCCTCATTGCCTGCTCCAGATAATCCAGAGGCAGAGATTTACTGGATTAGGCTGTGCATCCTTTATTCCTCAAAAATCAACTTCAGCTCCTGAAAGTCCAAGGGGAATAAATGTCTGGTGTGTCTCATCCCAACAGCTGAGCTCCAGGGGGAAGAAGAGGCAGAAAATAAATCACACAACCTGCTGGGCTCTTGTGCTGCCCAAGGTGGATCCATGGAGGCCTTTTAATAAATCCCTGCTTGATTCTGTAACTCTGCCTCTGCTCTAGGCCAGCCCTCACATGGCACCAGGAGGGGAAACTGAGGCACAGCCAGCAGGGGAGGCAGCAGCATCCATCCCTGCCCTGCCCCCCAGCTCCTGGCACCCTTCCTGGGTGGAATTGCTGTGCTCCTGGCGTGCTCAGAGTGATTAGAGGCAGTGTGAAGTTATGGAGTGGGGGATCCAATCCCTCAGCCCCGTTTGGAGGGGTGAGGTTTTCTCCCTGCCTGCGACAATCTGCACAAATAGGCTTTTAAATTAAGCAGTGATTTGGAATATAAGTGAGTGCATTTAAGCTGCTAAGAGATGGAAAGATCCTAATGGCTGAAATATTTGTCATATCACAAATAAACTGGCTGGATCGGGAGCCACTAATATAACTAATTTTTACCAAATCCTTCACTGCTCTGTGAGAGAAAATGAGGTCAGCACAGGTTGAGGCAACAGCAAATGAGCAGCTGCCAGGAGGCAGCACAGAATACTGATAAAGGACTCTGCAGGAACTGCACTGCCTGCCCACAGAAACTGGAATCACTTTGCTCAAATTAAGATATAGCTTCTTCCAGAGCATCCAGGGCTTTAATGGAAAGGTGCCAAGGAATACAGGCTCCAATGGATCCGGAATACAAATGCATTCCAAAGGCTCCCCACACCTGGGCTCATCCAGTTTTTATCCAGCTGTGGGATTTGGGCTGGGAGAGAGGGCAGGAGGGAGCCCTGGGGCAGCTGATGAGAGTCCCTGGGATTCCCACAGCTCCTCTGGGATTTTCCAGTGATAGGAATTAAACCCTGATTTAATGTGCCATTCACAAGGGGGAAAAGTGAGATGAAGAGGAACTCACAATTCACTTTAACAGAAAAAAAAAACCAAGCCCAAATCCCATAAAGATTATGCCAGGAGCAACTCTTGCACTTCTGGGACCAAGAGGAGCCCCCAAACTCCCCTGGGTTGTGCCAACTCAAGGTGCTCATGTGGAGAATAAAACACCTTGGGAAGAGGGAACAGCTCCTGCAGCAGCAGCCTGTGCTCTAAAAGCTGCCTCAAACATTTGGGACCAGCTGGGATGCAGCCATGGTCTGTTCTAAGGGAAAAACAACAGAATTGTTTGTATTCTCATCAAGGATTCAGGAACACTTTGGAAGGGGAATTTTCTCCCTCCTCTACAGCCACGAACAGCCTGTCTGAAAAAGAGGAGGATTTGGGCCATAATTTGCCCTTTTCATCCCTAAACCCTGAAAGAGTGAAAAAACCCCAATTCCATGGGTCACATGAGAAACTGAGGCATGGAATGTGTTCCAAAAGAGTCATGGAATATCCTAAACTGGGAGGGACCCACAAGGATGGAGTCCAGCCCCTGGCCATGCACAGACACCCAAACAGCCCCACAAAATCCAGATGGCCCTGGAGCCCTGGCAGGGCTGTGCCCACTCCTGGGGAGCCTGGGCAGTGCCAGCACCTCTGGGGGAAGAACCTTTCCCTAAAATCCAGCCTGACCTGGCCTGGCTCTGCTCCAGTCCCTTCCTCCAGGCTCTGGTGTAAGGAAAGAGCCTGAGCATGTCCTCCACTGTGACCCCACCAAAAACCAGCTCTGAGAGGGGAGCAGGGTGTCCTGCTCTTATTTGGGATGGTCTTTACTGCAGCATCACCGGGATCCAACCCCAAATCCCCGGGATCCCAGGGCTCTCCTGGGATCAATCCACAGCAAACACTTGGGAGCATCAGCCAATTTCAGCAAAATGAGCTTGACATGGATTAACAATTGCAACAATTCCTAAATGGAACAGGAGAGGGGTTCATATTTGATAACCATTAAATGGTTTAATGAAATAATTATAACCCAGAGCCCTGAGCCTGGCCACGATCAATACCTATGAGCTCTGAGGCACAGCCTGAGCCCGGCCCTGCCGCCCTCCCAGCAGGCAGAGTGGGGCCTGGAAATGTGATTGACACTAAAGTTGCATTAAAACACCCCCATCAAGGGCAGTAATAGATTAAAGGCCGCTGTGGCACTGCAGTGGGCTGGTCAATACCCTTTATTTCCTGCATCAGCCCCAATTTTGCCAGCCTCCCTCCCACTATTAGTGGGAGTCGATGCCTGGTGCTGGCAGAGCTGCATTAATGCAGGCTCACAAAAGCAGGGAGCGTGGCATTATCACTTCACTCACTTTCAAATTACAGCCTAATGCTGTCTGCAGGCAGCTTGTGACACGTTAACACTCGGTGTGCTTCGCTGGGGCCGGGCTAAATATTTCATGTGGAAAGATTGCAGGGAGATTTGATGAGTGAAATCAGTCCTGCTGCCCGGTGGGAAATCATTCCCGGGAAGAGAGGAAGGCATTGGTGGAAAATCAGCAGGGAAGGGATGATGGTGGTGATGAGGGAGAGTGGAGGAAGAGCAGGGAGGAGGAGGAGGGTGCTGAGTGCCTGTGTGTGCTGGGTAAAGAGGGGTGGGGATAAACCCACACCTTGTTAGGAACAGGATTGGGAATAAACACACACTTTGCCCAGGGTATCAGGATTAGGAATAAATCCACACCTTGTTAGGAACAGGATTGGGAATAAACACACGCCTTGCCCAGGGTATCAGGATTAGGAATAAACCCACACCTTGTTAGGAACAGGATTGGGAATAAACCCACACTTTGCCCAGGGTATCAGGATTAGGAATAAATCCACGCTTTGTTAGGTACAAGATTGGGAATAAACCCACACCTTGTTAGGAACAGGATTGGGAATAAACCCAAGCCTTGTTAGGTACAGGATTGGATACAAATCCACACCTTGTTAGGTACAGGATTAGGAATAAACCCACAACTTGCTCAGGGTATCAGGATTAGGAATAAANGCTTTGTTAGGTACAAGATTGGGAATAAACCCACACCTTGTTAGGAACAGGATTGGGAATAAACCCAAGCCTTGTTAGGTACAGGATTGGATACAAATCCACACCTTGTTAGGTACAGGATTAGGAATAAACCCACACCTTGTTAGGAACAGGATTGGATATAAATCCACACCTTGTTACGTACAGAATTGGATATAAATCCACACCTTGTTAGGTACAGGATTGGGAATAAATCCACACCTTATTAGGTACAGGATTAGGAATAAACCCACACCTTGTTAGGTACAGGATTAGGAATAAACCCACACCTTGTTAGGTACAGGATTAGGAATAAACCCACACCTTGTTAGGTACAGGATTAGGAATAAACCCACACCTTGTTAGGTACAGGATTAGGAATAAACCCACACCTTGTTAGGTACAGGATTAGGAATAAACCCACACCTTGTTAGGTACAGGATTAGGAATAAACCCACACCTTGTTAGGTACAGGATTAGGAATAAACCCACACCTTGTTAGGTACAGGATTAGGAATAAACCCACACCTTGTTAGGTACAGGATTAGGAATAAACCCACACCTTGTTAGGTACAGGATTAGGAATAAACCCACACCTTGTTAGGTACAGGATTAGGAATAAACCCACACCTTGTTAGGTACAGGATTAGGAATAAACCCACACCTTGTTAGGTACAGGATTAGGAATAAACCCACACCTTGTTAGGTACAGGATTAGGAATAAACCCACACCTTGTTAGGTACAGGATTAGGAATAAACCCACACCTTGTTAGGTACAGGATTAGGAATAAACCCACACCTTGTTAGGTACAGGATTAGGAATAAACCCACAACTTGTTAGGTACAGGATTGGGAATAAACCCACACCTTGCCCAGGGTATCAGGATTAGGAATAAACCCACACCTTGCCCAGGGTATCAGGATTAGGAATAAACCTACACCTTTTTAGGCACAGGATTGGGAATAAACCTATGCCTTGTTACATACAGGATTAGGAATAAACCCACGCCTTGTTAGGTACAGGATTAGGAATAAACCCACACCTTTTTAGGTACCAGGATTAGGAATAAACCCACACCTGGCCCCCAGGTACCAGGATTAGGTGCCCTGCTGCTGCTTTTAAATGCTGAATAATCCCCCAAAATCCATGAAACATGTTGATGTGTCCAGAAAAAGGCTTTATTTCACCAATTTTCTGCTGTGGCTCATAACCAGCCTGTCCTGGGCCATGCCCCAGAGCCCAGCCCCACTGAGGCCCTGCAGGCTCTGGGCAGCCTGGCTGGCAGGAGAGCTCTGGCTCACTGCTGCCCTGGCTCACACCTGCCAAACAATTGGGGAATGGAAAAACAGGGACAGGAGAGCAAGGCTCAGGCACTCCTGCCTCAGCTGCATTTTGCCTTTAAATCCTTCCTAATAAAACAAGAATTTCCAACCACAGTCTCAATCCATGCCTTTCCTTTACACCCAGCTCTCACCTTTCCTGAGGGGTTTTTGTTTTATTCTCTTTTTTTTTTTTTTTTTTTTGGGTTTCCTTCTTCTGACCAGTGCAAAAATCCCATCAATCCGATATTGTTTTTACTCCTTTGTTCACCTGCTGCCCTGCTTCAGGTGCTGCTGTGGCTGCAGGGCCCTGCTGTGCAGCAGCTCCTGCTGTCCCAGACCCTCAGCCTGAGCTGGGCTTATAGGATTTGTAGGATTTACCCTCTGAGCCCTCCTCCCCGAGCCCCACCAGCTGTGGGTTTGAACAGAGCCCTGACAGCCCCCAGGAGCTCCCTTCACCCCCTAAACCCCCCCTTTCCAAACCCCATTTCCATTTTTTGGGCCCTCAAGGCAGCAAAAACCTCACACACTATTAATGGGAGGTGCTGCTCTGGATCATGTTAAGCCCCATAAATATTTTGGGGTGATGAAATTCAAACCCAGTGGGGCAATCAAAAAAAGGGACCCAAAAAAGTGATGTCCTAAAAAGAGGGACCTCTCTGCCATTCCGTGGGCAGGTGCTGCTATCTGGTGGCCCAGCACCAGCAGTGCCAGCAGGGTCCCCAAACTAAAATGTATTTAAACCCTTTTAATTTCCCTCCCTGTTTTGTGTGATTAATTAATTTTTCATGATTCCCTGGTTGTTATTAGGGATTCTCACAGCTGGCAGTGCAGTATGGGGACACCAAGGACAGCCCTGCTGTGTGTCCTAGGCCTGGGCTGGGTGAATTTCTCCAGGTTTGTCCAGAGATGTTTGGGATAAATCAGGGATGAGCACTCAAGGATGTTTTTGACCCTGAATCAGCCCAGGGATGCCCCAGACCATGGTGGGGGCTCATGGAGCTGAGGGAGGAGGAGGAAGGGGACACAGGAATTTTGGTGATGGATCCCAGCTGTCCTGGGAATGGCTGAACCCTGTCTGTGAAAGGCAGCAGGGAAAGACCTCCAGGATTGCTGCAGTTTTCATTTTCCCCATTAAATTTTCACATCAACCCACAGTGCTCAGGGCCCACCCAGCTCTGAACAGCCCAAAAATGAATTAAAACACTTGGAACTTGAGGGATCAGGGCTTGCCCTCGGGGAGGGGAGGATTTCTGCTGGGATCCTCAGGCAGGACTGACAGGAATGGTTTAAAGGGAATCATTGGGATGTGGGTCTCTAACCAAATGTATTTTTCAGCCCTGGACTGATAACCTCAAGTTCCTTTTAACTGCTCTAGGAATTTTCTGATTTTAGCTGCAATTCCATCAATTGTACCTCCACTGCTACTATAAAATGTGTATTTATGCATACAGCAGTGGTATTTGTTCCATAAATTATGAGACATTGCCAATTATTACAGGAAACATCACCCAAAGCCTCCTCCCTGGTCAGCAAATTCTCTGACTCCAGTCACCTCTGAACTGTCCTGCAAGCTGAGATCCTAAGGCTGATTTTTATTTAAGGAATTGCAAATTATCCAGTATTTTTACATTTACAAGATCTAATGTATGGGCTGCATTCAATCTAAAAGGTCTTTTCCAACCTAGTTAGTTCTGAGATTTCCTGCCATAGGTCAGCAACACCCCAGTTCAAGTTCTCCTCTCAAAAATGCACTGAATGCTCAAGCAGCAGCTTCCAAACCTCTTATCCCACTGCAATACCTACCTGGATCACTCACTTCAGCACCAATTCCTGTGTTCAAGGGTTTTTTCCCCCCCTTTATTTACACTGGTCAGCTGGTACAAACAAGTGAAGGCAGAGACAGTGTGATGCCCATTAAATAGTTTTTATTCTTTAGGACATGAATTGCATTTCCACTCATTTACAGTACTGTAAAGTGCAATGGTATTCATCTCCCACCTGTGCACACTTTCAAGTATTTAAAATGCCCAGAAAAAAAATGGTTTTGTTCCGTTTTCATTTTTTTTCCTCTTTTTTTTTCCTTTTTTTTTTTTTTTCAACAGCAGCTCAGTTATGGAGTTTTTAATCTGGCAAAATAAACCCAGATGTGCCTACAGGATTGGGTCCTTCACTCCAACCCCCAGCTGGGGGTCTCCAACACTAACTGCTAGTGGAATGCATTTCCCAGTGTCCTTAGTCCACCTCCTCGATGGTGGGGCCGGAGGAGGCTCCCCCGGAGGGAGGAGCTCCACCCCCAGGGAATCCTCCAGGCATCCCCCCGGGCATCCCTCCTGCGCTCTGGTACAGCTTGGTGATGATGGGGTTGCAAACCTTCTCCAGCTCCTTCTGCTGGTGCTCAAACTCCTCCTTCTCGGCCGTCTGCAAGAGAAACAAGAGCTCAGCTGCCTCTGCTGTGGGCACAGCCAGGAGGGAAGCAGCACACACAGCCTGGCCTGGTTCAGCCCTGCATCAGAGGCACAGCTACTCCTGCTTGGTTTGGCAGCTCACAAAACTTTGTATTTGAACAACAAAATAATCCTGGCAGGCAGCCAGGGAACAGGAGGGATGGGGAATTATCTGTGCTCCCTCAGCTCTGGTCGCTCAGACATCCAAGGAAGGTACTTGGACCAACACAAGTCTTTCGACTTCTGGTGGAAACTACGAATGGCTTTGGAGTCTCTTTCATCACAGCAACCAGTGCTCCTCCTCCTCAACTGTCCCAGCAGCTCAGCCAGACCCTGGGAACCAAACATGGGATGTGACATACCTGGTTCTTGTCCAGCCAGTTGATGATCTCATTGCATTTGTCCAGGATTTTCTGCTTGTCATCGTCAGAGATCTTGCCCTGGAGCTTCTCATCTTCCACAGTGGCTTTCATGTTGAAGGCGTAGGACTCCAGGGAATTCTTGGAGGACACCTTATCCCGCTGCTTCTCATCCTCTGCCTTGTACTTCTCTGCCTCCTGCACCATCCTCTCGATGTCCTCCTTGCTCAGCCGGCCTGCAGAGAGCACAAGCCGTGAGTATGGACTGTGCTTTTTAGGGAATGATCTCTAATTCCCAAACATTACACACTTCAAATCTGGGGGGCAGAAGAGGCCCAGAACTTGCCTTTTTGGTAAATTACTAAATACTGCAACTTAAAGGCTCACACAGATATAAATCTGTGTGAAAAGGCTGGTTACAGCCAAATTCTGACTGAAACAGCAGGCAGAGCTTGACAAATTTATTTTTTAGTGCTCTCCCACCCTGAGGGCAGCAGATCCTTACCCTTGTCATTCGTGATGGTGATCTTGTTCTCCTTGCCAGTGCTCTTATCCACAGCAGACACGTTCAGGATGCCGTTGGCATCGATATCGAAGGTGACCTCGATCTGAGGGACCCCTCTGGGAGCAGGGGGAATGCCAGTCAGCTCAAACTTGCCCAGCAAGTTGTTGTCCTTAGTCATAGCACGTTCTCCTTCATACACCTAAGGAGGAAAACCATCACATTAGGTCATTAAAGTTATAATGGGGTAATTAATTATTGCCCTGAAGGGATGTGGTCGCTCAGACATCCAAGGAAGGTACTTGGACCAACACAAGTCTTTCGACTTCTGGTGGAAACTACGAATGGCTTTGGAGTCACTTTCATCACAGCAACCAGCAATTTACAAATTACAGGAATTTACCACCTCTGGCCTAAAAATTACTTGAATTCTCAACCAGCGAAAGCCCTGACAGTGTCCTGCCATTCCCCAGAGCTCTCTGCTCACCTGGATCAGCACCCCGGGCTGGTTGTCAGAGTAAGTTGTGAAGGTCTGGGTCTGCTTGGTGGGGATGGTGGTGTTGCGCTTGATCAGCACCGTCATGACCCCCCCAGCTGTCTCAATGCCCAGGGACAGGGGAGTCACATCCAGCAGCAGCAGGTCCTGCACGTTCTCAGACTTGTCTCCAGACAGGATAGCAGCCTGCACAGCTGGAGGGGAGAGAAACACAGCATGAAAAGCCCTGCAAAGCATCCCCTGTGAACCCTGACGATGCACTCGGCTCGCTCAGACATCCAAGGAAGGTACTTGGACCAACACAAGTCTTTCGACTTCTGGTGGAAACTACGAATGGCTTTGGAATCTGATTCATCATTGCAAGTCCAAGGGGAATTCCTACAGCTCTGCTGACAGAGGTGCAAAACCCAGGGCCTGGATCAGTTTATACCATTAAAGAGCTACAGAATGAACAATTACCTGCCCCATACGCCACAGCCTCGTCGGGGTTGATGCTCTTGTTGAGCTCCTTGCCGTTGAAGAAGTCCTGCAGCAGTTTCTGGATCTTGGGGATGCGCGTGGAGCCTCCCACCAGCACGATGTCGTGGATCTGCGACTTGTCCAGCTTGGCGTCCCGCAGCGCCTTCTCCACGGGGTCCAGGGTGCCGCGGAACAGGTCGGCGTTGAGCTCCTCAAAGCGAGCCCTGGTGATGGAGGTGTAGAAGTCGATGCCCTCGTAGAGGGAGTCGATCTCGATGCTGGCCTGCGTGGAGGAGGACAGCGTGCGCTTGGCGCGCTCGCAGGCGGTGCGCAGGCGGCGCACGGCGCGCTTGTTCTCGCTGATGTCCTTCTTGTGCTTGCGCTTGAACTCGGCGATGAAGTGGTTCACCATGCGGTTGTCGAAGTCCTCCCCGCCCAGGTGGGTGTCCCCCGCTGTGGATTTCACCTCGAAGATGCCATCTTCGATGGTCAGGATGGACACATCGAAGGTGCCGCCGCCCAGGTCGAAGATGAGCACGTTCCTTTCAGCACCAACCTGCAGCGAACATTAAAAACCACTTCCATTACTCAATCCTTACTACTACAGCATCAATTTACTCACTGTCCACACACAGTGACCCCTCCATACCTTCTTGTCCAGCCCATAGGCGATGGCAGCTGCTGTGGGCTCGTTGATGATCCGCAGGACGTTGAGCCCTGCGATAGTTCCGGCATCTTTCGTGGCCTGGCGCTGGGAGTCGTTGAAATAGGCTGGGACAGTCACTACTGCGTTGGTAACAGTCTGCAGACAGCAAACAGCTCTGTTAGGCACGGCAACCCTCACACACAGCTACTCACCACACTCCACTGTAGTCCCACACTCACCTTTCCAAGATAGGCTTCTGCAATTTCCTTCATTTTGGTTAAAACCATGGAAGAGATTTCTTCTGGGTAGAAACTCTTTGTCTCGCCTTTGTACTCCACCTGCACCTTGGGTCTGCCAGCATCGTTCACCACGGTGAAGGGCCAGTGCTTCATGTCAGACTGCACCACAGAGTCATCGAACCTGCGCCCAATCAACCGCTTTGCATCTGGAAAAGGTCATTTAAATATGTTAATAATGGTCATTTTTAATTAAAAATCGAAAAATCTTACTAAAAAAGCAAAAAATCCTACATTACCATCTTTAACTTAATGTTATTACTGCCTTATTAAGCCTCAGGTACAGACATTAAATTTCACCTCTTATGTATGCACAAACCCAGTGCTATCACCCTTAAAATACTGCAAATGAGCTACAAACCAAACTGAAATTCTTGGTTAAAATTATTCTAGACTAACTACCCTGAAAAAGCTACTACAGGGCAAATATTTTCCTCTCCTCTAATAAATTCTGGCAACACAACCGCTGAGATAAATTAGGTATATTAACTTCTATGAGAAGCCTTTGACCTTGTACTTAGCAATTTAACCAAGCAGGAAAAATCTCTTTAATGGCTAAATAGCGTGCCAATCCTGCAGCCTTACCGAAGACTGTGTTGGTTGGGTTCATGGCCACCTGGTTCTTGGCAGCATCACCGATGAGCCTCTCTGTGTCTGTGAAGGCCACGTAGCTCGGCGTGGTGCGGTTGCCCTGGTCGTTGGCAATGATCTCCACCTTCCCATGCTGGAACACGCCAACACAGGAATAGGTGGTGCCAAGATCGATCCCGACAGCTGGTCCCTTCGACATTTTGTCTGGAAAAAAGGAAAAATAAGAATAATTCAATTAAAAGCAAAGACGATATAGCTTGCCCAGATGAATTGTGGCTATTTAAATGTTTTAAATGTCCAAGCTAGAGGCCGTGTTCCTCTGTGAGGGGCTGGAAGCGGTTCCTTTCCCGCCTGAGCCGCTCCGGCCGATCCCAGCCACGTTATCCCACGTGGGCCCGGCGGCGCACACCGCCTGCACTCCCCGCCTCCGCCGCTGGGCGTCCCCCGCACCACGTGGCGACGGACTCCAACTCCCAGCGTGCCCCGCGCCGCCCGCGCGACGTGACCACGGCGGCGGGGCGTGTCCGGGGGCTGCCGGGAAATGGAGTCCCCGGCGGGCGGGCCGCGTGTGCCAGCACAGCCCCCGCCCCCTGCGACCCCGACTCCCCCCCC
>VZRH01001840.1:44566-60538 GCA_013397555.1 Urocynchramus pylzowi
GGAGGATTGGGAAAAAACTTTAAAAAGAAACCCCAAAAAAAAAAAAAAAAAAAAGTTGTCAAAAATGGTCTGTCAGGATCGAAAAAAGAAACAAAAAGGGAAGTGCCAAGCGAACCCGCTAGAGGGAAGCAGAGCCCCTGGAATGTGAGACAAAATTCCCAAAAAGGGCCCTGGAGGCCCTAAAAGCTGCTCAGGAGCTGCTGCCCCAGGGAAGTGGGAAATGGGATGCTGCAGGGAAATGGGATGCTGCAGGGAAATGGAAGTGGGATGTTCCAGGGAAATGGGATGCTGCAGGGAAATGGAAATGGGGTGCTCCAGGGAAATGGGATGCTGCAGGGAAGTGGAAATGGGATGCTCCAGGGGAATGGNAAATGGGATGTTCCAGGGAAATGGGATGCTGCAGGGAAATGGAAATGGGATGCTCCAGGGGAATGGGATGCTCCAGGGAAATGGGATGCTCCAGGGAAGTGGAAACGGGATGCTGCAGGGAAGTGGAAATGGGGTGCTCCAGGGAAATGGAAATGGGGTGCTCCAGGGGAATGGGATGCTCCAGGGGAATGGGATGCTCCAGGGGAATGGGATGCTCCAGGGGAATGGGATGCTCCAGGGGAATGGGATGCTCCAGGGGAATGGGATGCTCCAGGGGAATGGGATGCTCCAGGGGAATGGGATGCTCCAGGGGAATGGGATGCTCCAGGGGAATGGGATGCTCCAGGGGAATGGGATGCTCCAGGGGAATGGGATGCTCCAGGGGAATGGGATGCTCCAGGGGAATGGGATGCTCCAGGGGAATGGGATGCTCCAGGGAAGTGGAAATGGGATGCCCCAGGGAAGTGGGCTGCTCAGCCAGCACTGCGTTGGGACCGTCTGCTCGAGCTTTCGTTCTGCATCCACCCAAAAACGGGACGAAAATCCAGCACCAGCTCCTGGCTTTGCCCATCTCCGACTTGTGACCCAGCAGGGGAAGTGAAACTCAGTTAAAACTGACCCACAGGATCAGAGGAAGGGGAGGTTACAGGCTCTGGGGGCAGGGACCCCCCAGGGCAAAAGCAAAAATTCCCCAACCAAATTTCCCTGGCTGCCGTTTGCCTTTGGGGTGTAAATCTCCACAGGGCACTTGAGTTGTTCTGCAGTTTTGCTGTTCAGAACAAAACCCTAAAGCCGTTTTTTTTGTTTTTTGTTTTTTGTTTTTTTTTTTCTTTTTTCCCTGTGAAATGAAGTGGGAGGAAATATTTTGCTTCCTGGGCCAAATATTGCAAAAGGGCTGAAAATTGGGGAAGTTCAGAGCACTGGGAAGTCCCACGTGTGACTGAACTCACAATCCTGGGAGGACACAGGAGACAAGAGGTTCCAATGACACAGGCTGGGTTTATTCCTGTATTTTTGATATTATTATACACTATTTATACACTTTTATGCTATTTAAATAGTGGATCCTGAACTTCCAAGTGAAAAACAGACAGAAAATTGACATCCAATATGACTCTCCTTAATTTTGTCCATTTTTTCAGGAGCAGATTTTAGAAAATTCCTTCTATTCCTGCTCCCATTCTCAGATCTGCCTCTGAGGTACCATGACCATCCCTCAGCTGCTGAGATTTGGAGATTTAATTTCTCCTTCCCAAACACTTTATCAAGAATTATCATCCACTGCATTAAATATCTAGAATTTTAGGACAGGTGGAGCCTTGCCAAAGCTTCAGCTCTCCTCCAGTGAAAGCTCCTTCCCAGCCACATTAGCTGCTTTCTTTAAAGGGAAAATTAATCCAGTTTATCACTGGATTCGCTGCTGTCAAAGCTCCATCTGCCAAATACAATTAGAATTCCTGCCCAGGACGAATCCAGCTTTTCCCTGGAGCTCGGCTTGCTGCGGGCTGCCCTCATTAGCGCCGCCACTGCCACATCACTGATCAATAATCTTAATTTAGGCACCACAACAGGGACATTCACAGGACATTTGCAACATTTTCCGAGCCCTGTGGAGCTCTGAGGGTTCGTGCACAACCTTTGCGTTTTTAAACTTAATCCTGCTCGAGGTTTTTCGTGTAAAATTGTAATTCTTCTGCGAGACTATGGCAGAGTTTTTGTTCTTTTCTGGCTTAGACAGGCTGGGTTTAGCTGAGCTCACACCTTAGAGGGATTCTTGCTGCTCCCAGGAATTATCTGTGGCTTTGAGGAAGAGCCCTGTGCTTATAAACTCATCATCTAAATGGAGAGAAAAACCAGGCTAAAAACCAAAACCCTTTAATTTTTTTATTCCTACAGCACCCTTTATTTTTTCAAAGAATCAGAGATAATTTGGAGCTGATTCATCACTGACCCAATAACCAAACCCACACACCGTGCAAACTTTTCCATAACATTATTAGAAAAAAAAAAAATCTTATTTACAACCCCCTGATTTGTCTCTTTAATCCTCATTAATGCTTTACCAATGCCTGAAAACTCCCACAGGAGTTGAAGTTTTGCAGGTTCTCCAGACAGGAGTGTCACTTCATTTCCTTCCAGTCACCCATATGTTGAGAGGAAGATAAAACAGCCTCTTACAATAACCCAGCATTAGAGCCAGGTAGAGAAATTACCCACAAAAAAACCCCAAAAAGACCTCGATATGAACAAATCTCACATTTTCCAGAGTTTGGGTAGGGTCTTGCTGCAGGAAACAGGGATGAAATGGTGATTTGGGTGGGGAAATGTGCAGGAATTTATGGCACAGGAGAGAAAAAGGAGCTAGAAACAGATGCAGGTCCCTTCTAGGTTTTATTACCCAAAGAAGAACAAACACTCCCTGAAGCTGTATTTGTGTAGGTGAGACCTTGCCACCTACAGTCCAAATAAATGAGATTTTTAATAAATAAATAAGGTTTTAACCATTTTCACGGTTAAAAGTTGAAGTTTCATTTAAAAGCCTGCCAGAGGAGTGTCTGCCCCTTCCAGCAGCCCTGCCCAGCACACAGGGGCAGGGTTGCAAAGGGATTTATTTATCCCTGTGCTGTTCCAAACCCTCCCTCACAAAGCTCCCCAGCCCTGGGTGGCCTCAAGGGCTGGATCCTGCACACAAGGGATGAAAAAAGGGATGATTTTCCCAGAGATCACATCCAAAAGCAATGCCACATTTCTGCAGGCTCCGCAGTTCTTGCCCAACAAACCCTCTGCCCCCTTCCACATCCTGTGGGCAGCTCTTTGTGCTCTCAGGAATTCAGGAATCTTCTGGAATCGCTGCTTGTGGCTTTACTCAGGCTCCAGGAGGAGGTGGCATTGCTTTTCCTGCTCATCCCAACTATTTTTTTTTTTTTTTGGTTGTTTTTAAATGCTTTTGGAAACCTTGGCCTGAAGGCTTTGGGTGGCAGGACAGTGGCCCTGTGTGACTGTTCCCTGCATTGTTCCCAGGACAATAACTCACCCCACACCCTGCCCACCACCACAGCCATCCTCTCATCCCTCCCCTGTTGAAAACTCCAAGGGAAACACAGCAACAAAGATTTTCATCCAGCCCAAAGGCCTCTAGACAGTTCCCAGCTTGACCAGGGGAAGGACTCAAAGGGGGTTTTAGCCCTCTCAGCCCCTTCTGCCTTGCACACGTGGCAGAGTTTAAATTAAAAAAAAAAAAATAAAAAATATGGACAACAGGCTGGATCCCTCAGCAAAGATGTCAGGCTTGAGGAATTCCTCAGAACTCGTTTCAACATTTTAAGGGCTCCTCATTGTGAGTGTGTGTCATAAAAGGGGTTGAATTTCAGCAGAATCAGCCCTTTGGGATGGGTGCAGAGGGAAGGAGCCTGTGCAACACAGCAGCAGCAAATGCTGAGTGAACCGAAGCTGTGGCTGGCCTTGTCACAAAGGGGACATTCTGTCCCCCCAAAGCAGAGCTTTCATGCCTGAATCCTTCCAGGATCCCACATTTTCATGTCCATGCTGTGCTGAAGCCCAGAGAGTTTCCATACCCGTTACAATTTTATGTACATACACACCCCCCACATACCCCAACATCAAATATACATCACCAGACAAGCAGAATCAAAGGGGAAATAAATGCTTTGCTGACGTTTTTATTTGTAGGCAAATTCCCATCCTAAAAGCTAAAGAGCTTCCAGACTTAAATCTTTCATTAGGTTCAGAAGGTTTGAATTAGGGAGCAATGCTAAAAATAGATTCTGCTATTTAAAAAGTAATATGTTGTGCTGTATCACTTAACTGCTGGAATTAGGAGGAACAACCTAGAAAAGATTCAGAGAATCAAGATAAAAGAAATGCACAATAAACCTTTGTAAGCTTAGCCCAAAACCATACCCAAGCCAAGCCTAAGCCACACCCAATCACAAACCAAGCTCACTTAAAATGTGAATATCCAGAACAAGTTTTGAAAAATTTCAGCTTCTTCAGGAACATCTGTGCAGTTCATCCTCCAGCAACTCTTTTTATGATTTATTTTGGCTTTTCCTCAAAGATGAGATTTGCAACAGAATATTCCTGATGTCCAGGGAGGAGCAGAAATGCAACCTGTGATTTTCCTGCAGCTCCAGAGGTCGGAGGTGACTCAGGAAACACCTGGAATCTGCTGCTGGGGAAAACTTCCCTCCACACAGCAGCGAGGCAGGAATTCCAGTGGTGGAATTCCACACACACACACGGTTTGTGCCCTGTCTGAACAATTCCCAGCTCACCTGTGATGGCTGCTCTGCCTGCTTTTGTTGGTTAAGATCACAACGTTTGCTGGGTGCAGGTGTGACAGGAGCAGCGAGCAGCCCTGGTGCCAGGGCACATCTCATCCTCCCTGCACAGCAGCTGTCCCCTGCAGACAGGGCTTCATCCCTTGGGATCCTCCTGAAAGTCATCCTCACATCTGTGCCCCTCCTCTGAGGGAAAATGGGATCTTTGCAAGAAGGAAGGTTGGATATCAGGAAAAGGTTTTTTACAGAAAGGTGATAAAGTTCTGGAATGTTCTGCCTGGGGAGGTGGTGGAGTCACCATCCCTGGGTGTGTTTAACCAGCCTGGATGTGGCACTGGGTGCCAGGGTTTAGCTGAGGTGCTGGGGCTGGGTTGGACTCCATGATCTTGGAGGTCTCTTCCAACCTGGGAATTCTGTGAATTCCCTGTGGTCCTGACTCACCCACTCTTCCCAAAATCCAGCCTGTTGGATAAAAAGCACCTCAGTGCACACAGAAATCCCGTGCTATAGCTGCTCTCAGCCAGACCTGAACTGCTGAAATAGTTCATTTTAGTAAAAACAACCCAAATAAGCAAGAACTTCCTACTTAAGTCAGCCCAGAGAGAATAAACATCCACAGAACTACACCAGTGTTCCTTCAGCTGGATAATCCTTCATTTGCCTCACTATTTTGTGCTAAAATCAAAGTGTCTGAGAACAGGATGTGTCTAAATTAGGCATGTGCAGGAATAATGTGTTTGGGAGTTAAAAAGAAAAAGGACAGCCTGCCGTGTTGCAGCTCTGAACCACTCCCTCATGCCAGGAATTTAGGATGTTTCACATCTGTTGGCGTCTCCTCTTGCTGGAGTGTTAAAGGAAATGATTTACAAAGTTTCTCTGCAACAACAAGAGCTTGCCCCCCATCCAGTGCTGACCAGAAAAAACCCTGAGCCTTTTGCAATCAGCAGATTCAGACTTTTAGCTGCTGGAGCAGGAGGCTGAACACGACTTTTATGGCCAAGGAATTCCATCTGCAGTCTCACTTGCAGGGCTGCGTGCGTGACTGGGGACGTGGAGCAGTGCAGTGCTGGGGACACCGCAGAGACTTCCACACTCCAGTGTTTAAGGCTCAGTGGGCCTTAAAATTAAACTCTTGAGAAACAAAGCATCTTCCCCCACTGGTGCTGTTCAGCAGTGCTGACAGGCACAGGCACACAGAGGGTTTTATGTCCCTTTGGATTCTCTCCCCCCGTTTTTGCTGCGGGTAAAGCAGGACGGAGGGAAAGCTGTGTTGTTTCATCCCAGAGTTATGAGCAGAACCCAAAAAGGTCGACAGCCCCACTCATGCTCAGACCACAGCAGCCCTAACAGTTACCCTGACAGCATTTCAGGCCAAAATAAACAGCGGGCAGCGTCTCCTTGCAGACAGCTCCGTGCATTCCTTGCACCGGGGAGGGGAGGCTGGAGGCGGCCGCAGTCTCCTGAGGGTCATTAAGGGAGTGCAGGCTGTGCCCTGGGACATCTGCTCGCTGTGTTCCTTGGCTGGCACAGCCACACAGGCCAAGGGTTGCCTTCCCCTGAGAGCCCCAGAGCTCCCAGTGGCCACGGGCTGGCCCCAGCACGCTGCCTGCAGCCGCCTCCCCTCCGCCTGCCTTCGGTCGTGCAGCGAAAGCATCCCGAATGGGAAAGACGCCGGATAAGAGGTGGCTCCCCCTCCCCGAGGTGAAGGAGAGGGGTCAGGCCAGCCCCATCCCCATCCACACGGCCCTGCAGAGCCTCTGGAATTGGAACCACATGTGCTGGGGCTGGGGAAGCTGTGCAAACAGAGCACAGTCCTGCACGCGGCCGAGCTTCCAAGTGGTGACGTGAAGAGTTTGGAATTGAGACTGCAGAGGAGCGAGCAAGGCCAGGGAGAGCAGAAAAACCAACAAAACCAGAGCAAAACCTCTGGATTTTAGAGGTTTGCAACAAGAAGGGGGCTGGAATTGGGCTGGTGGTGCTTTACCAGCAGAAACATCAGCAGTGCCCAGCAATCCTTCATTGGGGAATCTTGGACGAGTCAGGGAAGGGATGTGGGGTGGCTGTACCAGAGCAGCATCAGTCACGCCCTGTGTGAGAAAATTCACTCTTCCTGCTGTCTAAACGAGGTGGTTCATCACATGCCCCCAGAGGAAGGGTTCAGTATTCCTCAGGGAAATCCCAAGGATTCCCTGGTGCATTTAAGACAAGTGAAAAACCAACCCTGCCTTACCCGGCGACCACGGGCAACTAGAAATCTTACCTGCAGTAAAAAGGCAAAACTCTGTCCCTGAAAAATGGCAGAGTTAACTTTCAGCACCAACCCACACCAAATCCAAAGTCTAGAGAGGCTTGGGAATATTGGGAAATAAAGCCTTGAAGCCTTCCCTTAACAAGGAGCCTCCCAGGCAGCTCTGGGTGTGCTTTCCTTTCTGAATTGCACTTCAGAAATTCCAGTGCAAGCAGGAGATTCTGGCTTTCCATCCCTGGAGACTCCAGAACAGCAAACAAGGCACCAGCACTGCATCTCCCAATTTCATGGTTCAGGGAGTGCCTGTGCACAGGAATGTGTGAAATCCCTTTGCCTTTGGTCCAGGTAATTGTATCAGGGAATTGGTCGAGGTGTCTCCTGTTCACAGCACCAGCTCAGCCAAGCCTTTCAGTGATGGGAGTTGGTCAGGGCAGATCTCAGACTCCTGGAAGGAAGAAGCACCAATGGCTCTCTGATATTCCCTTTTTTTCCCAGGCTTTTTTTGGGTTGCTTTGTGTACCTTAAAGATCTGAAGGCAAGAAAACCTAAACATCAGAAATTTCACTCCTTTCACCTGGTTTCAAAAGGATTAAGAGGAAGGAGATGGTTTCAGTGATAATTTCAAGGATTTCTTTTGTCTGAGGAATATTCTTAGGCCTCAGTCTCCCAGGGAATCTCTTGTTGCTGTCAGTTCAGGGACACACAAATGAAGGCACACAGAAATGAAGTTCTCTGCCCAAGGCAGACACGGAGCAGAATCCAGAATACAAACCCAAAGAGACAGCAACAAAACTGTTTTCAAAGCAGTATTTGTCCATCAGATCTTTCCTCACCCATTTTGAAATCCAAGGAGAAGGTTGCATCAGCTATCTCTGAAAACTGAGGAGATTGGAAGAGACTTGAGAGACTGATAAGGATTCCCAGTAAAAATGTTACTGTGCTGAGGATTCATTCTCCCTTTTTTATCCCTTTGCATCAAGGTGGAAGATTTTAATCAGAAGGCAGTGAACTGGTTCTGCTTTTCTGCTGCTTGGTGTCCTGGAATTCAGCTTGTTCTAAACTTGCCCAAAAAGGGACCTGGAAACTCAAGATATTCACAGGTGAGCTTCATCCCTCCCTGCAGGAGGGAACTGAGGCAAGAACTGGGGAGCTCAACCACCCCAGTTTGTTCCTTTGGCTCCATTCCCTCTTGTGATCCTGGAAATGCAAACAAGCCCAGATTTACATCTGCAAACCCCACAAAATCTCCTTTCCTGCAAGGGATTGGAATGATTACAATTTACTCTTCCAACGAGTTCATTCTGGCTTTGAAACCTCCCAATGTTCTGGAGCCAGAATTGCCACGAGAAGCCACCAAAATATTTGGCTGCTCCGTGCAGCTTTCCCCCAGATCCCGTTCCCAGCAGGGTTTGGTGCAGTTTTGAGGCCCAGCCTTCACTCCCTGCTCAGCCCATCCCTGTTACCTCCACGGGATGTTCAGTTGTGGGCTCCTAATTGCACATAACAGGCTCTGACATCTCACTTACCCACTACAAGCACCACTAATATGATACAAAATGAATGCCTAATGTATTAACACTCTGTCACTTTTCATCTCCACTCAGCCTCAAAGCCTCGGCCACAGCTGCCCTAAGGCACAAAATGAACAGCAGCAGCTCCTCCCCATCACCCCCAGAAGTCTTGTAAGGGAGATGTTAAACTCTGCAAGGCTTCAGAGATGGAGCCAAGGTGCAAACTGCAGGGCTGAGCAGCAGCAGCTTCCCTCAGAGTGGTGGTGGCCACCCTGGTGCCTTTTTGGGCGACCTGAAAGCAGAGGCCAGGCAAAATGAAGAGAATAAAAATTTGTTATTCCTTCAGGTCTTCAGATACATTTAGGGCAGGTGAAGGGCCCCAGGGCCTACACCCAAAAATAGACAACTGGTCAAGGGTTTCACACTTATAAGTTTGGTCCATTTGCATTTGGGGGTGAATATTCTAATTACAGCTTCAGCTAATGAAGTCATTTACCCCAAGTTTGCTCCCCCAACTCCCTTTTGTTTCCATCTCTCAGGCCTGAGGCAGTGAGGTGTCCTTGATTGCCAGGCCTGGAGAGGAATTGTTGTGTCTGCCCAAAATGGGGAAGCAGCAGCTCCCACTGTGTGTGGAGTTTAGAGTTACACACTAAAGAACTGCAGGATTACAAATAGATGAATAGAGAAAACCTAAAATCTTAAGGCATCAGCAGTGTCAATCCACTGCTTGCAGCCTCTTTCTCCTCAATTCTGTTGTAGGCAGGGTCAATTATTGTGTACTAATCCAGAGGTAAGAATATGAAAGGAGCCTCATTCTTTAATCCTCATCTTTCACTGGCTTTAGTATGAACCAGAAATTCAAATTAAGGGTCGAGTTTTTAATTGTCATCACTGAGGTTCAGCTTCCTCCCTGCACTTTCCCTGGAGTTTGGCACAGCCCTGAACCAGCTGCAAGCACACACTGAGAATATGAGCAGCTTTTCTCTCACTTTTTCCACTCTTGGCAGGGTTTGAAGCATCTGGACATCCCACTGAGCTCAGAGTGGAGGTGGAGCTCTAAGTGCAGTTTGTGAATCAGCTCTGCCAGTGGGGATTGCTGAGGAATGCAAACCCCCCTGGAAAGGCTGGAAGGGACCCCAGCTGTGTTTTAGGGAGCTGGGATCTCACAGGGAACCCACTGCAGTCCTGCACACCCTGTGTGAGTTCACACTGCACTGAGCACGGCCTCACCTGGCGTTTGGAGAGGCCCCAAATGATCCCAAATTCCTGCCCAACAACATTTACAAGCCAGGGATTGGACTGAACACTGGACCCCTGAGAACTTTAAAATGAGACAAAACACAATTTGGAAAGAATTCTCCCTTTCCAAAGGGGAGCACAGCAGCTCTTTTAACTGCACAGCTGCTGCAAGTGATCCCAAAATCCTGAAATCCAGGGAAACTCAGACACAGGAAACAAGGAAATGTTATTTAACACAAAGTATGATCGATTCCTGCATATGTGTATATATTTATGTTTTTGTTTTCAGTGACCCAAGGTGTTCTCCTGCTGTGAAAAGAGCCTGAGGGGGATTCTGCTCCCCACAGGGAGCTGAGGATGCCAAATTCCAACTTCTGGATCCATTCCACTTGACAACAGCCCACAAACCTAAAAAGGACACAACCATACACAATAAAAAGTGCAGCAACACTGCTGCAGCCTAAGAAACAGCCAAAGAAAATGAAGAAATATTGACTTTTTTTTTTGCTTCTGTTAAAATTTTGGGAGATTTAAAAACATCAGGGAAATTGTGTTTGTTGGTTGTTTTCAAATCATGTTTATTGGTTGGCTTTGGGTTTTTTTACTTATTTACTTAGAAACCTGTGCAGTTTTAGTGTAGATGTACCAAAATCCTGATCTTTTAAAAGTTCAAAGCACGAGTTAAGTCACCAAGTAAGAGGTTTGGGAAAGGCAGAGGGACTAAAACAGAAAGCAGCTCCACTTCCTTTCCCTCAGAAAGACTCTCAAATTACAACTTTTCAACTCCAATTTTAGCAGCCTGTCAAAAATACAGGTGAGAAGACCAAAAATAAAGCTTTGGTGTTCCTTGAGGTGAAATAAAGACCAACAAAATAAAATAAATAAAATAAAACCCCTGCCAACTGTTGGGGGGGCCGGAGGGGGATGAGAGGCAGGGATATTGCAGAGGCAGGGATATTGCAGAGGCAGGGAGCTCAGCCCTTCTCTCTGAACTCACTCCTGGTGTCACATCCAGCAGTTTCAGTGCCAGGGACGAGGTTGGGAAGGGAGCAGATGCTCCTCCCTGCCCACCACGGGCTCCCCTGCCAGCAGCTGAGATGTGCCAGGGATTTTTCGTGTTTGCAAATACCAAGGGTCCTGCAGAGCCAGAGGAGCTGTGCAAGCCCAGGGCCGTGGCTGGGGGCGACCCCCAGCCAGAAGATTTGGAGCACGGTGCCTGCCAAACCTTCCTGTGACCTTTGCTGGGAAAGAGCACAGCAGCTCCCTGGCACAGGGCCCTCCCTGCAGACAGGGATGCCCCGAGTGGGGCTGCAGAGGCAGAGCCCTTTGGAAGGACAGGAATTTGGGGATCAGCCTAAAAAACCCCTGGCTGAGAGCTAGAGCACGGCACGGAGCCCCGGAGAGGCAGCACGGAGCTTCCAGGGTCTCAGCAGGGCTCAGAGAGGAGGAGGAGGTGAAAATGGGATTCAGGCAGCAGTTGAAGCGTTCTGCTGATGGGATGTGAAAAGGTCAGGGAGATGGGGGAGCACCCTGGGAAGGGCAGGGAAGATGGAGGAGTGAGGCTGGGGGGAACGGGGCTCTCAGCACCAGGCTGGGGGTCCACCCTCCTTCCCAGCCCATCTCCCAAGCCTTGAAACCATCACTGATGGGAATAAATCACATGGACTCCACTTCCTTCCTGGTGGAAAAAGCCCTTATTTAGTCACACAACTCCTTTTTATACAGTTTTGCAGGCCTCGTGTGGGACTCCAATTGCTCAGCAGATTTCTTGCCAATTATTGGTTAATAATCAATTCTGTATTCATTAGTCACTCCAACCCCTGTGGTGTATGTGCAGGAAAAGCTGTTTGTGAGGATAGTTTTCATTTTTCTAGCAGTGTAAAACCAGTTTATACAGGTGCCAGTTGCTCTTCACCCAGGAATAGATGGTTGTGTTAGAGAACTGCTCACACCAGGGTTGCTTTCACTTGGGAACTTGCAGGGTCCCAGCTTGCCTTAGGAGAAATGACAGGCCAGCCAGATTTTATAAAAATAAAAATAAATAAATAAAAAATAAAAATAAGTCAAATTTCTTTATGATTTTTCTACCTTACTGCAGAAATCACTGAACATTTCCCACATCCTGAGTCAGACTGAGACCCCCACCACGGCTTGACCAGCTGATTTCCTCAGCACCAAGAAGGGTTTCAGCCACAGCCCTGACTTCTCACAAAGCTGCTGCTGAATAAATTTTGGAAAGCATTGGAGGAAACAAAAACCAGAGTGTACCACAGCGTTCCCTTCTTGAGAACAGCTGTTTTGGGTTTTGTTTGATCAAAACATCATCATTCAGAGGCACTTTTATGTCGGAATCCAAGACATTCCTCTCCGTGCCCCAAACCCCGGGCAGGGGTCTGGGCAGCCCTGGCAGGAACCCAAAAACACTTGGGGCTTTGATCTCAGCCCATGGGACAAATTACCAACCTTATATGAGGAGTCACAAGTCACAAAAGTTTAGACAGCACAGTAGCAGTAGTTAGAGGGTGAAAGGAAAAAATTTGGGATTTGGTACAGGGGGGTCTAAAACCCTAAGATGGAGGGATTGGGGCGTGCCCTGTCCTTCTTCCTTCTTCTTCCTGACATCCATCTTTTAGGTGATGCTGGCATTTTTAGATTGGTTCAGAGTAGAAAGTCACTGTCTAACACAGGTGTTAGGGACTGGCACACAATTGTAAATATCTAATAGGTAGTTCATGGTATTAAAGATAGCACCAGCCCCGTGGGGGGCAGTGCCCCTTGGACTGACCTGGTGGCCAGAGCTCAGGGGTCAGACAGAAAATATTTTAGATAAGAGACAACAAACATCACTGAGAACATGAGCAGAAGACTCCTGACTCCTTCTTGGACAGCTGGGTTGGGAAAAGTGGCTTCCATCAACACCTGGGGTCATCTCAGAGAGCAGAGAAGACCCCAACACTTTTTGAGGACAACAGGTCCCCTGTAACACCTGCCATAAAGGGAGAGCTCACTTTTACCAGGAGTGCTTCAGAACATCAGGACAGAGGAGTCAGATGGAACCTCCCAAGAAATTCCAACCCAAATTCCTGCTCCAAGCACTCAGTCCCTCGATCATCCTTAGCTGGGGTCATTCCAGTATTTATCCCACACTGGACAGTATTTTAGCTGAAGTTAAAGGAGAGCTTGAAGCCCTGCTGCACAAGCTGGGTTTCCTGGACAAGCTGCAGCTTCTCTGATCTCACTTCTGTCCTTTCCAATCTGTGTAAGAAAAGCTGCAGTGCCTCGGGGGGGAATGTGTAAAGCTGACAGAGGGAACAAGAAAATTAAAGGAATCAGAGCCAGACTTCTCAGAGGTGGATGAGAGAAATCCTAAGCAGGGGAATCCCAGACAGATTTTAGGGAAAGAAATCACAATGAGAGCAGTCAAGCACTGGAATGAGGGCCCACAGGCTGTGGAATCATGGAATGAGGGCCCACAGGCTGTGGATCATGGAATGAGGGCCCACAGGCTGTGGATGATGGAATGAGGGCCCACAGGCTGTGGAATCTTGGAATGAGGGCCCACAGGCTGTGGATCATGGAATGAGGGCCCACAGGCTGTGGAATCATGGAATGAGGGCTCAGAGGTTGTGGAACCATGGAATAAGGGCTCAGAAGTTGTGGATCATGGAATGAGGGCTCAGAGGTTGTGGAACCATGGAATAAGGGCTCAGAAGTTGTGGAATCATGGAATGAGGGCCCACAGGTTGTGGAATCAGCATCCTTGGGGCTGTTCCAAACTGGACTGGCTGAGCTGGAGTGAACTGGTCCTGCTTTGAGCCAGAAACCCCTTCCAATTCCCACTGTTCTGTGCCAAGCTCCAAGTCTGGAGTCAGAGACAGATCCCTGAGAGTCAAATCCCACTCTTTAAACCCTCAGCTTTCCCTGCAACTCCTAAACTGCCCCCCAAAAAGCACAGAAAGCTCTTCCCCCACTGCAGAGAAGCCCCTGCAGTGCCCCCGAGGGTCTCACCACAGTGAGAGCCCAGGCAGGTCCCAGCAGGGAGGAGGGGGCTCCCTGAGGAGCTCCAAAGCCAGCCTGGGTGGTCTGTGGATAGCTGAGCTCAGACTGTGAGGAATTTAACCTCTGTCCCTGCTGAAATTTGATGAATTCAGCCTCTTTCCCTGCTGAAATTTGATGAATTCAGCCTCTTTTTTGCTGACAGTATCTGTGAACACGTCCCAGCTGTCCCCACTTTCACTCCAGGACCAGTTTTATCCCAATGCATGGAGAGAAAAATAAACAAGTGATCAGATCCATCACCTGATATTGTTTTATGATTTTGCAAGTACAAACTTGCATATATTGGGTTTTCCCAATATTTACTTGGGCAGCACTGAAATTTCAAGGTGCCAGAAAAATGACTGTTAATAAATCATGAACTGGCCACAAAGCAGCACAAAAAGAGGCACAAAATGTGCAAATATTAAGGTTTTACCTTAGCAGAGTATCTGATATTATTCAAAACTTTTGTTTGGGGAACTGAGGCAAAAACTGGGGAGCTCAACCAGCCCAGTTTGCTTCCTTTGGCTCCATTCCCTCTTGTGATCCTGGAAATGCAAACAAGCCCAGATTTACATCTGCAAACCCCACAAAATCTCCTTTCCTGCAAGGAATTGGAATGATTACAATTTACTTTTCCAATGGGTTCATTCTGGCTTTGAAACTTCCCAGTGTTCTGGAGCCAGAATTGCCACGAGAAGCCACCAGAATAATTGGTTGCTCTCTGCAGCACTCATGGGGTTTTTGCTGGCTTGAATTCTGTAGGAAAACCCATTTTCTGTAATAGGAGCTGACCCAGCTTCTCCCCCTTGCTTTAAAAAGGCATTTTCAGGGAGAAGAAATCCCTGATAAAAGCACTGAGCACTCTGGGCTCTGCTGTTCACCCTCACCCCCTTCATCCAGGGCTTTCCCCAGCTGGAAATCTCCAGCACCTCTGCAGAACAGCCCCCAAAAAGCTCATCTCTGACTGGTTTTTACTTCCCAAATCTGGGAATTGGGGATAACCTCAATTGTTGGGGGGTCCTGTGCAGGGCCAGGAGCTGGATTTGATGACCCTGATGGGTCCCTTCCAATTCTAAGCCTCTCTCAGGGATGTAGCACCAAAGAGAAGTAGAAAATTGCCCAGAAAAGGAAACAGTGTACAGTATTGTCATTATTTACTGTTTTAAACCTCCTTATTTTCACTTTTCCTTCTTGCATAAGCAAAAACATCCCACAGTGCCACCTGGACAGTAAAAAAGGACCAAAATCACAACTCCCCCTGCTAAAACCTCTGTGTTCTCTTCACTGCAGCTCCCAACTCTCCCTGTTTTCAGTTTCCAGTTTTCAGTTTGCAAGGGAAAAAACCAGATATTGAGAACACAATGGATAACTCAGGATGCAACAAGACTGACCAACCTATGGGAGATTTGGGATAAATCTACAATCCACAAGGTCCATGCAAAGGAAACCTCTCACCTGGCTGCTTGCAGATTTCACTCCCCTCACCATAAGGCCAAGCTTTAACTCCAGATTAATTTGTGGCCCAGTCTTTCTGTTTAAAAAAAATATAAATTTTATGGAGTTTCATGCAAGGTACCCATGGGAAAAAAGCTGTATCCCTGCTATGCTGACTTCCAGAGATTGGCATCTTACACAGCCCACAGTGGGAGAGGAAAAACCCCCAAATCAGCTCATTCCTCCTGGTTTCCAGCTAGGAGAGTGAGTGAAGCCAGCCCCGAGCTCAGGCTCTGAGGAGGTACCTGGCTTCCTGCCCAAAACATCCTTTCCTTTTTCTGAGGCCCCTCCAGCTCCACATGGCTAAAAAAGGCAGCTGGAAAATGTCCTGGAAGCACAAAATGCTGCATCTCTGCCTCTCTCCCTGCCTGCCTGGAGGGAGCAGCTCGAGGTGAGCTCTGCCTGAGCTCTTCCCACTTTGGAAGAGTTTTCACACAGAGCTTGCCCCCAAAAATGTGGAATTAATGACTATTCCTGGCACTGCCAGGAACCCTCCTGGCTGTAAAATCCAGGTGTCAGGTTATACCATGACCCCTGCAGCTCTGAGGAGCTCCAGGCTCTGAAGAAAAATCTCAATTTCTCTCCACTCTGTGCTGGTGCCACAGGAGCTGAGCTGGCAGCTGGGAATGTTTCCTCCTGAACCAGGCACTGTTGTACAAGAATGAAATATTTCCCCATTATTACTAAAAATGGCAACAAAAATGGCACTATTTACACTGCAAGGGCCAATGGGGGGGGGGGGGGGTGTTTTGGGGGTTTGGGTTTGTTT
>VZRH01001840.1:60547-73089 GCA_013397555.1 Urocynchramus pylzowi
GGGGGGGGTTGTTTTGGGGTTTGAGGTTGTTTTTTTGCAAGGTTTTTTCTGTCTGGAATTGTCCCAGCACAGGGAACAAGGGCTCCACACCAACTCCAGCAGCTCTGCTCCAACCTCCCAAGGATGGATGAGCAAAATGATCCCTCCTATCTTCATCTCACTGTGCTGATCAGGAACCCAGAATGATCCTTTTCATCTTCATCTTGTGGTACTGATGAAGAGCCCAACATGATCCCTTCTATCTTCATCTCATGGTGTTAATTAAGACCCCAAAATAATCCTTTTTATCTTCATCTCATGGTGATTAAGAACCCAAAATTATACTTTCAATCTTCATCTCATGGTGCTGATTAAGAACCCAAAATGATCCCTTCTATCTTCATCTCATGGTGCTGATAAAGAACCCAAAATGATCCTTTTTATCCTCATCTTGTGGTGCTGATTAAGACTCCAAAATGATCCTTTTTACCCTCATCTCATGGTGCTGATTAAGAACCCAAAATGATCCTTTTTATCTTCATCTTGTGGTGATTAAGAACCCAAAATTATCCTTTTTTTCTTTGTCTCATGGTGATTAAGAACCCAAAATGATTCTTTTTTATCCTCATCTCATGGTGCTGATGAAGACCCCAAGACATTCCTTTTTATCTTCATCTCATGGTGATTGAGAGCCCAACGTGGCCCTTTCCGTGCCAGTCCTGAATATCTGACACAGATTCACTGGATGGGGACTGAGAGAGCTCCTCTAGCTCCCATTCCCAGGTGGGAATTCCGAGGAAATCCCTTCTCCTTCCCCACCCAGCTCCCTCCAGGAGCTCCCAATTTCGGGACCAGTGGTGGGGAAAGCAGTTACATAAGAGCTGCAGGAACTGAGGGGGAGAGTGAATGTCAAAGCTTGCTGGAACATGAACCCGGGAGCCTTGTGGATTCAGTCTCTAGCATCCATCAAACGTGATTAATTTTAATGTCACAACATTTTAATGTCAATTACTTTTAATGTCACAGCTTCCTATTTACCGCCGCAGCCACATTGCCCAGCCGATAAGAGATTCCCCCAAAGAACTTTTAAGATCAAATAAATAAACAATTCAGGATAAATGCTACAAACAAGCCTCCCTGCTTTTGGAAGGATGTGGGGAATCTGTTCCAAAGGCATTGAAAAATAGAGCATCTGAAGCTTTCACATTTAAGGCCAAATTACTACTTCGTAAAAATTCTCTTCTGCTCTTTTTTTCTGGCTAAAAATTTGGCAAATTCCAGATGCCAGCTGGAGATGTGGCTTGATATTATTCACATTAACTAATGATGTCTTTTATTTAGGTGCTGCATAATGAATAATGAAGTTGTGATTGTGGCATCTTAAAATTTGTGTGCAAAAAGAGACACCAGGCAAGTTAAGATTGATGAAGAAACTCATAAGAGAGAATTTGAGACTTAAAATCTTTAGGTTATTGAGTGGCTGGGGGAAAAAACAGCAGAAAAATCAAACAGCTGAAGGTTTTTTTGAAGTGCCAAGGATATCTTTATTTAGATGCTGCATAAAGAATAACAAAGTTGTGGCTGTGGCATCTTAAAATTTGTGTGCAACAGGAGACACCAGGCAAGTTAAGATTGATGAAGAAACTCATAAGAGAGAATTTGAGACTAATAAAATGTTTAGGTTATTGAGTGGCTGAGGGAAAAAACAAACAGCTGAAGGGGTTTTTTTTGCAGTGCAACTCCTCACAATTTCAAACCCATTTAAATGCCACCCCTTTAGCAGCAGCCTGGACTGGCATTCCAGTTCCTCTGGCTTTCTATTTTTCCTGAACTTGTGTTTGCTAAATGTTATTTTAAAGAGCTGGTGAGGTTGACAAAGCCTCAAACTCCCTGGGGTTTCTCACAGAACAAAAGCAGCCTTGTGGATATCTTTAGAACAAATTATAAGACTGAGGAGAAGTCAGGCCTCTAATATGAAACTGAGATGGGTCACAGAAGATATTTGAGCAGACAAACTAAAGTAAAACAGGAAAGTGAGTCAGGCACCTGCATGGCCTTTTTTAGAGTACAAGAAATGACTTGGTGCAGTCATTAAAACAAATTTCTGTACCTATATTTGCATTTAATGGTGATGCATGAAGCAGCTTTAGCTCAGAATTTTAAGGGATTTAAAGCCCATAGCACTTCAATGGGGCCATCTAAGTGCACAATTTAAGTCTCAACCAATAATAAAACTGCAAAAACGAAATGCACTGTCTGGCAATAGATCTGTCAAAACAGAATAAGTGATTTTGATGGAGTTTCAGCAGTTTTTAGTGCAGCAGAGGCCACACAACATCACCACAGTGTTTGCAGCTTGGCAGCCTGCAGCTCCAGCAGCATCTTTTTCTGTGAAACAAAAAATTGAAACAGAAAATTGCTTGAAATTCAGTTTCTAGCCTGCATTTGCCAAAATTCCAGCTAGCAGAGCCTAAATTCCCATTCTGAAGAGTTCTCAGAGGGCTCTGAAGGCAGCAGGGGCTGTCCTGATCCCGGGGAGCTTGAGCATGAACCAGCCTGAGTTGTCAGATGCTGTTAGGATCCAGGGCTCATTAAGAACCCAGGCTGGAATTTCCATGACTCAATGAGTTTAGATTCCCTGAAAAGAGGGAGGATTATCCCAGCACTCTCCATCTGGGCTGAGTGGAACCCAGCCTGCTGTTCACCTGGACACTCATCCAGGAATATTCGCTCTGAAACCTGAGCAGGTGAAGCAGGAGGTGGCAGGCGCCACAAGCTGACAAAACCCGGTGTGGGTGACAGCAAACACAGCCTGGAGCCATCCCCAGCCGGCCAGAGCTCACATTCCTGGAGCTGCTGAGAGCAGCCTGAGCCCGGGGTGTGCTGCAGGGACCTTTCCCTGACCCAGACTAAGCACAGGCTCTGCAGGCACCAGCTCCTAAACAAAGCCCCACATTCTGATTATTTACACATTTCCTCTGTCCTCGGCCAGCCAGGGACAGAGAGCGTGGCTGGGAGGCTGCAGGGAGATGTGGGAGGGCAGCTCCTCACCCCAGGCTGCACAAAACTCTCCCAAAGCCAAAGCTCAAACCCCTCCAAAGGTTCCTCAGAATATTTTTGTTCCAACTCCTCCATCTCTGTCGGAATCTAGGACATTCCTCTCCGTGCCCCAGACCCCGGACAGGGGTCTGGGCAGCCCTGGCAGGAACCCAAAAACACTTGGGGCTTTGATTTCAGCCCATGGGACAAATTACCAACCTTATATGAGGAGTCACAAGTCACAAAAGTTTAGACAGCACAGTAGCAGCAGTTAGAGGGTGAAAGGAAAAAATTTGGGATTTGGTACAGGGGGGTCTAAAACCCTAAGATGGAGGGATTGGGGCGTGCCCTGTCCTTCTTCCTTCTTTCTTCCTGACATCCATCTTTTAGGTGATGCTGGCATTTTTAGATTGGTTCAGAGTAAAAAGTCACTCTCTAACACAGGTGTTAGGGATGGGCACACAATTGTAAATATCTAATAGGTAGTTCATGGTATAAAAGACAGCACCAGCCCCGTGGGAGGCTGAATGTGCCTTGGACTGACCTGCTGGCCAGAGCTCGGGGGTCAGACAGAAAATATTTTAGATAAGAGACAACAAACATCACTGAGAACACGAGCAGAAGACTCCTGAGTCCTTCTTGGACAGCTGGGGTGGGAAAAGCGGCTTCCACCAACACCTGGGGCCATCTCAGAGAGCAGAGAAGACCCCGACACATCTCTTTGAGAAAACCTCTTTTCTTTAGCACAGCCAGCATCAGCTCCACTCAAATTCAGCAGTTCTGACCATAAACTCAGCCAGTGTCTGTAGTTTTTATTTTCACTCAGATGTTGGCCATGGAACAGAAAAAACTCAGCTCAAGTTTCCTCTCCAGTTTGGTTCCCTTGTTCCCATGGCAAGCTGGGTCCATCCCATCAAGGCTAAGCAGCATCCTAATTTTTATTCTCAGTCCCTAAAACCCTTTAGAAGACAGGTTTGGAGTTCAACAAAACAGTTTTATAAAACAGTATCAATACTAAAATAAAATAAATTATTAAATAAAAAAATAAATGAAATAAAACAGTAAATAAATGTCAAATAAAACATTATCAGCAAAACCTGAAATATTTTCCTTTCCCACAACCCAAGAACAGCAGGAGCAAAACTTGACTTTGTAGTTTTTTAAACTGATTTAAAATCTTTTAAAGATTCCCACCTTTCCTTTCTGGAGAATTCTAATCCTACAGGGCAGGGGTTGTTTCCAAAACTGGCCTCATTGGTGGCATTGAGCAGAAGAAGTGATGCTAAGCATTGAGAAAGGCAGAACTGGACCAAATTTCCTCAGGAATTAAGGAAATTATACCAAGAAATGGAAAATCCAACTGCTGGAAAACAGATTCAAAGTGCTTAACTTCTGCTCAGAAATAGATTTCTGTCTGTAGAGCCTATTTAGAAGGCTGAAAGACAAGTGAAATTTGATTTATTTCTTCCAGAATATCAATACATGCTTCTCCCCAGCTGCCTATTAATCAGCAATAAATTCCCTATATTATTGTGATTTAACCCTAAGGGGTTTTCTAGCATCTCCACCTGATACTGGATTATTTCAGAGTGAAACAAGAATTAAAGTCAACCACTGCTCTCCTCTAATCTGGAATTCCTGGCTCCTTATTCCTGAGTTTTCTGTCAGGCAGGTGTGGGAAATGGATTTGGAGAAAATGCTCAAAGTCTGGCGGAAGGTTGACGTGGTGTGTACCTGAATGTAAACTCTGAGACAAGAAATGTTGACTTAGGAATGTCCTGGGATGGGATGGACATTGCTGAGAGGGAAATGGAGCCCAAAACAGATATTTTTGAGAGGGAAATGGAACTAGAAACAGATATTTTTGAGAGGGAAATGGAACTAGAAACAGATATTTTTGAGAGGGAAATGGAACTAGAAACAGATATTTTTGAGAGGGAAATGGAGCTCAAAACAGATATTTTTGAGAGGGAAATGGAGCTTGTAGGAATGTGCCCTTTGTTGATGGAGTGACTAAATAATCCTTTGTCTCTTTAAAAAGGCAAAAAGCTTAGAAGCTTCTCTCTTCAGTTTAGTAAAAAGACACCTTGTAGGACTTTTGGGACTTCAAATTTAGGGCTTAATTAGACAGAGGCTGAAAAGTCTCACTTAGGTAATCCACTAGAAAAAGAAGAGAAAAAAAAAGAAATAATCACTTTTGTGGGGTGTTTTAGCAGGAGCAAGAACTCCTTGCCCTTGGCTGGGTTTTTCTCTGTAAGAGCTTTGTTATTTTGTGTTTTATTAACCCTTTTTCTGTTTCTAACTCTACCTCAGAAGCCATCCTGCTAATTTTTGTGCCACCTGGGCTATCTCAGGTGTGATAAGCTCTCTGAGAGCTCGCAAAACCTGGCTGGAGGAGAAACCCATCACCAGCTAGAAGCAAGTTTCGAAGGAGGGTTTGATAAATAAGAGCAGATACTTTGGAGAAACAGAACTATGAAAGGTGCACTGTGGTGGGACCCACGAGGGGTCATTTTAAATTATTGGCTTTAAGGCATTTTCAGCGTGGTGTGGCAAAAGCTGAGAGGCCAAGAAATGCTTATAATATAATTAAAATACAATATTGTGTATTGTAATTAGGAGATAGTTGGCTTCTGATTGTGATGGCCTGAATGATAACATCTGCATTGTCTCACCTTTCAAATGAGACTGAAAATGGAATAAAAGGTAGGGATTTATTTTTTACTCTGTTGTGGGGTTCTTGCCCTCAAAGCAGCTCCCGGTCAGGACTGGAAACAAAATAACAGGTGAATAACAGGAAACAAGCTAACAGGGAAAGGAATATTTTAAATATCTGGAAACAAGCTATCAGGGAAAGGAATATTTTAAATATCTGGAAACAAGCTAACAGGTAAAGCGATATATTTTAAATATCTGGAAACAAGCTAACAGGTAAAGTGATATATTTTAAATATCTGGAAACAAGCTAACAGCCTAAGTGAATATTTTAAATACTTGGAAAAAAGTTAACAGGCAAAGGAATATTTAAAATAACTGGAAACAAGCTAACAACTTAAGTGAGTATCTTAAGTAACTAGAAATAAAATAACAGGCTAAAGAATACTTTTAATAACAGGCATCTAGCTGACAGGCAAAGTGCCTGTTAACTGGTTTCCAGTTATTAAAAATATTTGATATTTAAAATAACTGGATTCACGTTATTCCAAATATTTAATATTTAAATACTTATATATATTATATATATTTCATAAATATANNNAAAATAAAATAAAATAATAAAATAAAATAAAATAAAATAAAATAAAATAAAATAAAATAAAATAAAATAAAATAAAATAAAATAAAATAAAATAAAATAAAACCAATCAAATAGCTGCAGATTAGAGCAGCCCAGACTGCCCCAGTGTCCATCTGGCCCTCATTAACATCCAGAAACAACCCCAAAGTGTCTGCCAGGTAATTTTGGACATTTCTGGAGAACCAGCCAGCCAGATGTGCCCAGCTGTGGGCAAGCTAACAGGTAAAGGAGTATTTTAAATAACTGGAAACAAGCTAACAAGTTAAGTGAGTATCTTAAATAACTGGAAATAAGATAACAGGCTAAAGAATATATTTAATAATGGGCAACTGGCCAATGGGCAATTGCTTGATGCAGGGGGATTTTTGGGGTGGTGGGAGGCACCAGGCAGGACAGGGTGTCCTGAGCAGGATTCGGGCTGTGGGGAGGCCAATTCCCTGCCCAGAGCTGCTCCTGGCATCCTGCAGGATCCAAACTGCTCCGGGGGGAGGATGTGGCTGTGGGTTTGCTCAGAAATGTTTTATTCAGGCTGTTTATCCTCAAAAGAGCGTTTTCCTTTTAGATTAAATTATCTGGACTCTGTTTATTCTAAACACAGGAGACAGGACTCGAGCATTTCCTCTTTTAGGAAGTGTGGCTGAGTGTATTTCCTACAAAATTTATAAAGAATTCAGGCAAGGGCTTGTGTGGCTCCTTAAGATTTCAAAGCCTTCCTCCCTAAATGCTGAAAGAGCTGCCTCTGTCAGGGCACAGCTCCATCCCAGTGACACCAAATACAAATGCAAGCAGACAGCAGCTATCAGCTCTTCAGAAAGGGCAGCCTGATAAAAACCATCATCAAATTATTTACCAATACTCCCCGTTTCGTCTCAAGACCAGAAATTCCATTACATAATGAGACATTTCCCTTTTTTTTTCTCACAGCTGGGGAAGCTGAGGCTCCAGAAGGACTTGTTAAAAGCACCTCGTGGGACTGGAGGTGAGGTGAGATGAGTTAATCAACAAGAGAATGAGGTGAGATGAGTTAATCAGCAAGAGAATGAGATGAGTTAATCAACAACAGAACAGAATTTCAGCAGTGAAATTTTTCATTCCAGTAGATGACAGAGTCACCACTGGAACTGGAAGAAAAACCACAGATTTCTGTCCTCCCATCTCGTCTCCTTACAAAGAATTCTGACTTTTTTGCTATAAAAATACCACGTTTTAAATTCCATTTCCCATGCTTTACTCTCCACTGCTCCTGCAGGAAGTCTCCAGCTCCACCTGAAGCTCCAGGGGAGCATCCTGCTCAGTTTTCCAGGACACCAGGAGGGCAGATCCTGCTCAGAGCTCCTCTGCCCAGCAGGAGAAGCTGTCTGAACCCCCAGAGCCCAGCCCCGGTGCCCCAGGAGTTTTCATCTCCCCCATCTGCCCAGGACATTTTCCCTGGCATCTCCCCGAACATTCATCTATTATGCACAGCTCCCGGATCAGGGAGGACAGGAGGAGAAGAGCAGTGGCTGCTGTTTGAAGAGGCTGCAGGAATTCCATTTATCTGCTCCATCCAGCCCTGCCGCCGTGGCTCCAGCAGCGAGGGAGGCTTTTTAGGCACCCTCATCATCATTACCTGCTCAATTAGTGCTGCTGGAATGCACGGCTGGAGCTGCCCATCCTGCTGCTCCACCAGCTCCTTCCACCAGGGGAATTCTTCCCGGTTTATTTTTAATTCTGCCTCATAATCAGGCCCTAATTTTATGCATATTGGCTCAGGGTATTTTTCCCCCTTTCTTCTACATTGTCAGTCTGCTTGTCACATCCTTGCTGAAGGGGATTCCTCACTAAGTCCTTCTCTTGCTGGGGTAGGATGGCCTCTTTTGCTTGAGGATTATAGGCTCTGACAGTGCTGACACAGAAAAATCAAGGCCCTGAATGATTTCAAACCATGAGCAGAGCAGGAACACAGAGCTGCTGCTGCCCTTTCCTCCCAGAACCCAGACCCAGCCTAACCCAGCTCCTTCTCCTCACCCAGAGCAGCCCCAGAGCCTCTGACAGCCTCTCCCTCCCTTGCTGATAAGATTATCAGTTTTGCTAACAAGGAGACCACCCACTGTGTCCCCTCCATGAGCTAAAGCTTTCAGAGGCACAGCAGAAGTTCCAACAAAGCCGGGACTTTAAATCAGAGAGGGAAGAAGAGAACTGGATATCCTCAGAGGCAAGAACATCACAAACTCCTAAATTCAGGAGTATTGAGGCAGTTAACTCTCACTGCCAGGCAGATCCTGCTTCCAGCTAGGAGACTTTTTTCCCAGGAAAGAGCATTGAGTGAGCTCTGTTCCAATCTCCACACAGATATTTTAGAAGAACAGAATTTATTTGCTTTTTACTCTTTGGAGTTTTTTTCCCCCAACCTCTGTTCTGCTTTTATGAGATGATCATAAAAAATGAAGCAGCATTTAAATCAGCAGCAAGGCTGGAAGAGCAGTGCTAATTCCTGCCTGAATCAGCTCCATCCTTGCAGGAACTGGAAATTAATTTGCCTTCCATGGGCTGAAGCTGTTCCTGAGCTCGACTTGCTAAACCAGGAGCTTCCAGTGTGGAGAGATGACAGAGGCAGAGAATCCCAGACTCCATCAAAGGCTTCTAAAAGCCCCAAACCCCCAAGAGAAGTCGAGCACACAGAGTTAAAAGAGCTCCAGCACACTCCCAGCCTGCCTCAGCAGCACCGAGGCTGCCAGGAGCTGTTGGAGCTGCTGGTTTTTCTGGGCTTTTTTCTGGGTTTTCCACGCTGCAGAAAAGGAAATATTGAGAGGACAAACCCCCAGGGCAGGAACTGGAAGGAAAAGCTGCAGCCAGCAGCGAAGGGTTTGCATCACTTGGGGTGGGGGAGGATGGCAGGAGTGGCACTGCAAGGGGAAAGGCTCCTGCATATGTCATGTGCCATTGCCAAGTGATAAAAACCCTTTGCATTCAAAGGGTTCTCCTCGGGGAAAGTGAATTTTATTGGTCAAAAAAAAGGGCTTTCTTCTGCCCAGCTCAGCCTGCATTAGGTGATGGCAAAAAAGGGTGTGAAGGCACAGTGGTAAATCACTCATAGCAAAGAATTATTTTTTTAATTCACTTAACATTCACTGAGGTGGGATAGAACATTCCCTGCACCACCTTTACAACCCTAAAAACCCAGCAGGTTTATCAGGGCATTGGTGCCTGTGAACAAAGAACAGTCTCCAGCAGAGCCCAGAAAACACTAACAAGGCAGGAAAATGTCAATATTGCCTAACTGGCTAGTTAAAACCATTCTACATGCATGAATAATCAGCTTTTGTTGTCAGCTTTGTTTTATTCCCCTGCATGTTTTTTTGCTTGAAGGTGTTTGTCAGGAGGAAGGGAAGGAGGTAAAGAATTTGTTTAAGATAGACATCTCCAGTTCCCAGCTTTTCTGCAGGAATTTATGCTCTGGAATGCCACAGAGAGATGCTAACCTGGTGCCTGGCTCCTTTGGACAGCAGGCAGGCACAAAACCAGGTTTAAGCCTGGTTAAAACTTAGGATTTCCATACAAACATTTGATCAGCAGTGTTTTAAGGAGCACTGCAAACAGGCAAAGAAACAATCCCTGCCTCAGAGCACTTAAAATGCAGAATAATATCAATATAGCCAGAAACATATCAATATAGCCAGAAAAATATCATTATAGCCAGAAAAACATCATTATAGCCAGAAAAACATCTATATAGCCAAAAAAACATCAGTATAGCCAGAAAAATATGCAATAAGGCCAAGTTTTCTCCATCCACATCCCAGTTTTGGCTTCTCCTGTGGAGGATATGGAGAGGGGAGGGTGACAGTGACAACCCCAGCAGCTTCCTCTGCCTTTGGAGCCTTTTCCTAATGGGAACGCATTCCTGGCTGCCCCACAATGGGAGCAGCAGCCCAGGGCGCTGCTCAATAGGAGAAATTCGAGCCCAAGGCATTAGAGAAGAAGCTTTGTGTAATTCAGCTCGTTATCTGCAGAGCAGAGCAGCCCAGGAGTTTGGAGGCTCCCTCCTCCAGGTCACTCAGGGCCTGAGCCAAGTGACAGCTGCAGAATTGTGGTTTTTGTTGGCTCCAGGGGTAGCCTCGGGCTAAGAGGAAGGAGCTGACAGAGCCAGAGAAGCCGGGATGCATTTGGCACAGCATGGGAAGCCTCTTCTCCCATTAAAGCAGGTGGAACAGGCTGGCTGGGCTCTCCAGCCCCATTTCTGCAGCTCAGGAGGGAAAGGCTGGCAGGGGCTGAGTGCTCTCCCTCTGCAGAACAAGCACAGAGCTGTCAAACACAGCGTTTTCAGACCTCCAGTGCACCCCCAAAACCTGGGGTGATCAAAGGACACACCAAGTGTCACCCCAAGTGTCACCCCCTTTGGTGTGACCCAGCTCGGGTGTCCCCACACTCACAAATTCCAGAGCACTAATCCCTTATAACCCTGGAAATGGAGACTCTCAAAATGAGCAGGCATTTGAAAATGAAGCCTGAATCACTAAATCATGAATCACTGGCAAAATCCAGGCTGGAACCTCAACATCCTGAATGCATCTTTGACCAGAAGACACTCATCATTGCTTCATGTTCCCCCTTGAATAGGAAAAAAAAAAAAAAAACAAAAGGCATTTCTCAACACAAAGAGCTTTGTGTGGCTAAAATTCCCTTTGTCTCCAAGCAAGAGCTTGAAACAATGGAAACAGGAGAGGATTTGCCCAGAGCAGAGACCACAGACAAAGCTGCACTGTGGGAACATCTCCATGGGATTGGATGGATCCAAGCAGCTCCTTTCACAGAATTCACAGAATTCACAGAATCACAGAATGCCCAGGTTGGAAGAGACTTTCAAGATCATGGAGTCCAACCCAGCCCCAGCACCTCAACTAAACCCTGGCACCCAGTGCCACATCCAGGCTGGTTAAACACACCCAGGGATGGTGACTCCACCACCTCCCCGGGCAGAACATTCCAGAACTTTCTCACCCTTTCTGTAAAAAACCTTTTCCTGATATCCAACCTGAATTTCCCTTGGTGCAGCTGGAGGCTGTGTCCTCTGGTTCTGTCAGTTCCTGCAGACAGAGCCCAGCCCCAGCTGAGCACAGGCACCTTTCAGGAGCTGTGCAGAGTGATGGGGGCACCCCTGAGTCTCCTTTTCTCCAGGCTGAGCACCCCCAGCTCCCTCAGGGGTTCCTCACAGGGTTTGTGTTCCCAGCCCCTCTCCAGCCTCGTTGTCCCCTCTGGATGTGCTCAGTGTCCCAAGCTCCTTCCCAAAGTGAGGCCAGAGCTGGGCACAGCACTCGAGCTGTGCCCTCACCATGCCCAGGGCAGGGGCAGAATGACCTCCCTGCTCCTGCTGGCCACACCATCCCTGCTCCAGGCCAGGAGCCACATGGCCACTCCTGCTGGCTCATGTTCAGGAGGAAGGGAAGGAGGTAAAGAATTTGTTTAAGATAGACATCTCCAGTTCCCAGCTTTTCTGCAGGAATTTATGCTCTGGAATGCCACAGAGAGATGCTAACCTGGGGGAGCAGCACCAGGCTGTCCCAAAGTGCCACCTCAGTGACACTGTGACAGACCTGACCCCACCTGGGCACCCAAACAGAAAATGCCCCAAGAGCAGCAGAGCTGATGGCCAGGAGCCCTCTGAAGGTCTCCACACTGCACCCTGTCAAATTGCTCAGGTGCAACTGAGCTTCTGAATGTCACTGACAAAAGATTGGTGGGCTGCTCCGTGCTCAAGTGGCAAACAGAGAAAGTGAGTCATGTCTGAGTGCCACAGCAGGCTGCCTGTCCCTGCAGGAGGGGACGGAGCTGCCCGGGTGGCTCCGGGGACACCCAGCCCTGCCGCAGCCCCGAGGAGGAGCCACCAGCCCAGCCCAGCTCCCGGCACCGAGCACAGGCAGCAGGGGGAAGGCAGGGAGGAGCAGACACCTGATATCAGAGCTCACCCATAAATCTGGAGGTTGCTCTAAAAGGTTGTCAGTCCCCACCTAAAGCCACACTGCATTTGCTGCTGCTTTGGAGATGTTCAGGTCCAGCATCCTAAATTTACTCAGGTTCCTCAGTTCTGGCTCTAAGCACCTCACCAGGTTTGCTGCTCTTCCATTTACACGATGTACAAATGGTAAATGTTCCTCAAATCTGGCTCTAAGCACCTCACCAGGTTTGCTGCTTATCCATTTCCATGATGTGCAAATGGTAAATAAGCAATAATGAGATATACAAATAT
>VZRH01001841.1:0-20888 GCA_013397555.1 Urocynchramus pylzowi
AGTGATAACGGCAACAATTAAAATACCCAAATCCTCGGAACGGGTTTTCTTCCGCCGCACCTTTCCTCACTGGGTGTTGATGCGGTGCCCTGCTCCTTTGTAGGTAAGCTCACCTCAGCGACCAGGAACACCAGGGTTCGCCTTTGAGGTCGAACATTGTCTTAGGGTAACTGGGGTTTTCCTATGGAAAAAATAAAATCAGCTACAGGGATGTGGCTGTTGTCTTTTTTTCCCTCCCTTTTCTTCTTCCCCCTCCCACCCCCGCCAAAATCACAGCAATTGTGTCAACAGCCACAACAGTAACGAAGTGAGGATTAGACGCATTTGTTCTTTTACTTTCATGACAGCAAGTGCAAAGGGAAGACTTCCAGAAATATATTACAATGAGGAGAAAGACAGAAAGAAAAGGCAGAAAGAAAAGACAGAAAGAAAAGACAGAAAGCAAGAGCAAGCCCAAATATTTTTGAATACTTGAGCAGACAGAAAATAAATAGCAGGCCTCTAATAGTGAGTAAGTGACCTGTATATTTTAAAAGAAGTAATTTTGACCCTAGCCAACCTTCAGATATGCATGGCAAGCAGGCAGGTTTTTCTTTGTTGCTGAAAGCCATGAGAAGGGTCCTCGGTATTGCCAGGCAGAAATCCACTGGTATGGGTTGTCCTGTTTAGAAACATGGCAAACTAAGAAAAATCAACCTGAAAAAGACTAAATGGCAGTAAGACTTTTTTTCCCAAATTCACCCTTTCACACTGATTTTTTTGCAGTTGTCGTTACAGCTTTTGAAAGAAGTAAGCACTGTGAACCACCAAAGGAAAATTCCTGTTTCAGACAGAATGACCCACAGATGAGTCGTCCTCCTGACCAAATCAAAGCAACATTTCCAGGGAAACTTTCCCTGGAACAGAGTCTGAGGCTGTAGCTTCCCGAGGATTTTTAGCTGGCTTACTCTGACCCAGCTGTAAAACCAGCAGTCCAGCATCCCACCCGAGTCCCTGCCCTCGCCCTCAGCACCAGGGAAACACCTTCTGCTCTGCTGTGGGTCAGTCTCCTCACCCCATCATCCACTTCTCAAACTCTCCTGCTGGGACTAGACAAGGAGTGAGATGAGCAGCTGAGGGCAGAACGAGAGCAGGAGAGCTTCCCTGGTACCAGGGGAACAGGGACTCGGAGTGGGAGGAGGTGATGGGGAGCAGGTCTGACCCTGAGCCTGCTGCAGCCCTTCTCCACTGTCACAGCAGAAGGACTTTTCCTGCAGTTGTGTCTTCACCCACCTGGAGCCCCTGGCACTACAAAAAGGAGCTCCTAGCACAGGGAGAAGAACAGGGCAGAAGCCTGGCTAGGGGATTGGGTTGGGAATTAGGAAGCTCACAGACCTTCTCTCTGGTAGCTGGTGAGAGATCAGACATTTCCCTGGCACTGGGGTGAGCTCTTACCTGCCTCACCAGTCCTCACACACAGCAAGCCCTGTGGCCTCCAAGCTCCTGGTATTTGGGTTTTGCTGGTATGAATCCAGAGTGGGACCTGCTTCTAAGGTCACACCTTTTTCATGCTCAGCAGCAACAGCAAGCTGTGATACAGGCATCAGGAGCATTTTTGTTAATACATGACTTGGCAAACTCTGAAACATTTTCTGTTGAGGGCACACAACAGAACTTTTCCCTTTTACAAACTACTTGTTTTCAGTATGCTTTCCAAAGAGGTACTCACCTTAGCAACGTGCTGGCCCCCAGAGTTGCTAAAAGAAGGAAAAAATATTTTACTTAAACTGATTAAAAGGTTTTCTGAGGGAAGGAGGTGAATCCTGCTGCCTTTCTTCTCTAATTTACAAGAGCAGCATCTAAATGCATGTACACAAACATAAAATACCTATATTGTGGCTGGAACATGTATTTGTCAACACACACTTGACAAGAGGATTTCAGAGATAAATTCAGAAACCTAAAAAGGAAATGAGATGCTTATTTTGAGTGTCACAGGACTGATTTTTCTAGCTGGGTGAAATTCAAAACAGTGAACAAACAGCTTTTCTTTACCTTAACACCTCCTATTAATGATAGTGAAAGGTATGTTATACATGAAACTTTACTTCTGTTAGGAGTTGGCACTGGAATTTGTTTTTTCACTTGTACAAATCCAAAGTGAGTCTCACCAAATGCACAGATTCAGGAGATGCATGTTAAAAATTATAAAACACTACAGTATCCAGAAAAGCACACACATTCTTCACCATCTATTATGTCATCTTTAATATATTTCATAGCTATCAATGCCTCCAGTTTCTGCCAAGCACAGGACAGAGCTAACAGCTTATGAGACACACACAGGGTACTTCAGACACCCTGAACCACAGACACCTACCTAATTTTGCTCTTTACTTCAGTAGTTTTTTTTCCTAAGTACCTGTAAAGCAATACAAGAAAGTATAATTTAAAGTCCACCTCTGAGCACTCATTCCTTAAATAATCAGATTTTTTGAGAGATCTTTTACACAGAAAGGAATTCAAACCAAACCAAACCAACCAAAAAAACCCTTTCAAACACACGCAAACCACACGTGAAGAACAAATTCAGGTTTTAAAAAGGCTCCTTCCAAAAGGGCAGAAAGGGTTTTGAGGCAGACCCCAGTGTGGCCCCCAGCAGTGTCATGAATGCTTGTGCTGGCACAAAGCAGTGCAGGACCAAGGCTGGCACAGTGTGTGCTGCACCTCCTGAAAGAGGAGTTTCACACTGCCTTTTCCTTTGGACACAGCACCAGAGAGGTTTGGGCTGTTTGTTTCATTTTCCTGGATTTTTTTAGCCATTTTAAGACCAGAGCACCAAGGGTTCTCATTTGCACTGCAGACAATTCAGTTTCAGCCTGTAAGAGACTGGCACAGGCTGGTACAGTACTAGACAACGCATATTTTAATTTCCTAACCTATTTTAATTTTCCTAACCTTTTAAGAAAGTAGAGTTTGGTCCAGTGGATGGCCACTGGTAGCAATCTTCACCCAAAGTCACTGGATTCACCATGTGTCAGCACAGACCATGCAGTTCTGCCAAAAAAATGTATCTTAACAGGCTCATTAAAGCAGAAATTCTTCCTTAAAACTGTGGAACAGAAGACAGCAGAAGAAACAGCATTAGTTTGGGCTTCATGCCCCACTGAGCCCCACGATGTTCCAGATTTGCTGAATGTGTTTGGATAGATTTAAAGTTCTCCATTGCTCTGTCCTTTCACTTGCAGGCCGCAAGTCACAGAGCTTTTGGTGTGCATGCTGGCCAACAGCATGAGAACAACAGAAAAACAGGGTATTACTTACAAACAACAAACAAACAGGGGGAAAAAAAATCCAAAACAACAGGATTCCAATTTTGCAAATTGGGTTTTTTAGCTCTTAGGGCTTCTTAACAAAACTGCAGGCTGGAACGAGCAGCTAATTGAGTCCTAAAAGCTGAAAACCCCCCAGACCTCAAGGCTTTGGATTTTCATAATCTGTCCCATTATGAATTATTATCTGACTTTTTCCCCTCACAAACAGGCCTATAAACTGTTTAATACTCCAGCAAACACTACATCTTCAGCAAGAACCCACAGCCTTTCCATAGAAACACACCAGCTTTGGGAGGAAAATGACAATTGCCATAAGGAAGTGAAATTGAAGCCTTCTGTCAGAACCTGCAGACACAGAAGAGCAAGTCATTATTCTGCTGATAGAGCATCAGGTGAGATTACTGAAGGAAATATCACCAGTTGCCCTCTGGGCAGTCTTTTTATATTTGATGGGCCAGAACTTTGTCACAGGATAATGCTTGTCTGCTGCCTTGCCCCTTTAAATTAAATTAAATTAAATATTTGATTGGAATTTTCCTACTTACGCTCTGTAAAAATAAAGTGATGCAAAAAAACTCCAGCTGGAGGCTGGAGTTGAATTGTTTGTCTTCCTAAGAACTCCCAATGTAACTGATAGTCAAGGTACCTGGAAAAGAAATCATTGTTGTTTTTTTTTTTTCCCTGAACATTCCAATGAATTTTTTTTTTTTTCAGAATTAAGAAGGATACATGGGTGATTTATTTCTTCATAACAGAGAAGGCAGTGACTCCAATTTTATATGTACATAACGATGCAAGTGTTGTTTGATGGAGAGCAGCTCCTGCAAAGGCATCGCTGCAGGAACTCCCAGGTGCTGGAGGCTCAGGGCACACTTCAAGGAAAGGTTTTGGGGGGTCACACTCTGGTCAGTGAGCTGTGGCAGGGAATATATATTTCATTATTGCATTACTATATATATATATATTTCATTTATTGCATTACTATATATATATTGTAATGCAATAAATAGGATGTTAAGACACCCACACCAGCAGTGGGTGTCTTAACATCCTATTTATTGCATTACAATTTGCCTGTTTAGAAGGTGGATGCCTTTTTCCCCAATCTTTCTATCATTTAATTAGTTTATTATTTGACTCAGTTATTCATTGAGTCAAAGCCAGTGCATGAGAAAATCTTCAGTTTAATTCACCTGCAGCTCAGGCATTCAAAGCCCATTGTGCCAAACAATTCCAAAACCTGATGGTCTGTCAGAAAACAGGCACTGGTACTACAGGAGAGTGTCTTAGAAACCTCTCCTCTCCTTGACCTTTCAGTTATTTAACTCCCCTCCCTGTTCATCACAGAGATTACCTTGTCCTGTGGCAGACCCTGGTCACACACTGCTTCTGCTCCTGGCTGTAACATGAACTGTGTCCCCATGGGTCTGAGGAGTCACACTGATACCAGATGGCCTCCTGTCTACACTCTAACTCTACCCCTGTCCTTCTGACTTTAGACAGAAGATTCAGTGAAGTGGTTTTCTATCACATTTTTCAAATGTCAAGCTCCACAGACCGAGACTCCTGCAGACAGAGAAAAATTCTTCTCTCTATTCCTGAGAGAAGGTCCCTATTGCATGGAAAGTTATGTATGAAATTCTCAAAATCAGTCATAATTCCACATGGAAAGCAAATTGCAAAACTGAAATAGATCTTTTTTCTCAGTGCAAGAAAAGCATTTTACATGGTATCTCAGAGGAGAGAGTATTACTCCTGTGCTATCTTTAATTTTTTTTTTTTTTTTTTTGAAGACTACAGATTTACTGGGAAATTCATCAGATGATGATGATGACTATTGTCAACAGCTACTCAGAGTTAACCTCTTTACATCTAAACAAATAGAGCTTCACTTCATGCCTTGCATAATTAACTTTATGCTTTTGACAGACATCAAGAACCGTGGTCTCCAGCAAATCTGCATCTAGTTGGGGTTCATCCAGATTCCCTTTGGGTCAGAACTGTGGTGCCCTGACAGAAGGTTGTAGGATGAGCTTAACACAAAGCCTTTAAAGGTGTCAGGTGCTCCTACATGGACATCCTTCCAGTCTGAGCAACCAAGACTCCCTAAATGAAGGAAAAGACTTCCTCAGGAGCCGTGTCACTTTAAATGTCCCTGGGAACACTGCTGATCTGAAGGTACAAATAAACCTAAGAGCCTGAAGCCAAAATCTTTACTGTGTGCTAATTATCATCATTATCAGACTCTGCTGTACAGAAAATACAGCTCATGTTGCTTATGCATCCTCCCATTCTGTGGGGAAAGAGCAAACCTTAAATTCACAGGCAGCGCTCTAATGTAAGATGGGTTTCTGGAAAGAAATTGTGAAGGTTCTATGGTATCAGCTCTGGTCAATGTTCATTTTTATCCCTTGATTTGGCATTTAAAAAAAAAAATCAATATTCCTTTACAGTTATTGTCTAGATTTTGAATGCATCCAGGCTGAAAACACTCGCTAAGAACTGAGGGATTTTACACTCTTTGTTTCAGCCACCCTTGCAACAGAAATCCTGTATTCCAGTTATTGTCTGGAATTTGAGTTCAGTGTTGGCAAACTGGTCCCTGCATGTCTTTGAGGCATATGGAAATTGATGATGAAAGTGTCTAGTATAACTACAAGTATAATTTGATGGAAACTGGAGCAGTGAACTGTGAGAAACTGCTAAATCAGTGTCATGAAACTCTGCTTGAAAAATAATGAAACAGAAATACCACCAGGACACAAGCAACGCAGTGCAAAGGCTGTGAAACCAGAGAGCAGACGCAAAAATTAAGAAAACCCACAAGAAATTACTGTAATTGTTATTTTTGAAACAAATATACAGTACAACTTTCCTGTTCCAATCCGCTTGATGGAGACAGTGACATCACGTCTCCTCCAAAGTGTTCAAGCCCAAAATCTTGGCACGAGCTGTTCCAGTGGAATATCATGTTCAGCCCTGGCACTCTCTCCTGTCTGCCCAGAACCATGTGCAGAACAAGAACAGCACCGTGGCCAATGCAAATCCCAGTTATAGCTCCAGTCCCTGGGGGCAACAGGAAAATAGCAAAATAGAAAACACATTACAGTTTTAAAGCAATAATATTACTGAGGGGAATAAAACAAATGTGACCTCAGAAGTAAGATGACATTTATTGCCTAAAAGTTAACAATTTCTGAAGCTGTGAAAGTATAAATAAGACCTGACGATGGCAGCGAAAAGATCCTGATATTGCTTTATTCATACATTTTGAATGAAAACAAAACAAACTTACATAGAGAATCTGAGAGCAAGAGGACAAAGAAAGAAGATATTGTAATTTTTGTGTATTAGATGTACGTTTTGTTTACTGATGTTTACCTACATCAGTAAACACACTCATATTACTGAGGAAAAAAATGAATTATTCTATTTAGTTTTACCCATGTTTTCAGATAGAAAAATGTGTATGTATGCCCAAGAAAGGGATATAAGCGTGCACATTCATAGACTTGCCAGAAAATTTGTACAAAAAGATCACAGGGAAACAGAGACAGCTGGAAAAATTGGAGCAGGGGCTCTGATTTTCATGCCAGTGTTACACCTAATGCAAAGGGAATGCAGATGATGGACTGCAAGCTATATGTTATTCCTCCTGACACATCCCAGTGTGCTTGCAGAGCTGAGCAAGGACTGGTAAGTAACAACAACAAAAAAAAAAAACCAGCAACCGAGCACAAAAATCCCCCCAAAAAACACACAAATAAACAACAAAACAAAACACACAGAAATTATAGAAACAGTGTTATTATTAAATTAAAATATGTATCTCTCATACCTATTACAGTCATCAAGATTTTCATGTACAAAAGACAATATCAAGATCAAGCAGTGGATACCAAGCAGGAGCTTTTAAAATTTGAAAATTTAACTAAACTGTGCCTTCAATCTCACCATGACACATGGATGGCAGAAGCCATGAAATGGAAAATGACCAGACACAAACAAGTCTTGAATGCCCTGTATCATGTTTTGAAAGAATCCTAATGAGATGTTTCTGCATATGGATTTATGCAGATTAATTATCAACAAGCCTAATTAGAAAGCTGGTCTCTAATAATATCTAATGTCTAGAAGATATTATCTAGAAGATTCCTTTCTATATGGGAATATACAGATAGGAGGCTTAGTAGAAAAAATGGAATCCTGAGAGGATTTCCTGGTAATACATTCAGGGTTCTAAACTAATCTAGGTGTGGGTTCTGGTATCTTTTCCCATGAGGTAAAGACCTTTGTGTTAAAAAGCCATTTCCTCTGCCATTTAACCCAAACTATGCAGGTGAGGAGCCTCCTTTCAGTGTTTCTTTGCCCCCTCAGACCTGCTGATGACAACTTCACCTTCTGTGACGCTATCACTGCGATCCAAAACCGTGATCCTACTCAAAAAGCCACCTTCTCAGAGAAAAGCAGTTCATAAAATCAGCTCCAAGCCTCAGTTAGAATTTAACCAGGGAACCTCGGTGTGCCCCCGGGGAGGGTTCCTGTGGATTCCTGCTGTGCATTCAGACTTGCACACAGCACAGCCTTGGGCAGTGGCTGGCAGAGGCTCTGTTTGTACCAACCTCCTTGTCACAGTGACCCACCCACTGAGATCTCCCACCTCAGTGGGGAGGGAGAAGTGAGAAGGAAAAAATTACAAACACAAATGTGGCAATGCAGAAGACAAAGGAAAAAAGTAAGGGTTCAGTTCCAGCTTTCCACAAGCCCATATCCAGTATAGGGCCAAGCCTCCAAAACACTCCAGCTTTGAAAACAAATCCAGCCACAAAACTTGTGCAGATCAGCTTGTGTCTCTACCCACAAGCAAGGTAAGCTAATAATCTGACAGTGATTTTTTTTCTCATTTAGAACAAACTGTTAGCCTTAAGAAGGACAAACCTAGAATGAAATGCATACTTAAGCTTCTGTCCAAGCTTCAGACTGAGGGCTATCATTTATGTTGTTCGGTCAGAGAGCAGAAGATACAGGATCACATTAGGCCCTCTGAAATCCTTGGCTTCATTTCTAGTTAAATTGATAAAACTGAAGAGCACACACATTCTGCCCTGCCTTGAGATCAAACTCCTATTTTTGAGATTAGACATTAGCTGTGGATATAAAAAACTTTTATTTAAGAATACATGATTTTTTGGCCAGCTGTTTCATATGCAAAAACCATGAAACCATAGTATTTTATTCACTGTTGTTGGCTTCTTTCTACTCTTTCAAGTTTGGCCTGCCATAAAGCCCTCTGTAAGCTTCAGAAGAAAATTTCCCACACTTGGGAGTTCTACAAAGGGAAAATTACTTCTCCCTATATGGGGGTCTCTATCAAAATGAATAGTGTGAGCCAATGAACAGCAAGGGAAGAGATCACTGCTGTCAGTCCCTGCTTTGATTCCTCCAGTCCAGAATCTACCTGCACACACTCCTGGTACTTTGAAATAATTCCCTTATTTCCTGATGGATTTTCATTAGTGTGCTCTTTTCCACCTATTTGTCAGGTCTGAAAGTTCAATACTGCCAAATTAACAAAGCAAAAAAATCAATGATTAAAGCCCACCAGCCACCAGATTGCCACAGTCTACAAGCTGCTTAATTTCCATTTCTTCAAATACTTTGTTCTGGTTACATGGTTGCAAGAGTCCCTGTGCTGTAATTCTATATTTATGTCAGAATGTGTGGAGGTACTCAGAGAAAAGTCCTGTGGCATTGCCTCTGGGTGAGCTCTGCTCTCCCAGAGATGAGTGTGACCCCCAGCTCTGCACCCACAGACATCTGATAGCTATCCTTCCATTCCAGGTCTCAGAGCCTCTGACAGAAGACAACTTGAAAGTTTTGGGCTCTGGGCCCTTGCACATGTTGTAATCAAAACTTTATTTCTTTGTGTGACTCGCAGGAAAAAGAGCCAGGCTGTCAGGATTTTAGAAGCCTGGGTTTAAAAATGGAAACAACAGGAAAATATGCTCCTGAACTGTCCAAGAACTGATCTGATTGCTGCTGTCTTAAAATACCTCTGGCCATACCAGTACTGATTTATTACCATTGTTTTGTACTTCCCTGAGAGGAATGACAGGATGAGAGCCATCAGATGTGGGATATGTTATCTGACTTATCAAATGGCAATGTTTGCAATGACAAACTGTAGCTACAGAACCAGAGGAGCTGGAAGGGCTCAGAGGATGCTGTTGAGTAGGTAAACCCTCAGCAGACTAAAACTTCTCTTTAAACACATGGCTGAAGCCCAGGCTTCTTGCAGAGCCCAAGGCTCCTTCCAGGCCTAGCACAGCATACTTTGTCAGTTCTCCTCAGTGGGACTGCAGCAGAGCTTTGAAAAGATGGATTTGATTCCTGTCTAGTGCCTGAAAAGCATCCCTCCCAGCACCATCCCCCTGCACAGCAGAGCTCAGTATTAGATTTCTTTCTTCCCACCAAATCCCATTCTTTTTAGAGACAATTTGGGATTTGCAAGGAATGCAGGATCCATTTCCTTTCAGATTCTAAATAAATATTTAGAAGTCAAACTTGCTGCTCTGAAAGAGGTATGAGTTTTGCTGTTAGTTTAAACAGAAGTGAGACAAAGTTGCAGACCTACAAACCTGCGTCTATCAGACATTTTTCCTTTTTTAGGCTTTGATTTTGAGCTCCAAAAAGCCCCTTCAAAAGCAAGCTCAAATGCAATGTAGCTGGAATTCTCCCTAACAGTGACAAGAGCAAAGGTGTCACTGTATAACTCGAGATGCTGATAATGGCATCATCCAAGCTGCACAAATCTACACAGATTCTCTTGTAAAACAGTAGCTGGTGCTAAATCCAAAGTTCTTATTTGTGAGTTGGAGATAGGCTCCACCAGCACTCGGTGGTTCATGCTGCCTGCTCCAGAAGCTAATAAATTCTAGGATTTTTTTTCTGTAATCTCACACAGCAGTTTGAAAGTCTCATCCAAGAGATACCAAGGGAATCCCAGCCAGCAGTTCATCCCTACACAGCCTCCTCTAGCCAAGCCAGAAATTGCATTTCCTATTCCAAGACAATTGTGGAGTAATGGACCTAGACATATTTTATTAACAAAAGTCTCCACGTCCAATAATCCACTTGTCACTATTCTTAATTTTGTCTCTCACTGCATTTATTTGCTACAGAAGGATGATACATGCTTTATTTTAAATAGCTACACTGAAAATGAATATTAGAAAATCCTGTCTTGTATTTTACCTGTCAGAGGTCATCAGAAGCTATATTTCAAGAAAACTGAAGGCATTAGATGTAGTTTGCCCAGTAGATTAATACTGAGCTGTGAACTTTCATCCTCTGCAGCAAGATTTCCATCCAACTGACACAGAACTGACATGCAGTAACACTTACAACCAGGGGGATCCAATTTACACAGAGTTCAAATGGTTTCAAGCTACTCATAGGTCACAGAGGTAAAGTATGCATAAGAGAGCTGGCTTTAATCAGAAGGTTTTCAGTAATGTCACACCAGAAGTGATAGGCCACATCGAGAATGAGCTGAATGTTGGGCTGAAGAATTAAATTACCAAATATATTTAAATATTCCAAATATATTCTTTAGGACACTTTCACAAACCTAAACACTTTGTGGGGTTTTTTTTCCAGAACAATACAAAAAGAAGACATGGACTTTTACATGACAAAACCTTTCCTATGTGGCATCATATCTGTGATATCTATCTTCAGAGGCTTTTGGGGAAGAAATGCGATCCAAACTTAAAACAAAACATCTTCATTGTGCGTGACAACTCGGAGATAATTCAAAAAAAGACTCCACATTTTCTCCATAATGGCACATTAGAACATAAGAAAATTGAGAGGGACAGGCAGGATTATAGTGAGAGAGAGGATTTAGGAATAACTGCAATTTTAATGCAGTTATCAAATGCTGACCTACTTGTGGAACAGGCAGGTGGAATCTCTGTTAAACATCTCATACCAAAGAACAATGTGAAAATGAGGGAACTCATTGAAAGACATGTCATGGAAAGACATGTCATGGAAAGACCACGTGCTATTCTCTTGAGGCTTTTAAAGGCTACATTCCACCCAGAAACCCCCGAATCCGTCAGGTGGCCTTATTTCAAGTTTCCCTGATCAGTCTGACTGCATCCAAACCAGCCCTGTGCCCTCCTTCCCAGGCAGACAGGCTGTGAGCTTTGTCTCCGTGCCATCAGGTGCAACAGGGAGAATTGGGAGACAGCTTGGTAATCCCGTTTGGTAATCGTGCACCACGCCTTCTGCACAGCCATTCCTACCTGCTCTGCACTCTGCTGAAGAACTGCATCTCAAACACAACAGCAGGAAAAAGTAAGGGTTCAGTTCCAGCACCTCTTTGTTCCACCCCACAGCCACCTAGAACCTTGTGTGAGCAGTCCACAGAAACTATGTGTTACGAGAAACTTCCTTTTCTTCCAGTTTATCGGGTCGTATGATTCCTGAAGTATGAAGAAACGTGATTTTTCTTACTTGTCATTTTGGTAAGGTGACAAAACGACATTCCAAACAAAATAAGATTCTAAACCAAAATAAGATTCTAAACCAACAAGAAGTAGCATCTGTCCCATCACTCCAAATCCTCCACATAACCCGTTCAGCCTTCCCATACTCACCCCATGTAACTCTGAAGCCTTTGGTTACCTGTCTTTCAATTTCCATGTGTAATTTTACAGTTCTAAGCTGATGGACATATAAGCACAGGGACAGCACCTAAGAAGAACTGCAGCATATTCCTGTCCTTAAAACTTTCTACAATTAAGTGAGATTCAACTCCCCTTCTTCATTTTTGCTGGAGAAACACACTGTGCTGTGCTTGGCCATTTAACACATCCTAATGACTCGTGGCATTTAAAATTGAGTTAAATATTTTTCTTAGCACAGCTGTGTATATTTTATTTAATAATTTTACCAAGATTTCTCCTATACTCTTCCAACTATCGCAGTTTTCCTTTCATGTTTTTAATTTTTAGTTTCCATGGTTCCATAAAAGAGAAGTTGCTGAATGATCTCTGAGCTGGTGGCTGAAAGTACCTCTTTATTCCACCCCACAGCCACCTAGAACCTTGGACAGACCTTAACAAACCCATTCCTGTGGGCATCTTCTCAGCTCATCTCTGAGGGAGCAAGCACCTCTGTGAAAGCTGACCTAAAACTGCAGAGGGAACTGCCTTAGGAAAAGGATCATCTCTAATCTTCCCCACCACCTGCAACTTGTTTTAAATTTAACATCAAAAATTAATCCACACGTGTATTAAACACAAACAAAACCACAACATCCCAAATCAAGCATAAAGAGAGTGAATAACAAACCCCACCACCCCCTGCCCCCCAAAAACCAGCCTACAGCGCAGATTACCCCATCTTAAAAAATAAAACACCTCCAACTGCTACTGAAGAAGTGTTAGAATCTGAACATAAGAGCTGCTTGCCCTTCTGCTGGGCTTTCTTGAGTGCCTTTTAAGGAGCCAAGCACGGCAGAGCACAGAGTAGCAATTCTGCTGTAGAAATAAGGATGGCAGATCAGAAACAACCATGCCTCAACATGCTATCCACACCCAGCCCTGCTCACAGGCTTCTCCTCACTCTGCTTTCCTGACATTGTCTTCCCAGGCTCTACTCAGAGCTCACTCTACTCACTCAAATCAATCACCCAGTTATGGCATGCCAGCTGAAAAGTCCTCATAAGAATAATGTTTTTGAATTTAAAAAAATTTCACGATACCCATTAAACCGACACTGGATAGCGATGCCATAGGACATGAGATATTTTATGTTTTACAAATGATTAGCATCAAAATCTCTCAGTAGAAGTAGTGACAATTACAGCAGGGAAGCCAGCTCCACTGTGTGTCTGCACACTACCTCAGAGAAAAATCAGCAGAGGGTGTTTATTGTAGTCCTAAATGTGATTTATCCGTGGCCTCATCAGCATTCGTATGTCTAAAGCCTCCAAACCCTTAAGCTATCCCACAAGACACATATCCAAAAACATCCTTAACAGCCTCCATTTCCAGAACAGAACGTGTGGATTTGAACATTCTGGTTAGCTGGCTCAAAGAGATCAAAAAAGTTGATTGGGAGCTCCTGGGAAAAAAAAAAAAAGCTCCTGGGAAAGGAGCTACAAGGGTTAACTCGTGGGCTGCCTCAAAACACATTCGTGTTCTTTTGCAATAAAACACCAAACTTAATGACCATCAAATAATAGTTGCATGACCTGAGATTTGGAAAACCTAGAAGCATTCAATTGCTTTCTCTGATTAGGTCTGTACTTATTTGGCATTACCAGAGATATCTCAATCCCTAAATAATTAACCTACAACCAATATGTATGAAATTGCCTCACTAAGCTCGCTAGCCAGGACTGTTTGCTGTTAAATTAGCAGAATAAATAATTTACACCAAAAAAGTGTGCACAGGACAGCGCCAATAAACCTGGAGGAACTTGTTCATTATTTGCAAGAAAATTGGATGAAAACACAATTCCCCAAGTACAAGCCATTCTGTAGAGTAAAAGGTGTATTAATATTATTGCAGCTTGTAGGGAACAACTGAAGCCTCCTGACTGCTCCCCTCAGACTGGGCTCTGTTCATCAGCCTTTCCTCCACAGCTGTGTAGAAATACTTGCAGTGCACTGTACATAGAGGAACATAGGAGACTGAAAGTTTGCATGCAAAGTATATTTCTGTGGGGAAAACAATTTAAAAATTGTAGTTTTATCATTGCTCACTTCTGAGTAAGCAGGGACCTAAAAAAGTAGTATTTACATAGCATATATAAATATATTTATTATAGACATTACATTATATAGATATATAATATAATATAGATATTATATAATATTATAAGTATAGATGATCTATTTTTATATAACATATTTTATGTATTATGAATATTTATTATATATATTTATAATATAGTATACTAGATATAAATATATTATATATTATAATTATATATTATAATATATATTACAGTATATATTTTATAGTATGCTAAAATACTATATATTATAGTATATATAAACATATCTATTTTATATTATTCTAAATATATTTTATATATGTATATTTTAATATATATTATATTTAAGTGTATATATCTATATGTGTGTGTATATATATATATAGTATTTAACACTGAAATGACAGTTGTGTATCATTTGGAAAATCCACAAATCATTTTTTCCAGTGGCAAAAGTCACTGTTGCTCACTCCAAACGCTCAAGAAAAGTGCTCTGTAAATTTGTAATTCGCAGGATCTTTATCATTTTTAAGATCACTGCAGAATGAAGTGTTGATAAAAGCTATGTCTTGGAAAAACCCATCTCTGCACGGTTACTCCTATAGCCCTTGCTCCAGCACATAATGAATCAGTCAGCATCTTTTCACTTATGTCCCTAGGAGCTGGAGCAGGCCCTGCTGGCTAAGAAAAACAATCCTGACTCTCTGGTGAAACTCCAAAACCAGCTTAAAAACAGCTTTTCAAAAGGCACATTCAGAGCTCACGACTGAAAACTGACGTTCAGAAATAAATAAATGAAATTCAGGGAGAAGGGTTTGGCACAGAAACCGGCGCCGAGGCCGGACAAAGTTCACGGCTGGTGTGAGCCCAGGTCCCCTGAGGTTCTGGAGAGCTGCAAGCTCCTGCACTCACACTGTCTGTGATATGCTCGTACAGATGTGCTCAAACTGCCTGAAGGAATGGCTTTCCCTGCCCAGTGGGACACAGGGAGAGGCTCCCCCTGCCCACTGCGGCTTTTGCTCAGCTTCCCTGCCCTCCCTGCATCCCCCCTGAGCTGAGGAACAAGCTCCAAGCCCTGCCTGCCCTCCCCTTACAGCCCCAAGCTGTCCCTTCAGGGCAGGGACAGAGCCACAGACACACTCACCTCTCCCAGAGCCCCTGGCTGGATCCAGCCCCTTGCCTGAGCTGGAGCCAAATGCCAGGTCTCAGCCTGATTTGTTGGGGTTTTTTTTGTTATTTGATAGCAAGTATCCTGGGACATGTTTTTTGACCTCGCTCTGTATTCATGCTGAAAACAAACAATCTCTTTATAAAACCCCAAACGTTTCTCCTTAGATTATGAATCATGTAGTTGCATGACCTGTGTCCCAATGCTTCCTGCAATCTGTCTTATTTAATACTGAAAGAAATCATAGATATGAATGCCAGCTTGTCCGTTCTCCTAGAAAACAATACTGGGAATACCAATTTCACTCATCTTTGTCCCAAAAGAACAACGAAAAAATAAATCCAACAAAAACCAGGTTAGCCCTGTGGAGTAAAAGGTGTCTCAGTGTCATTGTTGCATGCAAGGATCAGATAAGCACTCGGTTTCTGCTGTCTCTGAAGACAGCTTTATCCAAATAAAGCAAAGTGCATTTTATCATTCTGTAATGGAAAAGACCTGTCACTCTTTGAATATCATCATATGGTCGGTGGCCAGCAGATAATGGACTGTTAAGTGTCAAGGTGACTGGCTTTGAATGTGCACAAAACTAAAAATTATAGACCTGTCATTCCACAGGCAGGCCACAATTAGCTGTCTATGCAACTTGAAATTCCCATTTTGCCAGCTGAATAATCAATTGGGTAGAGTTTCTCAATGTGGATGTGTTTTTAGGCTCTTTGCACTTAGGATTTTATCTTTTCCACGAGGTTTTTCAAATTACTGCGTGTTGCATTTAGGCAGAGGAGGTTAGGAGTGAACTGCACAGTTATCTCCTCCCCAAACACACACATGAATACAGCCACTAATATTATACAATCAACACTTTTCGTGTTCATTTCCTCTCACTATGCTCCACCCTATATTGTTTCTGCCAGGGATGTGGTGCTAAGGAACACGAGCTACATAAAATTCACAGCTTCAGATTTCCTAGCTGGTTTTTTTCTATTAGAAACATAATATTCTTTTTCCACATTTTGCTATCAGTCCACCCTGATATGAGTTAATAATGCGACCTGACTTAGAAATAAAATGCTTTCAATGGCAAGCTTCAGAAAGGAAAATTATTTTCTTTTGGGAGAATTTTTTTTTTCTGTATCACTTTTTCTCTATCACTAACAAACATTTAAGGTGGTTTTGGCAAAGATAAGTACAGTGATATATATCCAGAATGACTCTTACTTTCTGCTAGGAAACTAAAGAAGTAATACAATCAGAAGTAAGGAGAATCCCAGGACATACATTAATGTATGTGCTGTAGCCCTTTTTGTCCTGGACAAGTAGCAAGCATTTGATGTCCAACAGGCCATTCTGCACTTGAGAAAGAAATTGCTCAGCACTGTGCCCGAAGATGAAAACAAATAAGGCTAAATTCTGGGTTTATAAACAATGTAACATCAGGGCAATTGCTGCTTCGATGCCTTTTTGATACGAACTCCCTTCTAAAGAAATGTTATTGCGAATGCTTTGGTTTTGGGGGTTTATTTTTTTTCATTTTTAGCTCAGCCAAAGCCACTTGGAATAACAGAAATACATCTGGGATCATCACTGGGCACTGAATCCAGCTGTAATAGGAGGCCTTCCATTTTCATAGTGCTTCATACACTGATGAATATAATGCATGCTGGCCTGGGAGGTGCAGGGGTGCTTGGATTATCTGAAGAGGGCTGCTGAGCACCAAAGTCTATGGCTGAGCCTGTAATTCATTGGCATATGGGCTGAAGGGATGACTGCCTCAAGTGCCAAGGGCTTGAGGAAGCCCTGGGCTTCCCTCAGACCCATGCTCATTCCCTTTCTCCCAGCACAATTCACTCTTCCCTCATTTGCCCCATTTAAGTGCCCCCCATCCTTTTTTGATGATGACTTTTCACAGCAGTTATTTGAACAGTGTAATTTACAGCAAATCATGAAAATAGCTGTATGCACAAAGCTGAAGACGTGGCAAATTACAGCCAGAGAGCAGGAATGAGAGGCTGGGGGGAGCAAAGGGGAAAGTTCTTAAATTCACACTGCAGAACTACACTGTTAGCCTGAATTTGCTCTCTGCTTTTTCTCCTCTCTCCCTCTAGAAATAGAGGGTTAGGCCATTAGAGAATTCAATTGGTTCCAGATGGACCCTTAACCCAGTTCTTCTAATAAAAACATTTTCCTGTTAAACAACCTGTGTCACATGGAATAGATGAAATTCATTTTTAGTGTACCGCCACTGAAGCCTGGAAAGACAAAGCTACAGTATGAGGATCTTTATCTCAAATATAAAAGGGTAATGCAACAACGATTTATCTCACAATTGGGCAGTGGCAATTAAAAAGTAATGCCAGAAAAGACATATAACACAAGTTTCTAAGAAAAGTTATAAAAATTTATAGCTGCCTTTTTTAAAGGCAGTGGTCCTTTTTAAACTTTTCTATTATATCCTCTGGAAAAATCAAAATATAACAGTATGACTTCTAAGCCAATTTTTGTGAGCTACTTCCATTGCTAGAAAATTTTCTTTCATTTTCCTTCTGTTTCTTAATACATAAATCACAGAGCCAGCCTTCCTTGTATAGAAATCACTGACAAAAAAATCTTCCAGCTGTCTCGTCAGACCACGCTCTTTTACACATTAGAACACCACTTTTACCATTCTAGATTAACATTTAAGGTACCTGAAGAATAAAAAGGGACTGTGACTTTGCATTTGGCAGCAGGTTGCTGCAGCAGCTCCCATCCTCCTTCCTCACAGCCTTCCTTGGGCTCCACGTGCCAAGCAGTGTTTTGGCTGGCACAGTCATTTGTGTTGCCATGCAGTCAGCATGTATTTTATCTTTTACCAGCTGGATCTGTTCCTTGATCAAGTTCACTGTACTGCTGTGCAAACAGTTGTGGCAGCAAATGCAAGAGCTGGGGACAACCTGCCAGGAAGGGGGAGATGCCTGAACTGCCTCAGCTGTGGCTGCTAGTGAATAAATGTTCTCAGTGCCACAGCCTGTGTAGGCTGGCTGCCTACCCCAGTTCCTCAGACAGCTTCTATTTAGTTCCAGTTGCTTTCAAATATATTTTATTCACACATCACCTTTGCAAGAAGTACTGCAATTCCCAATTTACAGCTGTGGAACCGACCTGCAATGATGATTTCAAAAGTTATCTTTCAGACAGATTTAAATTGTGAGCGCCTACAATGCTTTCAGAATGAGCTCTTAATTGACCTAGATGCTTTTGAAATTATTTCCTTAAAAAGCAAGAAAGACATGGTTTCTAGGCTAGCATCCTAACCAGCAAGCTGTCCTGGCACCCTTGCTTTGTGTGTTTCCCTCCATTTTCCCACCAGAGATGACTGTGCTATAATTTATTACGATCATGAAACTGATTATGCATTCTGAAGTCAGCAGATTTACCTTAAAATAACACAGTGCCTCAGTAAAAAAAACCATTACATGTTCACAGTGGAATCTGTCTGGGCAAATGAAAAAAAAAAAAAAATATAAAATGCAACTTGCCTCAGAATCCATCCACCCTCCCCCAACACCCACACACACTCTCACCCTGTTTTATTCTGTTACTATTTTTGTCCCATTCTGGAAATGAAAAATTTTCCAGAGTTGGTGTTAGAGGATATTCCCCTCATGTTTCTGTGGGGACCTTGTGCTCAGATCCTTGTCTGTTTGATCCTTTCAGAGCTTTGTTTTGGGAGAAGGGAAGAGCTTTGGCCCTGCAGCTGGGAGCATTTTTGCCTTCCCAGGCTATGCAAGCAGCCTGCATGCTTTGCTAGATGCTAGCAGAGGTTTGAAAGAAAATTTTTTAAATTCACGTTTCTCTTTCTAATGTCTCTTCAGCACCTCAGAGGCTGCTCTGTTGCCAGACCATGCAAAGAAGGCTGAAACCACTCTCAGTTAAACTGGCCTTTGGTTAGACCAGTCGCATGCACATGCTGCCTCGTAAAAACACTTACTGACTTATTCATATTTACCTAAAACAGTGATTTCCCAAATCAGTTTATTAGCCTTGAGCTAAGGAAAGCCTCACATCTCTGTAATTCCTGTTGAGAGCATATGGAAACATCTGGGGACATCAGTTATATGGAAACTTAGGAAAAGGGTAAAACAGGGTAAAAGGCAAAAGGAAGACAAGGCATTTGCACGAAGGGGTGAATTTCTGAACGCAGAACGGCACAAGCTCCCCACCACCTCTGTGCTTTTGTTTCTTCAAGCAGCACTGCTCCTGCAGCTCCGTTGGCGATCCCCGTCCCTGTTCTCCCTTCTCAGACTGGAAGGGCAGTGCTGTGATGCCAGGCAGAGCCATGCCGCTCTTCTCAGCATCGCAGCGGCAGCCCCGCAGCTGCCGGAGGGGATGCGGGTGAGATGCAGCTCCTCCGGCACCGGCTTTCACCTACAGCCCCACCAGGGCTGGGGAAGTCACCGGGACACCAAACCCAGCCCGGCCTCCCATTCCACGGCGTGGCATTTCCGAGCTGCAAAGGCAGAAGGCAGCAGACAGGGCACTAAGTTAGGCGGGACCTGTCCCTGGAGCAGGGACCAGCCCTTGGCGGCACCAAGGCCGGCCTGACTCTGGACCGAGGCGAGGGAGCGCGGCTGCTCTGCACTCCGGACGGGCCAGCCCGAACTCTCGAAGCCCCAACGCTGTCTGTTCATTCAGCTGCTGAATGAGATCAGCCAAGAGAGCTCGCCTCGTTTCTGAGAACGAGAAAATACCCGCTGACAACTACCACGCTGAAGTTCTGCAGCTGTTTCACCTCAAAAGCCCACTGCTGGGTTTTCTTTCCCGAAGAAGAGGGGACATTTAGGCTCTCCTAGTTAAATCTAAATTAACACAGAGGCTGCACGCGTGAAGTTAATATTGCAAACAGGGCCAGCGCCACGCAGAGCAAGCAGCCAGGCTGCCCGCCAGCCTCACCCAACCCGGGATGCTCCCAGCCCGGTTCGTCCCGCAGGGGCAAGCTCGGATGGCTCTGCTGAGCCCGCACGCCACCCGGGGGGCGACACGGCGCTGGCTGCCTGCCTGGGCTCCGCAGGGACTGTCCCGGAGCGGTGACAGCCCAGCCCAGCCCCGCAGGGACTGTCCCGGAGCGGTGACAGCCCAGCCCAGCCCCGCAGGGACTGTCCCGGAGCGGTGACAGCCCAGCCCAGCCCCGCAGGGACAGCCCCGGCTCGGTGGCAGCGCTGCTCTGCGCTGGCAGCCCGGGAGCGGGGACAACCCCGGCTCTGCGGGGACAACCCCGGCTCGTTTCGGTGGCAGCCCCTGCTCTGCGGTGACAGCCTCGCTGTCCTCGGTGGCCACCCCGGCTCGGTGACAGCCCCAGCCCCGTTCCGGTCACACCCCAGCTCCGCTGGCCGCGGTGGCCGCCCGGTTTCGGTGGCAGCCCCGGCTCGGTGACATCCCAGCACCGCGGTGGCCGCCCGGTTTCGGTGACAGCCCCAGCCCGGTTTCGGTGACAGCCCCATTCCGGTGACATCCCGGCCGTGGTAGCCGCCCGGTTTCGGTGACAGCCCCGTTCCGGTGACATTCCGGCCCCGCTGGCCGCAGCGGCCGCCCCGTTTCCGTGACAGCCCCAGCCCCGTTCCGGTGACATCCC
>VZRH01001841.1:21544-43672 GCA_013397555.1 Urocynchramus pylzowi
CGGGCCGGGCCGCGGCGCCAGGGCGCGTTATTACTGTCTGGTTTGATGGGAGCGGGGGGTGGTCTCCAATCAAACAGAGAAAAGGTCCTGGAGAAGGTAATTAAATCCTGTCAGAGGCAATTATCGGTTCCAGGGCCATGACTCTGGCACTGAATGCAGATGATCTGAAGCGCTATTCTTGTAGAAATTCAAGAGGGCTTCTGGCACGGATCAGTCAGACATAAAGGAAACAGCAGGCTTTTTGCAAACAATGCCGTGCTGTATTTTGAAGCTCTTTGCACATCTTTTTTCCTCCCCGTTCTCAGAGTTTGGTTACCGCTGATCAAAAATATTTCCTTCTCCCCGCATTCTCATTAATTTGACAGATAAGATTTACTTACGTATGACACACGTAATGACGAGCTACATAAGAGAAGTCTCGTTCTGAAACACTGCCCACTTAAATGTCTTTCATCAAGACAAAACAATAGAAGCATATAAAATTATTGATGTTTTACTGGAAAAACCAAAAGCTTCAGAATTGGATTAGGTGCCCAGAAAGGCAATGGCTCATCTCTAAATCCTGTGGATGCCAAAAGGGAATAAATAAATGACTACTTCCTACCCCAGGATAATGATGCCAACACAAGTGTATCAGAAGTGGCCTGGTGCTGAAAAAGACACGCATTTCACTAGTACAAACAACACACTGTTTACATTTAGTTCCACAATGCCCAGAGTATTATTTACTGTATTTTCTTTTCATTTTACTCTTATGTGACAAACCCATCTGACAAGTAAAACCCCCATTTTTTTAACAGAGATTAAAAAAAAAACAAATGAAAAGTGAGAGAAAGAGAGAAAGAGAGAAAGAGAGAAAGAGAGAAAGAGAGAAAGAGAGAAAGAGAGAAAGAGAGACAGAGAGAAAGAGAGAAAGAGAGAAAGAGAGAAAGAGAGAAAGAGAGAAAGAGATAAAGAGAGAAAATCTCACAGTTCTTCTTTACCACAAGCATGTTCCTGATTTTACACAAGACGTTTTTTCACTCAAGTCTGCATCAAGTTATTATTTCAGAGCCAGATTACAAGCTCAGCTGTGACACAGTAAATCAGGATTGACATCATTAAAGTACATGGAGCTACTTTAGCACTTAGGGAGAGCAGAGTCAGGGCCCCTGCCTGCCACAGCCTGGGCTCAATCCCTGCCACAGCCAGGCACAGGGAAGGCAAAAAGAGCTGGGCTGTGTGTCAGGGTGTCTCGGGGTGACAGGATTTCTCCCAGATTTGCCCTAAACCAGGACACAGGAATGTGGGGAATCACCCTTGAAGTGCAACCGTAGCTCTTCCTGAGCAGGCTTTGCTCTCTGGCAACACATTCTGTTCCTAATTATTTACAACCACCTCAAATTATTATTCATTTGATCAAAAACCAGGTGTTTGCCAAGCCCTTCCTTTCTGAGTTCTGCGGAACTGCCTTTGTAAACTGCTGCTTAAATACAAATATTGCTGCTGCTGAAACGTTTCCCACACTGCTGGTGTGAGATCTGTGTTATTCCTGCAAGGGCCCTGGGGTTTTTGTCTGGTTGGTTCCCTGGGTGTCCCTGCCGAGGCCATGCTCCTGCATGGCATCACTTCATTCCATATGAATGCACACCTGGAGAGAGGGGATTAGAGCTGCCGTTTCACATTTCCTCACGCAGATAAGGCACAGGGCCGGGTGAAAGAAATGAATTTAAGCTTTCCTTTAACATTTCAGTCACCCCATAGCGCAGGAAGAGCGTGTGTGGTGGGTCCTATGATCGCTGAGGAGGCAGCAGATATTTCCCCTCATGAGGAAGCACAGCAGAGGGAAAGATTTTTCTTCCTCAGATCCTTCTCTCAGCCTGACCCACAGCTCACTCAGAGTCTGTTCCTGCATCACCATGGAGCCTCATGAGGGTCTCCCTTTGGCCAGTGAGCCCACATTAAGAAAACTCAAGGAAAAAACTGCACAGAGAATCATAAAGGGAGAGACACTCCCAATAAGTCTCACAGAGCTAAAGCTGGAATTCCAGGACTCTCTGTCAGTCCATTTGGGTGCTTCCAGTGGCAGAGAGGAGGGCAATTACAGTTGCAGCAGCAAAGGAACATCTGAGTCCTTATAATTGACTCATTCTTGAATTTCAGAGCGAGATCACCAACAGAAGCATTTCGGTCGCTGATAACCACCACGGCAGCTTCTGGAATTCAAGGCATTGTCAAGGGCTGAGCGAAGCATGAACTTGGTTTGCACAACTGTCAGCTGTCAGAGAATGACTCCTTCAGTCACTGCCAGCTTCCAGCAGGCTCCAAGTGGTGACACATTGCCTGTCACCAACGAGGCAGGCCGTGCCCACACTGCGCTCACTTAGCATTGGCATATTTCCCTCTGAACCCTCTTGGAAAAGGAAAATTTTGCTTCTGACTAATGCCTGTGAAGGAAGATAATGCTGATCCTGATTTTCAGGGATAATTTTGAGCATAAAATGGTAAAAAAGATCACCAAATAAAGCTTTGGCTTTACAGTGCCATCCCTGTCCCAGTGCTGTGGTAACTCAGACGCTCATCTGCCCCACTTCAGCTCCTCAGCCTTGTCAGCACACAAACATGTGTGCACACTCCTGAACACTTTATTCATGTGCATACTCCTGAACCATTTCATAAAGGCTTGGGAGAGCTAGAAAGAAACTTTAAAAATTACTGTTACAGAACTGAACAAGATTATTGAGAGAACAAGTTGAGTTGCAGGAGCTGGTTTTCACTGTCATTATCACACACTCTGGAATTCTCTACAAAGGCACATCAAACCCAAAAGATTGAGCTAGCTCCCTGTTCTGCAGCTGTCAAAGCTGACATCAGGATTCCATACATTTCCTCTGAAGTTGATACCATTCTGATTAATTTCTTCTGAAGCTGATACAATCCTAATTATGCAAATGCTTGGCTATATTAGAAGATAAGCACAATGCCTTAAATTTGTACCTATATTTTAAAACATGCTCATTCATCATTTAACTCTTTTCATACAGAAATCTGTGTGTAAGAGACAGAGGATATATTTCTGTTTATGGGCCAGTAATTAGGAGAAATATAATTAAATGTTGTCACACCAATATATTTCATTATTGATTCACAGACACAGTGTGGGACAAGTTCTTATTTGTATAAAAGCAAGTCTTAATCATCTAAGTAAAGTAGATATTTTGTTCATAATGTAAAAAGTCTTTTATTTCATGGGTGCTCTAAAATATTTTCAATCTACTCTTACACTTAATAGGAAATTTGAGCAAGAATGATAATAAAAAGCAGAAAGAGTTCATATCAACTTAATTACAAATTAATACCTCCTAGGCTTTTTTCTTTTTTTTTGCAGTATTTGTTTATGTGCCATTAATATTAATACTCTTTAAAACATAAAACCAGAAAGGTCAATAAAATAGTTGATTGCACCAACCATAAAGGGATAGATTCTTTTAGATAATCCGCAGTCATCACATTACATATGTAAATTTCAAGGAGCCAATATCCAATTTTCTGTGGTTTCTTTCTTCCCACGTATGTCACACTTCAAATTCATTTTGACATCTAAACAAAGTTTCCTTTATTTCATTACAATTCCCTTATCTGGAGTCAAAGCTTCACGACAATTGTGTACAAAGAAACATGAAAAGACTTTCTGGTGGATAGGTTCCTTGTTTCAAACATTTCTTACAAAGATCCAGTGACAAACAATCCAGCTGCATGGGGCTTCACAGGCAATACCTAATGCTTACCCCACTCACAAATCCCACTGTAGATCCAATTCTCATGATAAATATTCAACCTCCTAAACCTCACCCCCAAAACACCCCAGGTTATTCCTCATACCTCCTTTCTGCATGGCTTTTTTTCCCCTTGAGGCTGAAGCACGTGTGTCAATTCCCTACCACCAGCATACACATTTTTAATTTACTAAATCCAGTAAAAAAAAAAAAAAAAAAATCAGTTGCCATTTTTGTAAGATATATTCACTTCTACTATTTTTTCAGTTTATGTATAAATGTAATCTCCTTCATAATCATATAAAGGCATTAAAACATGTTTCAGGCCGGGGATGCAGCCACTGCTTGCTGATGCACAGCAGCAGAGTGAATTAATGCTTACCCAGTGGCTGCAGAAAAACTGAAGGCTTCCCAGAAGAAAGCTGCAAAAATGAATCAGGAGCACATCCTGAGACCAGTTTTGTGCCAGCCTTGAGTCTGAGCATGGCTCAGGAGCAGCCACAGAGCTGCCCAGCTGTGGTTCCCAAAGGGGATGCCCCACCTTGCCTTGACTGCTGAAGTTCAAGAGCCCTTTAGCCCTTGCTCTCCAAGCCTCACATCCTCTCCTGCAGTGCCAGAGGTGTCAGGAGATTTGTGCAAGCCCATCAGCTGAGGAGGATGAGGGAATTGAGAGCTACTCCTCTGTGCTCTGTGAGGAAGGCTGGAGGTGGCCAGACACTCCCACCTGCATCAGCACAGCAACGCTGCACGGGGCAGAAGGGGCAGATGAAGAAGCAGCAGACCAGCAAAGCCATAACCAGCAAGGAAGAGCTCAAGAAAACAGTCACAGGATCTTTAGAAGTCTCAGCTGGTGTGTCCCCTGACTTTATGGCACAGTTGAAAATTGCATTGTTGTTGTTCCCTCAGTGCCATACCATCGTGTTCAAAGTGCAGTCTGAGACAGGTGGAGAGACCATTTCATGAATCCCAAACACAGGGCAGGAAGGAACCTCCTAAATCAAAACTAATTGCCTGCTATCACAAGCCAATAAATCATCATCCAATCTGGCTTATAAATTAATCATATTTCATTTTAATAGTACCTTGGCATCCTTCTCCCTTTTCTATCATCAAATGGCATTTCTGGCATCTCCCTTCTCCAAGGATAGAGATCTCCTCAGAGATTCCCAGCCCAAATATCTGCATCTAAGACCAGGTGATACACAACTCATCCTTGTGCCAATATTTTCCCTTCTCTTCAGCAGGGAAGGGGTTTTGTTTTGCCTGCTTTTCACTTCTTTAACTGGTCAAGAGCTCGCTGACCTACAGCTTGGCTTTCCTGGGCTGAGCTCAGCGAGCTCTTGGAGACTCCTCTCCAAGATGAGATGTTCTCCAGCCCATCAGTGATCCTTGCAGCCTCTTCCTACACCTCTGTCACTTGGAATCATACTGCTGGGGCAGGGGCAAGGGCAGCATGCAGTAGTTCAGATGGCATGCAGCACTGTCCCATTCATGACCTTGGCAGTTTGCTGTGCCTTTTGGAAATAATTCTGCAGGTGCATCAAACTCCTGCTTTTCTTCAGCAGCCACATCACAGTGGGAGCTTCCCCTCGTCCTGGGATTCTTCTTTTTGTTGTCATTACCAACTGATCAGCCCAGATCTTGCAAAAGAATTCCTTGTGACAAGTTTTTAAAAGCATAGCATCATGTTTTGTGGCATTAAATGACTTTTCATTTCCATTATCCTCAATCAAGTTTGTTCTTTATAAAGTCAATCTCCTAATAACAATGACTTCATAATTTAATTATGCTGGACCTGCTTTTTTTTTTTTTTTTTCAGGGTTATTATAACAGTGATTCAGAGGTGGCCTTGAAAGAAATTTCCAATCAAAAGTACCTACTTTTAGAACATTATAGAATTCTTCAGCTACTTTACAAGATTTCTCTTATTTGCCTCTATTCCTTCCTTTACTGAAGCTAGGTATAAATTTAAAAAAAAAATCCTTTACATGAATAATCTAATTCAGAGAAATGTGGCATAATTTATCTTCAGTAAATTCAGTGTGTGCTATCCAATTTTAAATCCCTCTCCAGGAGTTTTTGTGTATTCTAAATACTTTTTTTACATCCTGACTACTATTAAATCTTAAAAAACAAACAGTTACCTAGGCAAATCCTCACCTCCATGCATTACACTTCTTACACAAAACTTTCATTTTTTGGCTTTTGGCCAATATACAATATTACTGGTCTTTAAGAAATAAAAGGGAAATACAGGAACTATGATTTCACATGCCCTTTTAAAAAAGACTTTTTCAGGTTTTTCTTTTCCCTTCTTTCTCCCTGCCAACTTTTTATATCATGCTTTCCAAGTTTTCATTTTATTTTGGCTTTACTAAGATTATATTTTCATACTTCCCATTCTCATTAAGAACTGTGTTGCTTCCTTGACAACACCACCACCATCACCCAATTCCAACTGGTTTGGCTAAAACTAAATTATCCTTGGTCTCTCTCTCATTTACATTAAATACAAGTCCCACTTTCTCTCAGCAACTCCTTTTCTTTAAAAAATATAGAAAAGGAACTATTTACCATTGATTGACACTGATTTTTTTTTTTTCCTCAAGTCTAAGACATCTTGACTTTGGCCCTTGTCACATCACACTTACCAGACAATTTCCCTACCCACAGCAGACCTCTTCCTCTGTTCATTGGCTTCTTTCCTAAAGTTCAGTGGATTTTTAGCCTTCATAATCCTTCAGATCATTGCCCACAAAACTGGGCCTCAAAACTTCCCTTACAAGTTTATACCCTCTGGCTCCAGATGCAAATTTCAAACATTTTTTAGACCAAAAGTAGAAAGGTTTCTGAGTTTTACAGTCCAAGTGACTCCAATGAAAAGCTCTTTACTTTGATGTCTTTAAATCATTTCTTCAAAACCAGTCTGAGCTATATTTCTCTTTAATTTGAAATTAATCAAAGGATGAACCAAGCAAGAGTTTCCTCTGTGAGCAGCTCCTTATTACGTACTCACTGCTTAACAGAGCCTTTTATTTCTTCTGTAGCAACTTGCTAAAGAAAACCAGCATTCTCACACTGAATTAAAATTGGGTCCTACCACCAATTTCTCAATTTTTCACACATTTTTCTGTGGAACATTAAATCTCTGCACCACAAATAACAGGTTTATTTCCTGCCAACCAACTCTTGGCCTGGTGGCACGCAGCTCACTGCTGATACTCTTCTGTGGGAAATAATAAAGGTAAGAAGATTTTTAGAAAGCTGGGAAAGCAGGCCTTAGAAACAGAAAGAACAGAGAACTAGCTGCAAAGTCTGAAAGCAGAAAAACTTACAATGGTACAGCAAGCAAGGACATGAAACCATAGCTTGAGCTTTAGGCTTGGCTAAGATAGACCTTATAGGATTGCAGGAAAATATGATTAGCAAGATAGGAGAAGGTTTCAAGCTTAATAATGGAATATTGTGTATAAAAATAATATAATAATGGTAATGGTATTGGTAATAATAATATAATAATGGTATATTGTATTGTTAATAGAAAGACAAGCCAGCATTGTGTGCAGCAGGTGTACCTGTGCTTTTAGTGACTGGCTAGAACCACTGTCTGTGAGCTTTAGCAATGTGCTACTGGCTAGAAAGTTCTTCAAATGCTCTGTGACAGAGAAATCTTTGGCTGCTGCTGGCTGTAAGTGAGCTTTGCCATCTTCCTGTTGTCTCAGCCACGTGATGAGTGATGCTGCAATAAAAGCTCAAGGAATGTACCCCAGCAATCCTGTCCTGGTTGTGAGAAAAAACCTCCAAACACACTCTTCCATCATTGCTGAACTAACAGTGAGGCATTTGAGTTCCAAACCCCTTGTTTTAGCCACTCTGTCATTTTGTGTCACTCCACAGGCTGATGAGCACAGAGGAAGCCCCCTCTCACCTCAAGTTCAACATTTCCTACAGCTCACACCCTTCTAGAACCGAGTTCCAGAGCCCACTGCTCCTGCCAGACTGCAGTGCCAGGTGTGTCCACCCATCTCACTGCTGAGCCCATAAACACTTGTGAAGTTCCTCGTGTCATTTGCCAGCTCTCTAATTGAATTAGACATTTTTCTCAATTACCTTGCCCCACACCTGATTATTGTTGCCACCACCCTTGTGCCTCTCCTGATTAGTGCTCCTAACAAGTGCCACAAGGCTACACTGAGCTAAGGGAACTGTCATAAATTCTTCTGAAGTTTCATTTTCTTTTAATGATAGATTAGTACACTTCTCATCTCCTTAGCTCCCATTTAAGGGTAATATTATTTCCCACAGTCATCAATAGTTCTTGATATGTATATTAACACACTCAGGTAAGCTGCTGTAGTTGTCATAGAGATTTTCTTCATATAATTTCCCTTTTATTAAAAGAACTTCTGTAATTGTCACTCTGCTGCTTGAAAAGGCAGCAGATGCTATGGCTGATAAAGATTAGCTCAGAGTCTGAGCAGTGACATCAATGCAGCCAATCCCCACTCACAGCAATGGGATCAAGATTTAATTCCATTAATTGCCAGAGCTGCAGTGAAATAATGGGATCTACTGCAAGGTTTGGTGTGTGGAATCTAACACATCAGTGTGAGTTCAATTGTCATCTGGTGGATCCTAATAATTGTAGAATTAAATAACACATTAGCGTGAGCTTAATTGTCATCTGGTGGATCCTAATNATCTGCTGGATCCTAATAATTGTAGAATTAAATAACACATCAGTGTGAGCTTAATTGTCATCTGGTGGATCCTAATAATTGTAGAATTAAGTCCACCTTTACAAATTCTCTTGATATTATGGCTACTGCTTAAACAAAAGCCCTGAGTAATATTTCTTAGCTACAAGAGATTTGGGAACAAATTGGATCAAATAATAAGGTACAGAAAAAGAAATGTAATATTTCTCTTACGGACCTTCCCCAATGCAAACTTTAAAAAGAATTGTTGAGCAATTTTTTACCTGTTCCCTATCTGACACTAGTTTATTACTACATGATAGAAATATTTCATTTTGAAGCACATGTTTCTTCTTGGGAAGTAAAAGAAGTATAGTTCTAGCAAAGGTTAAGGTTTAGGGTTTTTGAGGAAGTCTTTTCCTGTGATGTTTCATGACCCTTTTACCTTGAAGGACCCCATCAAATGACTCAGGCTGTCAAGAGTATGTTAGAAAGTTTGATTCTTCTACAAAAATATAAAAGAAAAGAAAAAAGTTAATTGCAGGCTGCATGCCTTTCAGAAAGCTGTTTTATCTCTGGACTAAGACAAGTCTGATACTTTGGGATTGGTGTTTCTGGAGATGTGCAAAGGAAGTCTCATTAGAAGGACATTGTCCTCTTGCCATTGAGCATCTCAAACAAAATAATATAATTGAAACCATCCAGCTTTAAGAGAGAAAATTCTGCAGTATTTACAGCTCTGCAGTGGGACAGGGGTTCATCCTCGTGAACAAAACCTACACACAAGAAGGTGATGGCAAGAGACACAGTCAGCATCCTTCTTTGTTCTCCTCTGAGACCTCTCTATTTCTGCCTGACCCAAACAGACATCAAAAAGAACAACATTGGAGAAGTAATTAAAATGAGAATTAAATTGAGGGCAATTAAATCTCTGTTGATTACTATGTACACTTCCAAAATCATACAGATATCATCTCGGCCACTGCTGATATTTACTTAGAAGTGAAATTGTTTTATAAACAACTGACTGAAACTGCAGAGAGAAGTGGGAAAGTACTTGCCCACAAATGAAATTACAGTAATACAGAAAGAATATAGCTCTGGACTTACAGCTCTGGTCAGCTTTATACCTTATTCATATTGCAGAAACCCGAGTGTGAAAACTGCCCCCTTTGCAGTACAATGGAAAACACACTCAATCCTGACCCTCAGCAGAGGCTGTCTGGTAAAACACTGAACATGTAAATGCAGGTAGGAGCAGAAACCAGCTGGCAACAGTGGAAAAAAAATCAAAACACCAAAGGATCTGACCTGCTTGTTAAAGCCTGGTAATACTGACTCAGCATGGTCCCACACGGACATGCATCCCACCTGCAAGCAGCTGCAAGCCCTCCTACCTACTTTATATTTATTTTATATATATATTTATGCCTATTTTATGTTTAATGTCTTGTCTCACATCAGCTGCACAGCACCAAGGTGCCGTGGAGTGAAAGTGCCACTGCAAGTCTGGAGCAAATAAAATATGCTGAAGAAATAAGGTTGCTGCTTCCCAAAAATATTCTGTTAAATGCTTTGCTGTTCTCCCTTCCCAGGCAGCATAAGGGATTATTTTTCCATCAGGAAGAGCCAGGTTCTGTAATGCATTCCTAAAATTCATCCTATTGTGCTAAAGAGCCAGAAGATTGCTTACACTACCACGTTTAGCACATACTGCTGGCTTTGTTATATCTCAGATTAGATACTACTACTAATAATAATAATAAGTAATAAAAAATATCAGCTAATAGATAATAACTAATTGCTGTAGTCTGGTCATCAGTGCCTACCACTGTCACTTTCAGGGTAGTGACAGATTTTCTGACAAAGCTACTCCAGTGTAGCAGCACTGGACTGCAGATACCAAAGTTTATAAATTTATACTTGCTTATAAATGATGGTCACAAGATGGGAAGGAATTGGCTGTCTCAGACTTTTCTCCATGTGAATCCCCTCTGAGAATCCCAAATCTGAGAGAGAAACTGCATTCCAGAGAAATGTCCCAGGTATCTTTAGCTTCTATACTCCACGACCCCTTTACTTAAGGATATACACATTTTTCCTCTCAACATAAAAACTATGAATTTCTGAGGAAATACTTAGTGCACATATAAAAACAAACTAAAAAGCACTGGTTAAAATAAAAGCCTTTTCAAATTACTTCAATCAAATAATATCAAAATTTGCCATATTTGCAAATATAAAAACTGAGCACAGAGAAACCCAAACTGATTGAGGAAAGTCAACTTTTTTATTGAATATTCACTGTTGTCACCTTATTTTCTATTTTTCTTTATCTGAGAATTGTTTGAAAGTTAAAGCTTGACCCCAAGAGAATTACTGTGATTTACACAAGGATAACATTGGTGTAGTTTTTCACTGACAAAATTTGAAGGAAAATAGAATTATTATTTTTATGTGTTGGTACAAATTGCAGGAACGATAGAGCACGACTTAGAGGAGAAGACTTTTGCAGCAGTCTTAATTTCTGCTTTTCATTTAGAAAAATACCTGTACTGGGCAAGCAAATGCAGTGCAAACATTCCATCTCTGGGGGCGATGGGAGAAGCATCACAAAACTTTCAGGTGGGAGAAGCATCACAAAACTTTCAGGTGAGAAAAGAGGAAATTCTCTTTAAAACATGCACGAAAGCTCCCTGAGCATGTGCTTTCCACATGAGTTTTTGCTTTAACTCTACAAATATTGCACCAAGTGCCACTAGTTGTGCTGCCCCCTGCAAGTAACCAAAATAGGAATGATCTGGAGGTGTTTAAATCAGGGTGTTTTGGGTTGGCCATGCTGGAACAGATTTCCTGGTTGGACTTGTGACCCCTTGGGGGACTTGTGTGGGAGCAGGCTGCTCCTGAAGGGATGCAGCCCAGGGGAGAGGGACCCACGCTGCAGCAATTTGTGGAGAGCTGTTGCCCATGGAATGAACTCGCATTGCAGAAGTTGATGGAGAGCTCTCTCCCATGGGAGGGACCCCAGGCTGCAGCAAGGCAAGGAACCTCTTCCTGAGCAGATCAAAGAACAGTGTGTGATGAGCTGACCATGGCCCCCATTCCCTGACTCCCTGCTCCGCTGGGGAAGGAGGAACACCCCCATAAAGGACCTTAAAGATCATCCAGTTCCAATTCCCCTGCCACGGGCAGGGACATCTTCCACGGCACCAGGTTGCTCAGAGCCCCATCCAGCCTTGCCTGGAACATCCCCAGGGATGGAGCAGGCACAGCTGCTCTGGGCAGCCTGTGCCAGGGCCTCACCACCCTCACAGTAAAGAATTTCTTCCCAAAAATCTAACCTAACCCTGCCCTCTGTCAGTGTGCAGCTGCTCCCCCTTGTCCTGTCACTCCATGCCCTTGTGCAAGTCCCTCTGCAGCTCTCCTGTAACCCCTTTAGGCACTGGAAAGCTGCTGGAAGGTTCCCCCCAGACCCTTCTCTTCTCCAGCCCTCTCAGCATCTTTGTGCCCTGCTCTGGGCAGATCATGCTGAAGATTTAGGTTATCACATGTTCATGAAATCCAGAATAGCCTCACCATCCACCTGCACATTCTGATCCTCACAGGTGCAGGCAGCTAACACAGCTTTGACCAAAACCTTCAGATGAGATGAAACAGGTATTTCATGAAAACAACAGTTTGTGTGATTTTAGGTGCTTTCTCTGGCAGCACCTAAAATTTGTCCCAGGTAAACACCTGCATTTGTCCCAGGTAAAATGCAGCTGGACATGCACCATAAACAAAAGCATTGCTCAGAAAGTTGCATTACAATCCCAGTTAGCATTGTTGCAGACAGTGCTGTTGCAGTAAATTGTTCAAACACAAAATAAACCAAAGGGGTTTTAATGTGTTTTTTATTTTTCCATACTCGTGGTATTAGAAAGCCATTAAATACTTGCAGTAGCAGTGGTACCTAGTGTTCAATAGCTCACACACAGCTTAGGCAATTAGAAGCTGTTTTCTTTGGAAAGAATGCATTAATATTGGCCAGGACAGCATAAGGATAAGTCATGGTGTTACTTGTGTGAGACTGACTGCGATAAGGAGATTATATGAGCTTGGCAAAGTGATAAGCCTCTGTGGATTGAATAATTTCAGCAGCTTGGGAAGACTGGAAGGGCTTTTGCTGCACTGAACAGCACAGAATGCACAGACCCCTGAGCCAGGGCTGAGCAAGCTGCCTGCAGAACCAGGGGCAGAAGGCTCACACCAGGGCAACACTGTCCCATGGCTAATTACCCATTTCTGCAGCTCACTCTGATCATTCAGAAGAGTGGAATAACAAACACCATCAATGAGCAAGGGAAAATAAATAATAAGAACTAAATATGCTGAAAAGAACCAAAGCCAGAACACCCACACCAATCATGCAGTAATAATTTATCTGAAATTTCCTCCTGCACTCTCATAACTTTTCCTGATTTATTCAATTTCGTAAACAGAATGAAAGACTGGTAAGGCAGACACACCAGGATCTTATTCTAGAAAACCACGTACAAATGGCAGAATCAGCATCAGTGATTTGTGACTACTATTGAAGAAATTAGAAATAATTGCAGCCTTTCATTACAAAACCTGTCATTTGCTATCTGCAAGCAATTTGGTGTAAAACTAATCTTGACGACTGAGTCATTGCCAAACCTAATAATTTGCTGCATAAACATTAAACCATATAATTGCTCAAGGTGAATGCAAGAACCTATAACATTAACTGTTGCTAGATCAAGACCAAACCATGCAGTTCTTGATTCAAAGAAATTGAAACTATAGGATCAGGCTTTTAATTTTTTTTTTTTCTTTGAACACGAGGGTTAATATGAACTCAAATTTCACGGAAAAGAAAAATCCATCGGTGAAAGACACAACATTTCCATTGAGTAAGCTTGTTTTGGATTACTCACATGAACTGCTGAATTCACAAACACTGGGCTCAGGATTTTGCACATTTATACCTAAACTGCTTCAGCAAAAACAACAACTGCACAATGTGAAGAATCCATTAGCATTTATCACAAATCAGATTAAACCCAACAGATTTTTTCCACATGTAGACTGTGGATCAAACATCCTCACCACACACAGGTTATAGTTATGCCTGGATTCTACATTCTCCTTCCATTTCTAAACTTTTTCTCCTAGATGAGCTCCTATCCAGTTTGCAATCAAAAAAAAAACCCAAACCCAACAATATATTTTATACCATAAAATATAATAGATCTGTCCCTTCACCAGGAACTGTCACCAGTTCCTTGTAAACCTGGTGTAAAATCAGCATTTCTGTCACAGAAATGATACCAAAAAACTCCATTTGCAGCCTGTCCTCTCTTGCCATCTACCATTGTGACACCCTAATTACTGTATAAATGAATTTTAACACACTGCCACGGGTTTAAGCCCAGCTGGACACCAGGACACATACCTTTGTGGATATCCTGCTTTTCTGCCAATTTTGTCCCAAGGATTTGGAGAGAAAGGTGCATTGGCAAAAGGGATTTCAGGTGCTCCCACAACATGTGAAAATAAAGCTCAAGTCACAGCGTGGTGCAAAGCATTATTGGGAGAGAAAAAGAAAAACTCTGTCCTACAATATGTTGAAAGCTTCCCAAATGGTGAGAGTTATTTCAGAAAGTTTATTTTAGGTAAAAGAAAGCTTTTTCTCCAAGGAAGTGGTAACATAGGATTACACATTACAAAAGGTTGCTTTCCAAAGCAAAGTAGAATTATTTTACTTCTCTTTTCAATGTATCCTAGTTCTCCAGGACAGAGATAAAGTGTCTGGAAAAGACTAGAAAATATCACCTGGTTGACAGCCCACATGTGTGCATGTGGGTAGATTTTAATTTTTAGCAAAACTCCAAGCTAGAAACTTGTTCCTTTAAAACATAAAATTATCAAATGAAAAACCCTCTCCCACTTGTTAAGTACTTGAATAAAAAATACACTGGGTTTCCACAGAACTATAAAGATTCCTCAGAATACTATTTTTTACATATTTCAAGGAGCCTTGCAAAAAGAAGTGTTAAAAATCCATTCTACCAATCTCACCCTAAATCAAGTGGCTGCACCCCAAATATGACCTGTGTTCTTGAGCTTTAATCTGACAGACCTCAGGAGCTCAACAGTTCCTTGCCCTCCTCTCCTATACTTCTGAATGAAAAATTGGGAAATGAATTTGACTGTGCTGTTGTGAAGCAAAGCTTCCAAGACAAATAGACTGACTTTTTGCAGTAATCCTAAGAATAAAATGAAATCTAGGAATTTTTGTTTGCTTGTTTGTTTGTTATTGTAACTCCTACAAACCTCACAGAGACTATAAAAACCAGAGCTGTGGCTACAATTAAGAGCTAAGTCCCTGGAGGGAAAAGGAGTAATTTTTTACATATTGAAGCTGTCCCTAGATTCAACCATAGCAGGTAAAATATTTGATTTCTTTCATGAATTTCCAGTGCAAGTGACCTCTGTATACAGCCAGGACCTACATCAAGTGTGATGTGAGCCCTGTTAATGCAAACAAGTTCTTTATTGATCTACTGTAGTGCAGACTTGAGCCTACACAGTAAAACAGCAAGGGGGAAAATCCCTGTACAATTTAAAAAGGATTTTTTGGTTTGAATTAGTGGCTCTTAGAGCTTGCTACCATCAAAAGCTACTTCAGTAAATTTCACATGGAAGTAGAAATCTTCAATCATTTTTGCATTTCTCATGATAGTTAACTACTCCAAGGTACAAAATGTTGTTTCTTTACCAGAAACAACACAGAAAACAGACAGAAGTTTTATCTTATCAAAGCTATTCCAAGAAAAGATTTCCCCTCCTGCACACAGAGGTATGAATGTAACAAACAGCCACAGTGTGGAAGGTCTAGGTCATGTGGGCATCAATAAACCATGGCTTCTTTGTGAGGAATAAAAAATAAGAAATAAGAAAAAAAATAAAGAGTATATAAAAAAGAGTAAATAAAAAAGAAACAATAAGAAAATTAACAATAATAAGAAAATTTTAAAAAGTTAAAAGGGTAAACTTTACAAGGAAGATCAGTAAATGCAGAATCAATCTTGCTCATTTATTTCCCTAATCTTGTCATGCTGTAATTGAGTTTCAAGTTAGATTTTCCCTGTCCCCCTCACCTAGAATTTAAGGAAGGAGCATGTTAAATCACTACAAATGGACTCTGGCTTTCTAGACCCCGAGAGAGTGTGGCTGTTCACTAATGTAGATCTAAAAATAGCTTCATTTTGGGCAAAGCTCCTCTTTGTGCCCCTGAACATTGAATGGAGAGCAGATTTTCGATGGCTGATCACTGTGAGATGATTTTTACTCCAAGTTGTGCCTACACTGCAATTCAAGAAGGGAAATTCAAGTTTTCTTACTTTCATTCTAAACAATGCCATTACCACATTCATTTATGTCATTGTCTAAAGCATGAAAACCTGTAGGGTTTCACATCAGATATTTTCTTTGTTGTTACTAAGAAAGACTGAGCACTTGAGAAGTCTTCTGCCTAAGTCTGAAGGACGAGAAATACTTGTAAAGGTGGTATTCTGTACTCAAAATCACTGCTGTGGTTCCTTCTGCAAAGGTTCTCCCCCACCAACCAACACTGAGCTTCAGTATCCAGAGCCTGTGTGCACAGAAATAGGATTCCAACTTTGCATGGCACTTGAGAACCTTACAGAGTAAAAAAAAAAAAAAACAAAAAAACCACCTCCACAAAAACCCACAAAAAATGAAAAAAAAAAAAAACAAAACCAAAACCAAAACAAAGAAAAATGTAAAGACCCCATTTTTTTTTCAAGATCATATAGATTAAAATTTTGTGGATAAAGCATACATAAACAGAAGAACAGTTATGAAAGAAGCCTCAAAATACATTTTACACCAATATTAAAGTTATGAAACCTAAACTCCTGGAAGTCCACTGTAATTGCTTCTTCCATATCTGGCATTGCACTGCTGAATTCCTTGGCTTCCAAGAGCAGACTTAGGGAGATGCTGCACTGTTTGATTTGGCACTATTCACAAGCTTTGGTAGATGATCAAAAATAGAGGGCACAGAAGAGCAGGAAAAGCCTTAAAAAACTGTCTGGGCTGCTGTTGTTACTGCCTCCACAGGCAGAAAACTTGTAAGCACAGAGCAGCTGTATCATCCACTCCTGCTTCATTTTTGACTGCTTTTTTATGTATCTTGACAAAATAAACATCAGCATTTCCTCAAGAGATGTTGATTCATATCCAGGTTAACTCTCTCCACTTGCCAACAGGTAGAAACTGTATTTTTTCCTCTTTGCAGTATTTTGGAATATATGAGTCATGTTGTACAATAACTGAAAACAAAACTTACAAAAAAGCAGCGAGAAGTAAACAGGACAATTTAAAAGGTCCTGTTTAAAAAATTTTCCCAGATTAAATCACGATTAAAACAGGAAGATTTGAAACATTCTGTGTATAAATATTCAAGTGACCTAAAACTGATTTTTGCAACTTCAAGAGGACCCAACAATGAGCTGGGGAGTCCTAAAAAGCTGCCAAGGAAACTGTGCTCATGTGGAATACCAGGGGGAGAGGGAGGGGAGGATATCCAAGCCACCCAGAGGCAGCAGAAGGCTGTCCCAGGATGCTTACACATGACTGGAAACTCACAGGAAAGCCTTCCATGTAAACAGGAATCCCCAAACATCACAACAAACCCAAAAAAAGCTCTAAAAGCAGTGCTTAACTCCTGACTAGGTCAGGCTGTAAGCAAACCCAGGGCCCACAGAAGATGGAAGGGTCGCCTGCCAGCGTTCTGGTCCCCATCACTGCCACCAGCAGCAGCTCCTGGGGACAAAGGCCACCGTGCTGGGTGTGTGCCCTGCCCCTGCTGCCAGCAGCAGCCTCCCAACCTGCATGGGCAGAGGATATTTCACTTTGGTGGGAGCAGGGAGGGACAGAGCAGGCTGATGGCTGCGAGGGGAATTAATGCTCCCAGCAGTTTAACTCCTATTCAGATTTTGACTTGGAGAGCTGCCAGGTTTCCAGGGAAGCCAGTCATACAGAGCAGCTGCTGCCCAGTTATGATCTCCTCTCTCCCCAGACTTCCTCCACAAACATACAGCAGATCCTTGTTGGCAAGCTGGGGCTTTTTAAGGCCCCCCCAGCCAAGAGAGGGCTGGAGCTCTTTGCTTGCCTACAGCTTTGGCTGTTTGTGCTCCCCAGCTCTGTGCTGCAAGAGGGGAAAAGCAGGCTGTGCTCTGTGCAGCATGGCAGTGCTGGGTGATGCCCTCGGGGATGAAACACAACATAACCTTTCCCAGTTTGTGCACAGCCCCTTCTGGCTCAGCAGTGAGGAGAGCCAGAGGACTGAACCCATAGTGCAGCCACCAGCAGACAGAGACACACTTTGTGAGCAGCATCACGCCCGGCTACAAAGCCCAGTGTGACTGTTGTGCACAAGAAAATAATCCTCACAGAGCATTGCATAAAAGCCATCCCACAGTCTTCCTCCTTTTTCAAGATTTTGAGATTACTTTCCCTTTCCTCCTCGTCTGCCACTCCGGCGTGCCCCGTGTGCTTGGGGACAGACACGTACCTTGGGCAGCAGAAATGCAGAAAAAGTGCCTTCTTCTGAGCAATGCTTTCATCTCCTTATTCCAAGACTTTAAAAGTCTTTTATGGTCAACTCTGCTTAGATTTGCTGCATTACAAAAAGTGGAGAAAAGCTCCTCAAAGTCAGATGTTTTGTCTCACGTCCCTTTTGAAAGGGAGCCTGAAGGCTCTGCTGCTGAACACACTACTTGCATATGTACCTGTACAAGTGCATTAAACTGAAGGTCCCTAAGTTAAATGTTCAAGTGCTTTACTGTACTGCTTTGACAGGCATTCTTGTGACAGCTGAAAACCAGAGGCATTCCCTGCAGACAAATATTTTTTACTGATTTCCTTCAAGCTTCCTTGCAGAGCGCGCTGTCTGATCATCGGGTTGTTGTGCCAAAGCAGAGCTACCCAAGTGAGCAGCATCCAAGAGTGATACATGTCTGTACAGTTGTATTAGGCTAAAAAAAAAATTCATCTAGTGGCCAAATTCCAGTTCCAGTTATGGTCCCTTAATGAAATTACATCTTAATGGAACTGACCTAGTTATACATTAAGACTACTGTACCTAAAATATTACATAGATGGAAACATATTCTTTGCCATTTAAGCTGCAATTTGCAATATTGATTTTAACCCCAGATGAGACCTTGATCTAACTAAGTGCACTATGAATCCAAAAATCCTGACCTCCAGACCAAACATTTGTTCTTTATTATAAGTGCAAGCAGACTGCCTCACGTTTGGGTGAGGGATGTGACCCAAATCTCTCAGTTAACACTCTGGTTCAGAGAATCATCCTGCTGCATGCAGCTTTTTTGGGGATGAAAGCTACACCAGAACACTCACCCACACAAAGAAATGACTTCAAGTTCTCAGTGACACCAAGAACCACCAGGGTATTTTCATGGGGAAAAAAAAAAAGCAAACCCAAAAGTTAGAGCTCTAGTTTGCCAACAGAAAAAAATAATATTTGATTCCTTTACACCAGAGAAAATTAAGGGGAAAGGAGTGATTTCATCTTCTCTTAGAAGAGACACAACTGTTCAACCTCCCATCACAAGACCCTCCTGCCCTGATGGAGGCATTCTTGAAAGATTTTTTTCACTGCAACCAGAAGCACAGGAAACCTTCAGAGATTTATAATAGCTGTGTGCTGGTTCTCCCTGCAGTAAGTGACACCTAGACCTTCCACAGGTATTCAGGTGCTCATTTTCTACTGGTTTAACTGGGCACCTAAATGCCTTCACAGTTATTTCTGCCTTGCCACCCCTTTTCCTCCCAGTACATGAAGGTAATATCATCTCCCTGCTTCAAAGATGGTTAATGAGAATGAACTAACATCACTGAATCACTTCAAATTAAATATGGTCACCTAAGCAATTTTGAGGACTTGGGGCTGAGTCTTGAATCACAGGCATGGAGCAGCCCAACTACCTGCAGTGAATGAGATTTTGAAAAGTAATTTAATCACAAGAACAGGATTTGGGAATTTAAGGGGAAAAAAAAAAAAAAGGAAATTGTGATTCTAAGGAATAGAGGAGACAGGCTCTCTAATTCTGCTCTGTGCCTTTCAAAGAATCTCTTTAAGGAATTATTAGACTTTATATGACTGAACTGCACCCTCTTTACAAAGTTGACTGCACATCTAAACCACAGAACAAATCAAATGTAGTGGACCCTTTTAATCCAGGAGAGCCTCTCTACGTGACCAGCAAGACAGACTCTCTTTAAACTGATCTATTTAGTTGGATAGGCAGCTCTGAATGTTCATCTCTCTTCCCTTCTTGCAGACATGAAGGAAGCAGCACTGTCTCAGGACATCACTTCCCATCAAATCATTAGAAAGTAACAGCACATAGGAAGAGCAACAGGAAGTATTCTGCAGTACTGTAGTTACTGTAAAATTCAGCTTTAAATAAGGAAATCCATACAAAAAAAAAATCAACCCAAACATTCCAAAATATAATCAAGCTCCTATTTACCAGAGTTTCAGCTGATTTACTTGAATGGAACCAGCATAGTCTGAATGGCATTGGCTCACTTGCCAATACTTCAGATTTGTAAATGAAAATAAGAAACATCACAGCTGCAGCAAAGACCATTATCCAGGCTGTTAACAACTGTGGAAGATATGAAATTAATTCATTCAATGTCCCCAGACTTTACTGAACAGCAGCAAATTTAACATGAATTTTCAAAATGTCAGACATGAAAGACCACAGTCATGTCTGACTCATCATGTGACCTTTGATCAGTCATTTTCCTCTTGGCCCATAATTTCTGGGCTCTTTACTCACATTACAGGGTAGCATGGAATTAATGTTGGTTAAATGAGTACAGAGCTACAAGGAGCTCAACACTCACAATGGTTGGAAGTCTGATCTCAGGAGATGGGGCTAGAAGAGAACTTCTCTTCACAGCTACCAAAGACAGTAAGAGGGAAAAATCCTAAACACTTCAACTGTTTTTGCTTGCCTCAGTCAGGGTACAATTCTGGAACAAAATCTTAACATTATTATTTAGTAAGTGACTTCAAAATGCTGAAGACAAAGAGAATACTACTAAAGAAAAAAGAGGTGGAGAAAAATTGCTTTCTAGTTGGAAAAAGAAGTGTGCTTTTCCCACAGTAATTCTCCCTACTCTGTGACAGTTTATTTTATGCCTACATAATGGTTTTATTTTTGAACAGGATAACATGGAAGTTTTCGGGAAGATACTGCTTCATAACCATTACATAAATATTTCAATGGTGCAGCTAAGATCAGAGAATTCTGAATTTTGCTAACAGAAAACATAATTTTCTGCCAAGACGGCAATCAAGAAGCTTTGAAAAGATCTACAACTTCATCAACCATATGAGCATGCACAAACAACCCACCAAACACTTATCCCAGAACCCTGTGAGAGGAAACAGGAAAAAAAAAAAATACACCATAGAGTACATCAGCCATTGCAGAAGCACAAATTAAATTTGCCTTTCAGATCAGCACTGTGCAGGTCATGAATGAGTCATTGGAGTCCTCCCTTTCCTCAAAACTCCTGTTTGGAAGGAAAAAGTTGAAGCAAAGTAGAAGCATGCTGCAATTCTGCATGTAGCAAAGTAGAAGTATGTGTACCTTGATGTCATCTCACATTCTAAGCAAGTATTGTTTTAAATCATTGTACAAGCACAACAGATAATTTCTTGTTACATCTGGTTTTCCACCCTTAGGCTGAGGGTCTTGTAAGGCACTTAAAGAACCTTTCTGGACAGCATCCAACTGTCCCCCTCAAAACTGGGGTGTTTACTTAGTGAGAATTAATTCAATTACAGTAAAGTACAGCCAATAACTGAGATGCTCTGGTTGGATTTCACGACCATGAGCTGCAGTGAAGCTCTGAAATAAATGATAACGCCAAAGGAAAAATCCTTCACTGTTGTCAAGTGCTCGGAAAGTGTTAACACAGTTCATTCATTTTCAGCTGCAATACCAGGCTGAAAACATACTTTTGCTGGTCTGCAGTTGATTGATGTACATTACTCATATCAGGCTAATGGCACTTTATTTTCCAACAGTAGCAAGTAATGAGTGACCTTGAGTGCATATTGTTTTGCTGAGAGGTTTTGTTGCTCCGTGTTCTCTACGAGCACCCCCAAGGAAATGAGGGCCCCGTACTGGTGTTTTGCAGCAAACCTCATTTCTTTCATGGCTTTCTGTAAAAGAATTTGATACAGGGATAGAAGCTAACCTAAGTGAGTAAATGAAATATTGATCCACACTACTCTGGCCTTGCCTTCACCTTGTCCCAGGGCTGTGAGTTACTGACTTTTCCGTTTTGGCTGTAATAGGAATTATTACAACAGGCCTGTGCAAGTAATTACTTGGCATGGCAAAAAGGAGGGTCCATCATATATTTCTGTAGAGACGTTCGTTTCCATCAGGCCAGCAGTCTGCTTTTTTGGCCCTGTCTTTCCTACTCTTGATTCAATTCCTTTAACCATCATTAATCAAGTTCCTTGTCAGTAGAAGTTTATCAAAAGTATTAAGTGAGCAAGGTTGCATGGCCTCCTTAAAAAAAAAAAA